>CM064523.1:55967743-56108359 GCA_032716605.1 Paralithodes platypus | reverse complement strand
CTATTCCTGTCATTTTCTTATAGTTCCACCATAGTTGTGCTGTATACATTGGTGAGCAGTAGGAGTTGAAATCAATTGTATTTTTGTGTATCCCATTGTGCACCTATGAAAGTTTCTTAATAGTGATAATTTACCCTGCCAGGTAAAGTTGCCGTCGCTGACGAACCCTATCATGCATCATCGGAGCGAATCACGTGAAAATATAGTGTCCTAGATACTTTACTTTACTTACTTCTTCTATAATTTCTTTTGCATACAAATGAAATTTAGGTAAGCTTTGATTTCAATAGAAGGTTAGGATGTAAATATTATTGATAATGTGCTCTTTATAGGGATTAAATTTGGGAAATGAATGTTCGATTCAAAATTGTTCACCATGTTAACTCTTAAGTAAATTTATCCAGTCCTGACTCCAGAGGGTGCGATTAAGGCTAGGTCATCAGCATAACATGATTGATGATTTAATTTTACAATGGTGCTGCCAATACAGCACCCAGTGCGAGTCTTGTTCAGCTCCAGACTAAGATCATCCATGTAGACGTTGAAAAGATAGGAGACAATATCCCCCCCTGCCTAACACCATTGGTTACGGCGAAAGAGCCTGACAGGATGTTGCCCCACCTTACACACATTTTTTGATTAGCATACCAGAAAATAAGTATCCTAACAATATAGCTAGGCACTCCCCTGTTAACTAATTTTTCAAATAAGGTTTTGTGACACACCCTATCAAAAGCCTTACTTGCATCAAGAAAACAAGAGAAAATTGAGCTATTTAGTTTGTTGTATGTATCAATCACTTTCAGCACATATATGCATTGGTCTGTGCCGTGATTTTTCTTAAAGCCAAACTGATTGCTGCTGGTGACAATATATGCAGACATTCTTTCTAGCAATATCATTTCAACTACCTTACTCACCACACTAGCAAGTGCTACTGGGCGGTAGTTGTCTTTAGCTGTAATTTTACCTGATTTATCTTTAATGACAGGAACAAGTATTACGGATATCATAGACTCCGGCAGGACACCATGCGTAAATAGACTGGTGATGCAAGAACTAAGTTTATCTATTAACAACTTATCTGCATATTTAAGATGTTCTGCATATATACCATCCAGCCCACAAGCTTTGTTTAGGTTAAGTTTTCTTATGGCATTCTCAAGATCACTTTCAGTCACTTTAATGTCTTCATAATTACTATCTTTCACATATTGAATTGCACCATTAGTAGACCTTTGGTTTACACTGTTAAGTAGTTCCTTAAAATGAGTTTTCCATAAGTCAGCAATGTTCTCTTCACCCGTAACCCCCTCAATACTGACAGGTAATGGTGTGTTACAATTTTGCATGGATCTGATGTCCTTCCAAAAACAGTTAGTATCCTTTTCTGCCAGACTCTTTGCAAGGGCTTCCTTCCTTAATTGGTTTTCATTTTGCTTAATAAATCTAATGGCATATTTGGTCCTAGCCTTTGCTCTTTTGTGAAGTTCAAACACTTTCACTGGGTAGATGAAATAATCCATAATTGCCTGCCTATAGCTAGGCATGGTGGGCCAGAGGGAGGGAGCCCAGAATTTAAAGGGCCGGGACCCTGCCTCACAGTCTGGATCGCCCCTTGTTCATTTTGTGCCACCCCACTATAATGAGAGTGGGTTATCAGACTTTGGGGTAACAGAAAACGCAGCACTATGCACGTAGAACAGTCAAGAAGAGCAATTATCTCAGCTCATCTTGCGTGCGTCCGATGATAAGCTAATCCGGCAAGACCTGAAGCTTATACATTCAAAACCTCAGTTCAAAAGTAATAATAATAATAATAATAATAATAATAATAATTAAAGTTGCAAGAAACGTTGTCCGGGGTTCGACGGTTTTGCAAGCAGGGTATTGTGTTTGATACAAATGCTGTGTCACAGATATCAAAAGATCATTTAACTTATCGGGCATGGAGAAGCTACAGAAGGAGCAGATTGTGCAAACAAACAAGAGCGAGAGAGGGAGAGATTGGCTGTAAAAGGGATCTGCCTCTATCCGTTTAGTAACAGAGTTGTAGATATGTGGAATAGGCTACCGAGTGCTATAATGGGATCAAGAACAATAGAGCTTCAACTTGAAATTAGATAGAACGAGATGGGTTGGGTGTGAAAGGGATCTGCCATGTGTAGGTCAATCGGCTCTGGAGACTCCCGTTTTCTTATTTTTTTATTTTCTCATTTGTGAAGGAGAGAGGGAGTATGGCAAGAGAATAGGATGTCGTAAACGTAAGGAAGATAGCGATAAATATGAGCGAGCGAGAGAGCGCGGGATGGGTTGGGTGTGAAAGGGATCTGACATGTGTGGGCCAATTGACTCTGCAGACTCCGGTTTTCTTATGTTCTCATTTGTGAGAGAGAGAGAGAGAGAGACTAGGATGTCATAAATGTAAGGAAGACAGAGATAAATGAGAGAGAGTTTTTATGAGATGGGTTGGGTGTGAAAAGGATCTGTCTTGTGTGGGCCAATTGGCTCTCTACAGACTCCCATTTTCTTATGTTCCTATTTCTTACAATTGTGTTTTGGTTGCAGGTATATGATAACATGGGTGTATAGTAAGTAGTGTAAATAACAGGTAAAGTTTATGAGATGGGTTGAGTGTGAAAGGGACCTGCCTTATGTGGGCCACTTGACTCTCTGCAGACTCCCATTTTCATCTTGGTTGCATGTGTAAGGGATCTGCCTCATTTGTACCGGTGTGCAAACAAACAAAAGCGAGAGAGAAAGAGATTGGCTGTGTAAGGGATCTGCCTCTATTCGCTTGGTAAAAGAGTTGTAGATATGTGGAATAGGCTACCAAGTGCTATAGTGGGATCAATAACAATAGAGCTTCAACATAAAATTTGATAAGACGAGATGGATTGGGTGTGAAAGGGATCTGCCGTGTGTGGGCCAACCGGCTCTCTGCAGACTCCCATTTTCATCTTGGTAGCATGTGTAAGGATCTGCCTCCTTTGTACCAGTGTGCAAATAAGAGAGAGAGATTGGCTGTGTAAAGGATCTGCCTCTCTCGTAACAGAGTCGTAGATATGTGAAATAGGCTACCTAGTGCTATAGTGGGATCAAGAACAATAGAGAATTTAAAGATAAAATCAGATAGTCATATGGATGAAATGGGTTGTATGTGAAAGGGATCTGCCTTTTGTGGGCCACTTGTCTCTCTGCAGATTCCCATGTTCATCTTGTAAGGGATCTGCCTCATTTGTACCGGTGTGCAAACAAACGAGCGACAGAGAGAGACTGGGTGTGTAAGGGATCTGCCTCTATTCGTTTAGTAACAGAGTTGTAGATATGTGGAATAGGCTACCGAGTCTTATAGCCAATCGGCTCTCTGCAGACTCTTGTTTACTTATGTTCTCATTTGTGAGAGAGAGAGCGAGGCTCCCTATTTCCTGTTCTCATGCACTAGTACAGTATGTCGTAATCGTAAGGAAGACAGCGATAAATAAGAGAGAGAGAGAGAGAGATAACTCAACACTCAAACAAGCACAAACATAGCTACACAAGACCATCACACAAGCACACACACGCCTATCTAGTGACGAACTGTCCTGTTTACATATCATACACACTCCCCCCATCCCCATTCCATCACTTCGTATGTACGATATTATTTCCGTCTTTTTACTGTGTATGGATTAAGTTATTGGTGTTCACTCTTGACATATGTGTCCTGCTACTTCTGTATGCATACATAATAGCATGAAAGTGATCAATACGCGCATATGAAGCTATGTATCTCGTATATCGGGGTTCTCTTCCCTTCCATCGGGGTTCTCTTCCCTTCCATCGGTCCACCCCTTATACCTCCCTCCCTCCTCCCTATCCCATATGTGTAAACATTATATTTTAGCTTTCCGAAGGTAAATACGTACTTCCGATAAATATCTAGGCCTGTATTTAAATCATGAATCCTGTTTAATGTCATTATTTAATAGAAACATGTGTAAGGGTTACATTTATACACAGGATAAGATAAGCAAATACAAACCTCAGCAGAGCATAATCATTGGTGATGAGAGGGTAGTTGTAGGCAGTGTTGCCAGTTGTACCGCTACATATTACCGCTAGATGTAGACCTATATTTACTTCAGTTTAGTAGCCATTTTTTCATATCTAGAGACATTTACTCGGGATAATTTGAAAATTTCAGACATTCTAGTTATATTACATTGTAAAATTTGCAAAACAAACAAATCAAAACTCTTTAGGAATTGCAGCATTGTTCTACCATTGTTTGACTATATAGCAACGTGTTAGCGACTTTTGAGAAAGGATCTAGCGGTGTTTTGGGGTAACACTTAGGCAGTGTTGCCAGTTGTATCGCTACATATTACCGCTAGATGTAGAGCTATTTACTTCAATTTAGAAGCCATTTTTTCATATCTAGAGAGATTTACTAGGGATAATTTAAAAATTTCAGACATTCTAGTCATATTACATTGTAAAATTTGCAAAACAAACAAACCAAAACTCTTTAGAAATTGCAGCATTATTCTAACATTTGTTTGACTATGTAGCAACATGCTAGCGACTTTTGAGAAAGGATCTAGCGGTATTTTGTGGAGACATACTGGGAGGGTGGGAGGGAGGTGGTGGTTGCAGTGTTGCCAGTTGTAAAGCTACATATTACCGCTAAATGTACAGCTATTTACTTCAATCTAGCAGCCATTTCTTTTATATCTAGAGACATTTACTAGGGATAATTTGAAAATTTCAGACATTCTAGTCATACTACATTGTAAAATTTGCAAAACAAACAAACCAAAACTCTTTAGAAATTGCAGCATTATCCTAACATTGTTTGGCTATGTATCAACATGCTAGCGACTTTTGAGAAAGGATTTAGCGGTATTTCGTGGTAACACTTTAGGAGGGTTAAAATACGAGTCACACGGGCAATTGCCAAAACTTTAAAGGTCCATATCATTGTTATTAAACTAAGAATTTGGCAAAGGGAGGAATTGTTAAAAACCTTAGCCAATACTCTGTCATTCACCAAAAATAAATTTGAATTTATCATTATTATTTGGTAGGGTAGGTATGTATAGGTAGGTTGGCTAAATAATTGCTGGAATTCGTAGGGACTCGAACGGTTTTGAGAGAGTTAAATAAAAAAAAATTTATAGATCTGAATAATAAAGAGATTATGTTATTAAGCAAAAACTGGGGGATGCGTGGAAGCCTATAGACTGTAGACGGTAAATTTTGTGTGGGTAGCGAATGCGGTTTTAAAGTCATTTAAGAATAGACAGTTTTCAATGCTGCGGCCAAACTATTCCACCCATTTATATTATTTTGGTATCAAAACGTTCGGAATCGCGAGCCTCACCCAACTATGCAAGCATGGCTTTGATCATCGGCGTAGTTTTCAAGATGTGGAATTTTAAGAGGAATTCGAGTTTTTTTCAAGATTGCCGGAAAAAAATCCACGTGCAAAAGCAAAACCTTCTCTATAAAATTTGCGGAGCATTAGTAGGGGAGTGCGTATGCCAAAGCCCAGTCGTTTCCTGTGAGTGGGAGAGACGGTATTTAGGCGTCAAGTTTTTCGGGAAATCGGCTGCCACGGACCTGTTTGGCCGCCATGCCGGATGGTTAGCATATCAAAAGTTGCCCAATACAAAAACGCACCTCTTATGAAAGTTTGATCCCGATCCAAAAAGCGGTTCTGGAGTTATTGCGTCGAAACCGGCGCGTAAGAAGAATTTGGATGAAATCCCAGGTTTAATGATTACAATAGGGGTTCCCCGTAGGGGACGAACCCCTAATAATATTTATTCAGTTAGCAATTTACAGAGTTGGTACCACATAGTTTGTTACAAATATGACATGTACCAGCCTTGCATAATTCCAACTAAGGATAGCCCAATAAGGCCGTTAGTCGTATTTCCATTGGGGTCCTTGTGGGATTAGGGTTGATGTTGGTGCCCATGGGTCTTCATCTGATGGTGGTGTGTTCATGGACACCGCACTTCGTACTGCACTCGAGGAGGGCCGTGCGGGACTGCCAGAAGCGGAACCTCTACCTGGTGGGGATCAGCCTGTCCCCTACTTTATCGTCGGGGACGACGCTTTTGGGCTGAGGACATGGCTCATGAAACCGTTCCCTCACAGACAAATGACCAAGGAAGAGCGAATCTTCAACTACCGCCTCTCAAGAGCTCGCCGAGTGGTTGAGAATGCCTTCGGGATTATGGCTAATAGGTAAATAACTAAAGTGTTTATTATTGGTGTATGTGTCTTATGTCTGCACGAAGTAATATTATTATAGTAAACACTCATATACAATTCTCATTGTCAATGAAGATGTGCTTCTTTTTATTATTTTTTGATTTAATATGTCTATGTTTACAATTACGGACTCATTATTTATCTTTTTTAGTCATGGGTCATTTTATAAGTATGTAACAATCATTTAACTTTTGTGTTAAATTCCTAATCTTCATAACAAGCATTATATAGTTCAATGTTCGTTAGTTGATGTTTAATCATACCATTTTATTTGCTAGCAACATGTATATTGTTTACAATAAACATTGTTTATTCACTTTTACCTTGCTTTCCTTTTGAACTATTATATTTGTTTGTCAAATTTAAATACTTTATATTATTATGTTCTCCTTTTTTCCCTAGGTTCCGACTACTGATGACATCGATTCTCCTTGAGCCCAAGAATGTTGAATCAGCAGTATTGGCAATCTGTTGTTGTTGTTGTTGTTGTTCCCCAAGCTGCCTGGCCGAACAACCCCAAGGCCCCGAGCAAGGTCAAGGCCATAACCGAGCGCCCCCACAGAACCCTCCCTGCCGACCACAATAAAGCCTGGGTGACCGAAACCACTCCATGGCGGGAAGCTGAGGAGGGCGCGAAAATGCCCGGGAAACCAAAGCCTCACCCAGGGCCCTGTGCCCCTCAGCAATTATGAAGAGAAAGTTGAGGGGCAAAGGAAAAATGTGACGCTTTGGCTTCCAATCTTGGTAGATTGGGAGGTCAATCCACGGAAGAGATGCCGTCACTTGAGATCTAGAAAATATATAAGTAAAAGGAATAGTCAGAGTAAGCTATGGGTATGGCAGAGATCGCTCAGTTCTCACTCTGATAGACCAGCCCATCACCACATGACTAGAACCCAATCCTCTCAGCATCAGCTAGGAAAGGCCCTAGAAAGCCGCTTTTGGCGGGGGATAGTTCCCCTATTTCAACCCCTTTCGGGGTTGGGCACCCGCACTTGGCAATCTGTTGTCTGCACAACCTGCTCCGGACTCGCTACCCCACCCACAACATCGCGCGGGTGGATGAGGAGGACCACGCAAATCGGCGTGTCAACCCTGGTACGTGGAGGCAAGAGGGTGAACTACTCTCTCTAGAACCCCTCACACGCAATACCTCCTCGGTAGCAGGGTAGAGAGTGAGGTTGTACCTCAAGGACTATTACCAAGGAGCAGGTTGTGTCTCTTGGCAAGATGGAATGATCTAATAAGGTTAGTATTAACTAATTAAAAATAGGCATTGAATAAGATAAATCACTGTTAATTATTTTATTAGAAAAAGTACAAAGAAAATTTACATAAAAAAAACAATAAAAATATTTAATGAAATGGTGGTTTTTGGATGGCGTTAATGAAATGTTGGTGAACACGTGAATGATACATATTTATGTTGATACATTATAAATGATAAATAGGGAAACATGTTCATGTTTCCCGGTCTTCACTCGACCTCCTTCCCACCTTTGGGAGTTTGGATGCTGGCACTCTCGTCCAGTACGGTCGGTGTTGTGTCATGTGTGGGAGGGGGTGAAGCTAGATTAGCTTCTGTGAGTATTTGTTGGAGTTGTGTTCCTGGGGTTTGTGATGCGGACAAGGGCGGCGAGGGCTCAGGATTGACCGTGGTCAGTGTGTCGGGCGCCACATTTTGACCAGCTGTTGGGTAGTTATAGCTGGCTGTCTGTGGGTGAAACTGCATGGTAGGCCACACACCAGGTGATGGACCACGAAAACTCGGGTTGGTGGGCAACCTGTGAGTTTGTGGTGGTGCTGCTCCTGGTGGTGGTGGTGGTCCTGGTTGTTGTGGGATTGGTGGAAGGCTCCACGCAGCTGGATGGTGAGTGGATGAGTATGGGCCCTGGTTATATATTAGGCTTATCAACCCAGGGCTTTGTTGTGGAGGCAGGACAGGTGGAGTTGTACCTGTTTGCTGGACAGATGCGTTGGTCGGGTGATGGGTGGCGCTGGTTGTTGCCACTGGAGGAGGAAGATTGATCTCATACTGGACTTGGGCTATATCCCGCACTTTCTCAAGTACTTTGGGCTCCCCACTCTCCAGTCTCAGATTCTGCTTTCGGGCCTCCCCGAGCAGATCTAGCGCATTGCTGATATATTTTTGGGCTATATTTTTGTGCAGCAACTTAAGCGTGCTGCACATATATACACCAAAAACTTCAATCTCCTCCTCCAGTGGCGTCTTCTTCTGCCGGAGTTTGTAGACCTCCTCCTGGAGCTGAGCCACCTTGACCCTGCGATCCCTGAGAAGCTGTGTGAAAAAATTAAAGTTAGTATAAACCAAAGTAATAATAATTTTGTACATAAATAATTTATAAACTAAACAATAAAATAATTCTTTATCAAATAATATCGAACAAAGTTTGACAACATTAAAGTATGGCCGTGAGCCCTGTGTGGGCTGTAGCCAGTACAACTTCCTTGCCCAGTCAATAAAGATATTAAGGTGGTGGGATTCCCTAGGGGTGTGATTAACAGCTGTCAGCCTGTGGCCGATGACCGCGAGAGTAGAGTGAACACTCTCACATTTGAGGAGCCCATAAATATGTATGTATGATTGTATATATATACATATATATATATATATATATATATATATATATATATATATATATATATATATATATATATATATATATATATATATATATATATATATATATATATATATATATTCGTACATAAATCATTTCTATACTAAACAATAAAATATTTGTTAAATAAATAACATCTAAAACAAAGTTTGACGACAGTAAAGTATAGGCCGTGAGCCCTGTGTGGTCTGTGGATAGTACAAGTCCCTTGCCCAGTTATGCCCCTTTCCCACTGGTGAGACAAGTCACGATTTTCGTCGCCGATGCCTTCGTTTTGTCAAATTCGCAAGAATACGTGAGACCTTCACGATTTCGACCATTACAAACAGATGACAAATTATACTGGGCGAAGATGTCGCCGATGTCGGCGACGCAATCGCCGACATCGGCGATGTTATCGGGGAAGTGAGCGATGTTTCGCCGATGAACCTCTGCGAGGCATGTCACATTTTCAAAAATCTCTGGCGAGATCATGCGAGGATGAAAGAATATTCGCCATATGTTCTGCGACGTCTTCGGCGATCCAAGCGATGGTTCAGCGTTTACTTCGGCGAGGTGATAAGAGTATTTTTTTAAGGCACAAATTCTTGCGATTCATCGTCGAACATCGGCGTTGGCATCGCACATACGTCGGCGAGATCGGCGAGGTGTGCGCAGCTGAGCGAATGTAACGTGAATATGCTAATTGCAGAGTGGAATTAGCATATCACGCCAAACTAATGGACCGAACGTCATAAATTATGAAAACTAATAGGGTTAACCATGAGGAAGAAAGGGGACCAGAAAAACGACCCATCTCCCCTTAATTCGGAGGTTGGCAATGCTTCGCCGGAGACATTTTTCTATCAAATAATGTACAAATTTAGCTTGGTCTCAAAACAAAAAATATATGTTGGCTCGTTACCGCTCACCAGGAAAATATTGAAACCTGGATGGGGGTAAACGTCTTAAAACAGTAGGCTGAACGGGGCCGAACGGATACAAGGCAAAGAGAGAGGGAGAGAAATAAAAAAATAAAAAAAAACGAGGAGAGAGAGAGAGAAAGAGTAAACTAAAAAAAACGAGGTGGGCTCAATTGTTAAGCCGTAACGCAAACATTGAGCCCACCTGCTGTTTGTTGTTTTCTCTTTCTCTCCCTCTCGTTTTTTTATTGTTTTCTATTGCTGCATTTTGTGTTACCACCACTGATAAGCCATTGGGCTTTTGGCAGAAAATGCCAAAAATTATCAGTGATATCCGAGACATGTTTACATACAGTGCTCTCATCGTCCAGCATATTACTGCTTCATATTCATCAGCCAACTTAAAATAGCCCTATATAATATTTAATTATCACTAGAACAATACATTATACCATGTAGGAAGTCTTCTGGAGAAATAGGGCAAATTTAGACAAAAATGCAAGATAAACTAAATCACAAATGTATGCTAGAATAGCATTGACAAATCGCTAGATAGTCACCAGACACTAAACACTTGTATGTCACTAGAAAACATATGTTGAAGTATCTAGAATAATCTTTAACAATCGAAATATCTGTCCAATTCCTTAAAATAGGGAAACTAACTTGAATATCGCTAGAATTCATTACATCTTGATGTCGCTAGATGGAAGTGATATAAGTGATTCGCTGGATTTAGCGGTAGCAGCTACATTGGCAACATCGTACCAAGAACCTTCATTCCGTTATAATGAACAAGGTCAGATTTCGAAACTATTACAATTATTTCAAAGTTCAGAGATCATCAGATTGGTTTGGAAGTCGAAGTACACAATTTCAGTTCCATTAGTTTAACAAATATTTACATAATAAATGATAATATGCTACTTAGAGGGTTTAATAAAGAAGGATTACTTTCCCGATATCGTATAAGCGTACGCAAGCTGTTGTTCTTTTGTTTTGTTTTAAGAACGTCAACAAACGCTTCGTATATTTGGGGTTCTTAGTTATACATTAGAACATATTTATAGTTTGCACACTCTTATAAGTATAAACACTTACTTGTTAAAGAGGAAATACACAAAAGCCCAATTTAGAATGATCGTGAATATCTTTATTTTGGCGTATGTTTGGGCTAATTTAAGACTACATTTAGATTGATAGAATTTTTTAACACTCGCCAATGAAATATGATGACTTGCTTACAGATATATACTTAAAGCCCGAATCGGCTTGACTTTAACCAGTTGTTTACTTACTCAACCCTGTGGAGGAGCAGGGTTGAGTTGGCTTGATATTGGACACCCTTTTATGGCATTTGGGTGTGAAATACGACACCATTTCCAGTCTATCGGAGATAATGATGGTAAAGGAAAATGCGGTATATTTCTCTCCCTCTATCTTTGCCTTGTATCCGTTCGGCCCCGTTCAGCCTACTGGTTTAAGACGTTTATCCCCATCCAGGTGTCGATTTCTTCCTGGCGAGCGATAAGGAGAAATCCGGCTTCGCCGGAGAAATTTTTCTATCGAAAAATGTACAAATTTAGCTTACTCTCAAAACAAAAATATATATATATATGTCCGCTGAACATGATGGCGGTGTTTAGATTATTCTATCATCATTATTGGATTTTATAGAAATAAATCTATAACGATAGTTTTTCGCTCTTATAGAATCCATTCCGCAGCAAAATATTAACTCTGTCTGTTTTCACCAATAATAAGTGTTTTCTATATGTTTTTGTTTTCATGAACGGCAAGAGGAAAGGTTATAAGATTTCATCAACAACAACAACAAAAATAACAATATGTGGAATTTCACCGTAGGTGAAGGCATATCATCAGTCCGCCCGTATTTGCCCTAACTCTCAGTCGGTTTTCACCCATAATAATTGTTTTTTATATTGTTTTGTTTTCATGAACGGCAAGAGGAAAGGTTATTCTATAAGATTTCATCAACAACAACAACAAAAATAACAATATGTGGAATTTCACCGTAGGTGAAGGCATATCATCAGTCCGCCCGTATTTGCCCTAACTCTCGGTCGGTTTTCACCCATAATAATTGTTTTTTATATTGTTTTGTTTTCATGAACGGCAAGAGGAAAGGTTATTCTATAAGATTTCATCAACAACAACAACAAATATAACAATATGTGAAAGTTCACCGTAGGTGAAAGATATCTCACTATAGGCCTAATCATTTGTTTTTACCCACCTCTCCGAAATTGCTCTTTGGCCTCGGCAGGTGTGTGTTGAGCATTCCGCGACGTCGCGAGGCCCTTCGCATGCCTCGTGCGGAGCATACCCATGGCGGGTATTTGTGCGCACGTAGACGACTAATCGACGAGAAATCGCCGATGATCGTCGATGTTCTCGGAACATCCGAGAGCATCGGCGATCAGTCGTGCGACGTTTTGGAACATTTCAACGATTTTCTTTGTGCGACAAACTCCACGATGTCTCGCCGATGTCGCAGATGATCGCAGAAACCCTTCGGCGATGCTCATGATGCTTGCGAGGGTAATCAATCATCATGAGTCCTCGTCCAAAATTTTGAACTGTGCGAACATTATGCGACGCCCCTCAGGGCCCTTGCGAGGCCTGAGAGGCCTTGAGAGTCAAACGATTTTTCATGAGAGGTGTTGAGACATGTCACGAATGTGCCAATTTATTGGTTTCGGCGACGAAAATCGTGACTTGTCTCACCAGTGGGAAAGGGGCATAAGAGGGGAAAGAACAGCTATCAGCCTCTGGCCGATGACTGCGAGATTAGGGTGAACACTCTCACATTTGAGGAGACTATAAATAATATATATATAATGTTTGTTCAAGGTATTGTTCTAGCGTCATAAAAAAACGTATATAATTATATACTTTATATATATATATATATAATAATAATAATAATAATGGTAAAAAACAATTAAATGATTACAATCAGTTCCTAGTCATCTGATGCATAGGCAGCTTTGGTGCGTTTACCACCTTTCCTCCCTTTGCTTGTGAGCTGCCCTTCGGGTCGTGGCAGGGGGTCCCCGGCAGGGGGTCCCCGGCAGGGGTCATGTCTTTGTCGGAGTGTTCCAACAATTCCACGTCGCTGTCGCCATCCCTCTGCCGTGGGCGATCGAGGAACTGAAAAATAAAATATGTATTACTTTTATGCACATGAATAAGAACATTGAACGTGTTGACGGGGAGGTATTTATGTCCAGGTTTCAAACATACTGGCCCCACGTATATTGTTACGGAAATCTGGGACACTTCACCACTTGTCACAATTATGAAAATTGACAGTTTTCACAAATATACCTGTCGTCAGTATGTTCAAAACTTAATCAGGGTACCTGTCTATCAAGCTGTCCACGATTTATATAAAGTAATACAATTTAACCTTATTTCTTTTACAGATACAGAAATCGCCCATTAGTTTGGCGAGTTTACCAGCTTTCGCCCCATTTCGTTGTCAATTTTAAGACCTTTCGTGCCATTTAGGTGTCGATTTTTTCCTGCCGAGCGATAGCGAGCCTGCAGTTTTAAGAGGAACCGGCCTTCGGCCGGGAAATTTTTCTACCGAAAAATGTACAAATTTATCTTGAAGGGGGGTCTAGGGGGTCTTTTTCTAAGCTTGATGGAGGTCTAGGGAGGAAACTAAAAAAATATATGAATAAATGAATGAATAGCCCAAACAAACGGTCTGCCTCCCCTTAACCCTTTTTACTACCACATATCCTTCCTAAACTGCATAACGTTGTCAAAATATAGCTAGAATAAGATATAACACACGTCGCTGGTACTCAAAGCGTTAACCCTCTGAAGATTATGACGCATTTTGACAGGTTATTATGGCCATCATTAGACGAGTTTATACAGTTTAGAAAGGATCTGTGATAATTATGAGGGTAAAGACTCGCAATTAACCCTCTGATTTCCATATACCCTTCCTAATCTGAATAAAATCATCTAATGGGTATCATTAGACGATAATATTCAGCTTAGGAAAGATCTGTGGGAATTATAAGGGTAAAGACTCTCGCAATTAACCCTCAGAATTCCATATACCCTGCTGTGCTTATAATTTGATGGTATAATGGTTTGAGCGTTTAAGGTCTGTATGATATATCATAGGTTCGAATCCTGGGAGAATCACAATCATTCATTAATTTCATTTGGGTGTTATTGGTGTTAAGGGGGGTCACCGGCTTCTTTTATCTTTCTCTTCTTTTCTCTCTTTCCCTGGCTTGTATCCATTCGGCCCTATTCAGCCAACTGTTTTAAGACGTTTATCCCCATTCAGGTGTCGATTTCTTCCTGGTGAGCGATAGCGAGCCAGCATTGTATGGAGAAATCAGGCTTCGCCGGAGAAATTTTTCTATCGAAAAATGTACAAATTTAGCTTTCTGTTAAAACAAAAATATATATATGCTGGCTCGCTACCGCTCGCCAGGCAAATATTGACACCTGTATGGGGATAAACGTCCTAAAACAATAGGCCGAATGGGGCCGAAAGGATACAAGCCAAAGAGAGAGGGAGAGAAAGAGAAAAAAAGCGAGGTGGGCTCCCTTAAGAACGATGTTAAAAATAATCCAAGTAAAATCGTCTAATAACATCTAAGAAATGCGTCATCGGATCTTGAAAGCGTATTATGGTCTTAACACTATTTGGTGCAACGTCTTAGGAGGGGTTATTATGGTATTCTGTTTCATTATTATTGAGATTTTTATTTGTTTAGCCATGTTCGAACAATGTGTTTTTAGTTTACCCGCTAGACTTGCAAAAACGCCTCTCCAAACCCCCTTCAAACTAAAAGAACGTCCCTCAGACCCCCTTCAAGCTAAATGTGTACATTTTTCGGTAGAAAAATCTCCCGGCCAAAGCCGGTTTCTCCCAAATTGAGGGCTCGCTATCGCTCGCCAAGGAAAAATCGACACCTTATTGGGTTAAAGCATCATATAATCGCCAAACTAATGCGATGAAACGTCTTAAAATGTCCATTTAATAGAGTAAAACAGGGAGGCTCCAAATTGGCCCGCCCTGCACCTAATAGGGTTAACCCTTACAGTACCGGTGCCGTCCTTTTAACTTTAGTCTTGCTACTACAGTATTAGATGATTTTAATAAGCTTAAAAAGGGCCTTCAGCAATTAACAAGCTTCAAACTATTTCACTTAACCCTTTTTACTACCACAGATCCTTCCTCAACTTCACAAAATCGTCTAAATATAACTATAATACCATATACAAGATGTCGCCGGTACAGAAGGGGTAAATAACGGAAAAGCTGGCAGGACAACGGTGGACACAAGGTGTTTACTAATGGAGGGAAAGAGAGACGTGCTGAGGTCGGTCCTGTATGTCGTTATGGGAAGATTTCCACTTTGACCCCTTTCTCCCTCATGTTTAGATATTCGATCCATTAGTTTGGCGATTTTAAGAACTTTCGCCCCATATCTGTCAATTTTAGGACCGTTTGTACCATTTGGCTGACGACTTTTTCCTGGCAAGCGATACCGAGCCTGTAATTTTTTTTAAACCGGCCTTCGGCCGGGACATTTTTCTATTAAAAAATGTACAAATTTATGTTGAAAGGGGGTCTAGGGGGTGTAATTTTAAGCTTGATGAAGGTCTAGTGAACAAACTAAAAACCTCCCATTAACCCTTACAGTATCGGTGACGTTCTTTTAACTTTATTCTGGCTACTATTATACTATCATATACTGTACAGTTTAAAAAGGCCCTCCAGCAATTAACAGGCTTCGAACCATCTCACTTAACACTTTTTTCCACCACAAATCCTTCTTAAACTGCACAAAGCTACAATAAAAAAAATAAAAATAAATCGCTGGTACAGAAGTGGTTAAGGGAAGGTGGTTGTTTTTTCTGGACCCCCCTCTCCCTCATATTAGGCCCATTACTTTTGTGATTTTAAAACGTTTGTCGAAGTTAAGACCTTTTGTCCCATTTCTCTGTCAATAATAAGACCTTTCGTGCCATTTAGGTGTCGATTATTTTCCTGGCGAGCGACAGCGTGCATGTAATTATAGTAGGAATCAACCTTCGTCCGGGACATTTGTATACCGAAACATGTACACATTTATCTCGCAGGGTGGAGGAGGGGGAAAGGCTCTTGGGATTTTTTTTTTTTTTTTTTTTTTTTTTTTTAAAGCTTGATGGAGGAGGTCTATGGAGGAACCTAAGAAATAAATGAATACAAACATAAATAAATTGACCAACAAATAAACACTATACCCCCTTTAACCCTATTAGGTGCAGGGCGGGCCATTTTGGAGCCTCCCAGTTTTACTCCATTAGCTTGGAGATTTTAAGACGTTTCATCGCATTAGTTTGGCGATTATATGATGCTTCAACTCAATAAGGTGTCGATTTTTCCTGGGCGAGCGATAGCGAGCCCGCAATTTGGGAGAAACCGGCCTTTGGCTGGGACATTACCGAATGTCCTGGGTACATTTACCGAAAAATGTACACAATTAGCTTGAAGGGGGACTGGGGGACGTGTTTTAGTTTGAAGGGGGTTTGGAGAGGCGTTTTTCCAAGTCTAGCGGGTAAACTAAAAACATATTGTTCGAAAATGGCTAAAACAAATAAAAACTTCAATGATAATTACACAAAATACCATAATAACCCCCAAGACGTTGCACCAGATAGTGTTAACGAACGGTGTGCTAATATACAGGATATCCCAAAATAGGCTTGGCAAAACTTCGGGCTTAGGTTATGTGAAAAAAAAAAAAAATCTTAAATTCCATTCACATATGCATAGCCTACGTGAGTTGCAGTGGGGATGTGTGTACATGCTTAGATTGATATGCAGGATTCGAAGTTGCATAATAAATCGTAGGCAGTGTCCACCAACCTTTAACTGTCTTCGTGGTGCGATGTATAAGGTGTTGATTTTCGGTGTGAGCATCCTGGGTTCGAGTCCACGGACTGCCACATGTGTTTGTAAATTTCATTAATCGATTTTAGGAGTATGGTTGGTTGTTGGAAGGAACATAATAATTGTTATTGGTTCAGGAGTAATTTATCGAGAGGACTTCCCTAAGTGGTTAAGGCCCCATTAATTGCTCTTTCCATTCACATATCCATAGCCTACGTGAGTTGCAGTTGGGATGTGTGTACATGCTTAGATTGATATGCAGGATTCGAAGTTGCATAATTAATCGTAGGCAGTGTCCACCAACCTTTAACTGTCTTCGTGGTGCGATGTATAAGGTGTTGATTTTCGGTGTGAGCATCCTGGGTTCGAGTCCACGGACTGCCACATGTGTTTGTAAATTTCATTAATCGATTTTAGGAGTATGGTTGGTTGATGGAAGGAACATAATAATTGATATTGGTTCAGGAGTAATTTATCGAGAGGACTTTCCTAAGTGGTTAAGGCCCCATTAATTGCTCTTTCCATTCACATATGCATAGCCTACGTGAGTTGCAGTTGGGATGTGTGTATATGCTTAGATTGATATGCAGGATTCGAAGTTGCATAATAAATCGTAGGCAGTGTCCACCAACCTTTAACTGTCTTCGTGGTGCGATGTATAAGGTGTTGATTTTCGGTGTGAGCATCCTGGGTTCGAGTCCACGGACTGCCACATGTGTTTGTAAATTTCATTAATCGATTTTAGGAGTATGGTTGGTTGTTGGAAGGAACATAATAATTGCTTTATAAGGGCAAATCCAGATATCAACGTTAAGAGAGCAGCCATTGCATGTTGAAAATGGTTTCTTCACATGTATTTCCCAGTAACTCATGCCCAGCTGTTAACCCCTTCTATACCGGCGACGTCTTTTTAACTTTATTCTAGCTACTATTAGACGATTTTAGTCAGTTTAAAAAGGGCCTCTAGCAACTAACAGGCTTCGAACTATCTCACTTACCCATTTTTACTTCCACAGATCCTTCTTAAACTTCACAAAATCGTCTAAATATAGCCAGAATAAACGTAAACAAACGTTACCGGTACGGAAGGGTTTAAAGGGCCTATCCCACCCTTACCTACAGTATATGTATATTTGACCATGTTATTATCCAGATATAATTGTGCAGGTTACCATATTATTAGAGACAGTTTAGCTTCTACATCGAACTTGTTGGAAACCATTTAACCCGTCAAGTGCGATAGGCCTCAAGGAAGGCTTACTATAGCGAACGCAATAGGCCTCACGGAAGCAGGATTTTTAAAGGCGTACCAAAATGGCGCCAAGCTGTCTAGGGAGTTACAAATTGCGCCACGTTTAGTGCGACATGGTACCTCTCGATGCCACCCACTATCACCCGCCGCACGCACCCCACACTGTCTACACACTCAGTACGCTCTCAGTCACTATGGAGCCTACACGCTCCCCTGACTCGCTCCCTGTTGACTCGCCCAACCCTGTTGCTGGTGGTGTTAGTGCTCGTGGCAGGACAAGAACACGTGCCAGGGACCCCTCCTACGTGTATACTTCTGAGGAGGATGAGCCAGTGCAGCCAAGAAGACCTACACGTGCTGGGAGAGGCACGACACGTGCAACAAGCACGATGAGTGCTAAGAGGTCATTGTCCTCAGCAATTGCTCCCCTCACAACTACTACCACCATCACCACAACAACTACTGCCTCTACTGTTGTGGCAACGACGCCCACGGCGCCCACCACCACCACAACAAGCACAAGTGGCCGTCCTGGGGATGCAGGAGCATCGGGGGTAGTTGGGAAGAAGGGTAAGGGAAAAGGTCACCCTTATCAGCTCAAGAGAAGTAAGGTGACACCTCCCGCCTCTACCACCCCCGCGTTGCCACCACCACCACCACCACCACCCACTACGGCCGCCCCTGCACCACTGCCCACCACGGCCGCCCCTGCACCACCGCCCACGCACGCCCACGCCCCTGCTCCACCACCCACGCCCACCCACGCTCCTGCTGGTGTTGGAAGGCCTCCTAGAGTTTTAGCAGCAGGTCTAACACCATCAAAGTTTGACGCCCTCCTCTTCCCTCCTGATTCGTCTGATGACGACGCTGCAGAAGGGGAAGACTTCGATCCCAGGGACTATGGCTGGGGTGGTGATAATGGGAGCGAGTCTGAGGAGGATCAAGACCAATATGAGGGAGGTGCAGAGGATTCTGAAGACGACGATGTACTTCTGCACCGTGACCATGAGCAAGACCTGTCTGACGACGAAGGCGCAGACGACGTGGCTGACAGAGGGGCTGATCCTGATCCCCACGTGCGTATAATTTTGCCTGGTCTGAAGGGTCACATTTCCAACCAGATTTGCACCAGTTCAATGACAATCTGGCTGGTTCAACAGCAGACTGGCCCTGCAATGACCAGTCAACTGAATCTGATTTCTTCTGTGCATTTTTTGACCAGGAGGTATTATCTCATCTCGTTTCCCAAACCAATGGCTATTTTACCTGGGTGAGGGAAAGAATTTATATGATATCTCCTAGAGCAAGAATTCGTGCAAGGGTTGATACGACTGTCCCTGAGCTCCTTGTGTCCTTTGCGTTGTTGCTGATCATGCCTCTCTGCAGGAAGCATGTGATGGAGCATTATTGGAAGCACGACCCAATCATCAACACCCCAATTTTCCGGAAATATATGGCTCGTGATAGATTTTTCTTGCTTCTGCGATTTTTACACTTCGCAGACAATAATAATCCAAACCGAGCTGATAGAATATGGAAAGTTCGGGATGTGTTGACCATGTTGTTGCAAAGGTACAGGAAATTCCTCTACCCCTTTGGCAACCTGGTGATTGATGAGTCGCTCGTGCTTTTCAAAGGACGCCTGGTGTTCAAGCAGTACATCCCCTTGAAGAGACACAGGTTCGGGATCAAGATTTTCGTGTTGTGCGATTGTGAAAGTGGAATAGTGCTTGACATGATCGTATACACCGGCACTGATGTAGACGTTCCAAAAGTCGGTGCCAACGACCCATTGGGCATGTCAGGGCACATTGTGAAAAAGATGCTGGAGCCCTACCTGAACAATGGGCACACGTTGTACACCGACAATTGGTATACAAGTCCTGCACTCTGCCAGTTCCTCCATGACCACAAAACGGGGGCATGTGGGACTGTCAGAACTAAGAGGAAGTTCATGCCTAAGTTCCAAGGCAATCGCATACAACTGGACAACCCCTCCCACAGTGACACCGCTTCTGATGACAACTTGGCAGAGGAACAAAGGCGCCGCAGACAGGAAAGACCAAGAAGAAAGAAGAAAGACCACTACAAGCAGCTGGAGAAGTCGGGGAAAGTTCTGTCGGTAAAGTGGCTCGATAAGCGACCAGTCCACCTGCTTTCGACTGTCCACACAGGTGCCCAAGTGGACTCTGGTAAATTCCACTACCGTACCAAGAAGTCTATCCAGAAACCTGATATGGTGGTGGATTATACCAAGTACATGCGCCTTGTGGACAAGTCTGATTGCCAGCTTGCAGGCATTGAGTGTCTAAGGAAAACAGTGAAGTGGTATCACAAGCTTTTCCTTCACTTTGTTGACATCACGATGCTCAACGCTTACAACATGTGGCTGGTCAAAAAAGACATGGCCCCGAACAAAAAACTCAAGTTCAGGGAGTTCATCTACAACGTCGCCTACCAACTCCTCGAAAAACACCAACCAGTCTCCGGTCACAGGGGTCGCCGTGCAGTCAACCTCCCAGACAGAGCCATTGATGGCTATGACAAACACTACCCTATCCACACCGAGCTATCTGGCACCCGGAGGCTGCAAGTACAGTGCCAGGTCTGTGCCCACTCCTCCAGAAAGCCACAAAAAAGAAGCCGAGTGACATCAATGTGCAAGGAATGCAACGTTGGGTTGTGTTTGGGCAAGTGCTTCAGGGACTACCACTCACTCAAGTACTACTAGGAGTGGTACCTGTGTCGCCCTGCCTCAGCCAAACTCCTGCCCCACCCACCTACCTCACTACCTACCTCACTACCTACCTGCCCGTACCTGACCAACGTGATCTCATAACACCTGCCTGCTTACCTACCTGCCCGTACCTGACCAACGTGATAATATTATCATAACATGTACAAATTATAGTTGTAGGATACGTTCATATGTTTTGGTATATACTGTATATATATATATATATATATATATATATATATATATATATATATATATATATATATACCTATATATATATATTTATATATATATATATATATATATATTATATATATATATATATATATATATATATATATATATATATATATATATATATATATATATATATATATACAGTATATTATTATACAGTATACTGTATATATAAGCAATATTTTAATTTATTATTTCAGTGTAATTCATTAGTCAGGCAATATTTTGTACGAATGCTTGACCAAAAAAAATATATATACCCTCGATACACTTGTGTATATCGAAGTATTTTGTATGTATAATACTTTTACATAACCTAACATATTATGTCATTACGAACAAACAGTAAAGAAATGTACAAGTAAATAAATAACCTTTCATCCATGAGTTGCAAGCAAAGAGTGCGTAAAGATGGTGTAATGATATATCGGGTTACTCTAACATACTGCGCCGTCCAAGAAGCCTTATCTTTGTTTACATTATAGCAACGACAACACAAAGCGTCTATAAGGTCTAAATTTGTGCACATACCCACTCTAATCTGACCTACCCACTGTAATCTGACACTTTTCTCTCCCGCGCCACCCACCTCTCTCAATCCACTGCTCTTATTTCGCCTATTATTCGTCCGTATGCCTCTCTGCGCTTCATTTATCAGAGTATATTATTCACATGGGCTGCCTTACTCATGAATATGAACAGGTGAAACCATAAAGGTGCTTTTTAGACGAGATATAGAGCATTGCTTCTCATCAATCGCACATTCTTGCCTCCCACCCTCCTCCTCTCTCCTCCCGCCTGACTCACTCACACACACTCGCTCGCTCGGGGTGTAGTGCCAATCGGACCATTTTTTTCAACTTGCAGCCACCGCAACTCCACACCCACATTTTTTGAGGGTGGATATATATATATTGGCGGATGTGGCTGCTTATTACCAAGACATTGATGTACTTTTTTTTAAATTCTGAGAGATCGAATTTTTTGGCAGAAATGCACAAATAACTACCCTAGCCCCTAGGGCTATTTAGCGCTTGCCAGGTGGGAGCCCACCTCGCTTTTTTGTTTTTCTCTCCCTCTCTCTTTGGCTTGTATCTATTCAGGCCAATTCAGCCTACTGTTTTAAGACGTTTACCCCCATCCAGGTGTCAATATTTTCCTGGCGAGCGATAGCGAGCCAGATATATATATATTTTGTTTTGAGAGCAAACTAAATTTGTACATTTTTCGATAGAAAAATTTCTCCGGCGAAGCCAGATTTCTCCATACAATGCTAGCTCGCTATCGCTCGCTAGGAAGAAATCGCCACCTGGATGGGGATAAACGTCTTAAAACAGTTGGCTGAATGGGGCCGAATGGATACAAGCCAGGGAAAGAGAAAAGGAGAGAAAGATAATAAAAGCAGGTGAACCCCCTTAACATGGTTAGTCCAATACAGTGGTGTGGGGGAGGACACTATATACAACCTTCAATATATCTTTCACGGTTGAGATTGAAAACAAAAAATAGAACATTGGAGTTTAGACTCATATAGGCCTAATATAATCATATCCTGAAGTTTGGCACGCCTCTTGTGGGACACTGTGTATTATACACTCACACACACATATATATATATATACTGTATACTCTATATACATAAGGTAAAAAAAAAAAACACACACACACACACGCGCACGTACACACACGCGCACGTACACACACACACACCTACACCTACACCATACAGAGCAGCTCAGTCGTTGGCAATACACCATTATAGGCTGGTCGACGCTCCTTACCTCCAACACACAACATCAATATCACTCCATTATACCCAGGTTAGCTATGACAACATTCCACTCCCAATAATCAACAGTATTATATAAAGGGTATGAATAAGCTATACAAGATCATTGGGGCAATTGATAGTGATTTACCTTGCTAATTGTTGTAAGATGAGTTTATTACCTATTTCCACTCTTCAACTCACGTGGTAAGGCCATAGCACGTCTATACTCTGATCTATCAACTATTTCCGATTGGGGCAGAGATAATGTTATTGCCTTCAATGGTTCCATGAATGAGCTTCTCCATTATCTCCCCGTCACGATCTTCCATACAACCATCCCATATTCCTCAACAGTACACAAATCAACCCTTCAACTTCTCGCAATATTCACTGTGTATCTTTTTCTTCTGACATATATTGGAAAGATGCTAATACCACTCTTGTTAAAAAGCTTCCCAGAAGTTAGGTGTGCTCAACCATCCCCGTGGGTTCCTCAACCCTGCACAGCTTCTTGCTCTGTATGAGGGCACAGTAACTGTTGTTTTATCTATGTGTATGAAGGAGACAAAAGGCAGGTTACCTGTAACGAGTGTCTCTCCCAAAGCCAAAAGAGGGACAAAGCCAAATTCAAGGGACGTTGGGGTAAAAATGTCTGGACACACAAAGTTTAAAGCATTTTAAGTCATAGGGTAAAGGAAAGACTGATTGGGGGAGAGAGTTCCAGAGTTCACTTGTTGAGCAGAAAACAATGCTGAGGAACTTTGCTAATTCTTGGGTTGGAGAGCTGTAAAGGTCTTATAATCACCAGACTAATGGAGCGAACGTCTTATAATCTCAATTCTAATGGGGCTAAACATGAGGGAGAAAGAGGTCCAGAAAAGCCCAAGCCTCCCCCTCTCCCTTCCAAGTCTAAGGCCCCATGTTTTAGAGTACACAGTAGCCCCACGCAGCTCGGGACGAATTGATGTCATTTATGGGGAGAATTGTATGTATTTATTAGTTTTAGTTTCCTCCCAAGACCTCCACCAAGCTTTAAGGGGGGATGGTTCACTTTTTGGGCAATTTGTGCATGTATTCATTATTTTTCTAGTATCCTCCCTAGACCTCCATCAAATTTAAAAAAGCATCCATTAGATCCCCCTTCTAGATTAATTTGTACATTTTTCGGTAGAAAAATTTCCCGGCCGAAGGCCGATTCTTCCAACATTACAGGCTCACTATCGTTCGCCAGGGAAAAAGTCGACACCTAAATAGCACGAAAGGTCTAAATATTGACGAAGAAATGGGGCAAAAGGTCTTAAAATCGATAATTAATGGGGCAAACATCTTAACATCTGAAAACTAATGGGGCTAAACATGAGGGAGAAAGTGGTCCAGAAAACCGGCCCATCCCCCCTTAAGTATTATCCCCAAGAACCGCCCTTTGAAGTTGCATTAGGCGACCATAGCAGTACCGACAGAACTGGTATGGCCTCTGGGGATGCTCTGAGGACCTTCATCAATTGCCTGCAGACTTGTTCACTTAACTTGGAGGTTAGCTCCCAATTTAAACCACATCAACTCATGAGTTAAGGGGATATGGGCCGCTTTTCTGGACCACTTTCTCCCTCATGTTTAGCCCCATTAGTTTTCAGATGTTAATTAAGATGTTTTCCCCATTAGTTAGTCGATTTTAAGACCTTTCGCCCCATTTCTTCGTCAATATTTAGACCTTTCGTGCTATTTAGGTGTCGATTTTTCCCTGGCGAATGATAGTGAGCCTGTAATGTTGGAAGAACCGGCCTTCGGCCGGGAAATTTTTCTACCGAATAATGTACAAAATAATCTAGAAGGGGGATCTAATGGATGTTTTTTTTTTAATTTGATGGAGGTCTAGGGAGGAAACTAGAAAAATAATGAATACATGCAAAAAGTGAACCATCTCCTCTTAAATGGCTCTAAGACATGTTGCCGAGTTAGCTGTTATAGTCTATTCGCTGTAAGTGGGTGAAACATCTTGACCTCTACCCTCTGTAACTCCAAAACGACTAAAGTAATCAAGCTAATATGTCTACCATTTGGGAAGAGAAGGTTAAGGAATAGATGTGGATATTTACAGCCCATTTGCTCTAGCCCTTTTTGAGTTACAGAGGATAGAGGTCATGATTTCTCGCCTACTTACAGCGACTACTATAGTAGGTGGAGCCCTCGATCACGGTCAGTGGTGACGAGACTGAATAGGTAGACGTTAGGGGTCATTACCTTATTAAGGGGGTGACCTGTTTTTGTTCTGTCCTTTTCTATCTTTCTCTGGCTTGTATCCATTTGGCCCCATTCAGCCTACTGTTTTAAGACGTTTATCCCCATCCAGGTGTCAATTTTTTACTGGTGAGCGGTAGTGAGCCAGCATATTTTGTATTTTTGTTTGACAGCAGGCTAAATTTGTACATTTTTCGATAGAAAAATGTTTTCGGAGTCCGGCGAAGCCGGATTTCTTCATATAATGCTGGCTCGCTATCGCTCGCCAGGAAGAAATCGACACCTAGATGGGGATAAACGTCTTAAAATAGTTGGCTGAATGGGGCCGAATGGATACAAGCCAGAGAAAGAGAGAAAAGGACAGAAATAACAAAAAGCAGGTCACCCCCCTTAACCCTTTCTGTACCAGCGACGTATTTTACATTTGATTCTAGCTAGACATAGACGATTTTGTGCAGCTTAACAAGGATCTGTGGGAGTAGAAAGGGTTAATCGAGATAGGTCGAAGCCTGTTAATTGTTGGAGGCCCTGCTTAAGCTGAATATATTCGACTAATAGTTGTCAGAATATAATGAAAAGGATATCACCAGTACTGAATGGGTTGTTGTTGTTGTTGTTGTTCCGCAAGCTGCCTGGCCGAACAGCCCCAAGGCCCCGAGCAATTCCAAGGCCATAACCGAGCGCCCCCACAGAACCCTCCCTGCCGACCACAATAAAGCCTGGGTGACCGAAGCCACTCCATGGCGGAGAGCTGAGGAGGATGCAGAAACGCCCGGGAAACCAAAGCCCCACCCAGGGCCCTGTGCCCCTCAGCAATTATGAAGAGAAAGTTGAGGGGCAAGGGAAAAATGTGACGCTTTGGCTTCCAATCTTGGTAGATTGGGAGGTAAATCCACGGAAAAGAAGCCGTCACTTGAGATCTAGAAAATATATAAGTTAAAGGAACAGTCAGAGTAAGTATGGCAGAGATCGCTCAGTTCTCACTCTGATAGACCAGCCCATCACCCATCACTGCATGGGTTAAATGAGTTAGCTTGTAAAGAGAGAAATAAGTCAATGTAAGTATCTGTCCCACCCTAAGCAGACGGATAAGAGGAATTGTTAAGGGGTGTGACCTGCTATTTTTCTCTCCTTTTCTTTCTTTCTCTGGTTTATATCCATTCGGACCCATTCAGCCTACTGTTTTAGGACGTTTATCTCCATCCAGGTGTCGTTTTTTCCTGGCGAATGGTAGCGAGCCATCATATTTTTAAAAATGTTTTTGACAGCAGGCTAAATTTTTAAATTTTCCGATAGAAAAATGTCTCCGGCAAAGCCAGATATCTCCATACAATGCCTGCTCGCTATTGTTCACCAGAAAGAAATCGACACTTGTATGGGGATAAACGTCTTAAAACAGTAAGCTGAATGGGGCCAAATGGACATAAACCAGAGAAATAAATAAAAGGAGATAAAAATAGCAGGTCACCCCCCTTAACAGCGAGAGAAAGCCTAGATTACCATTCTTTAACTGCCTTCGTGGTGTAATGTATAAGGTGTTGATATTCGGTGTGAGCGTCCTGGGTTCGAATCCACGGACTGCCACATGTGTTTGTAATATTTCATTAATCGATTTTAGGAGTAGAGTTGGTTGTTGGATAGAACATAATAATTTAATAAACTGTGTTCAGGATAAAAGCTCCCCCAATAGTCATATAAATGCTTACGAAAGACACCTGGTTCTTCGAAACAAATATTAAAGTATCTTCTACCATTCGTAACGAGAGGGACGATAGACTGTCCATTACGAGAACGTTATTAGATTTAACCCCTTCTGTACCGCGACGTCTTTTTGCCTTCATACTGGCTACTATTACACCATTTTAGTCAGTCTAAAAAGGGCCTCCAGCAATTAACAGGCTTCGAACTATCTCATTAACTCTTTTCACTACCACGGACCCTTCATAAACTGCACAAAATCGTCTAAATATAGGTAGAATAAAATAAAATAAGACGTCGCCGGTACAGATGGGGTTAATCATTGTTGTCGTAACCGTGTAATAAGCACACTAGCGTTTGATTCATAATTTGTTGTATTAACCCATTGAAGCTCTGACGCGTTTTAGAAGGTTATTTTGGCGATCATTAGACGATTTTATGCAGCTTAGGAAGGATCTGTGGGTAATAAAAGGGTAAATACTATCTCAATCAACCCTTTGACTTCCATATACCGTTACTAATCTGAATAAAATCGTCTAATAGTAGCTAGAAAACAGAACAGAAACGCGTATTGGAGCTTGAAAGGGTTAATGCTCTTGAAATATGTATATATATATATATAGCCTACTGGTATATCATTCATTATTTAGTGTTTCAATTACCTAAATATAGCTTTGAATATGGCTTTAAAATGCTCCTAGAATTGCTCATATTTCAAAAAAAATATCGGGGGGGGGGGGCTTACAGCGCCCCCCCCCGAACCCCCCAGCTGGAGAGGCTCGCTGGCTCGCCACCCCTCGCTGCGCTCGCCCCACGCCACCTGGGGGCGCAATTCCAGTCCTTGCCCTAGGCGCTATCTATCCTAGATACGCCCCTGTCTTGAATACAATAGATATATTTACTTCGTCCTATTGATCAGACTAAGGTTAAATACTTAATTCACTAAGAGGTTATAATTCCTTATCCTAAAAGCGAAGACTTATTATGTTAGAATCAACTTGTATTTAAATATGTATTTAATTATTACCAAGTTTAAAGTATTGTATGTAAGGTTGTCACTAGTTAAGTAATATATTGTCTGTTGCCAAGAGTACGGTCAGTATCTATTTATCACTGATACCATGCTGTATATTGGTGTTTTGTGTTGTATAATGAGTTGTGTGTATTGTTGTTCACTATCTTTAAGTTAGTAAAACCCCTTTGTATACCAATGTTACCATTTGTTTCTGTTTTCCAAATGAGCATGAAGTAAACCCCACCCGTATTAGAATTGCATAACATTTATTCTTGTTGTTTTCTTATTTGTTAATGCAGCAGGTTGGACAATATCATGTTTTGTTCCAGGTTTCTTCCTCACTACCTGCAAGCGATATTAGTTTGGTAGTTGACCTAATAGGGCACTAATAAGCCTTTGATCTCCATCTGCAGACGATATTCCCCGGCATTATGGTCATCATCGCCTACTCCCTGGGTTATCTTCTCTGCCACCAAACCTCTTGAGGGGAGATGGGTCATTTTTCTGGTCCCCTTTCTCCCTCGTGTTAAGCCCCATTTGTTTTGAGATCATAAGATGTTCGGCTCATTAGTTTGGCGATTTTAACACCTTTCGCCCCATTTCGTTGTCAATGTTAGGACCTTTCTAGGCCTAATAGGTCTTTGATTTCTACTTGTACCCAATATTCTTAGTCACCAAAGATAATGAAATCAGGAGTCCTGTAATGGCAATCCCCAGTATATGTTTATGTTGTTGCGTGTGTATACATTTAACCATCTTGGACTATATGACTTTTCCAGGCTTGTTCATCACTACCTGTAAGTGATTTTGGCAGCAGAGCCCATCATCATGTCCGTCGCCGCCTACACCTTGACGGAACCCTACCTACAGATCGCCAACACAGGGTTATTCTCCATCTTCTCCACCGACCCTCTCACCGCTGCCGAGTCTCTGTTGGGGTTTGCCGGCATCTACCTTCCTCTTAACATCCTTCTCAACACAGTGTCCAGTGATGGTAGTAGTGGCAGGTTAGTTATTAAACCATACCCTTCCAGTGATGGTAGTAGTGGCAGGTTAGTTATTAACCCATACCCTTCCAGCGCCCGACAATGTCTAACAGCACAAAATGTGCGTAAAGTACCGGCATCGGTCATTGTCCGACGGCAAAATAGACAAGCTGTATACAGGGTGTCCCGCGAGTTTTGTCAAATATTTCCAGAGATGAAAGATTAAGTAATTCTAAGTAAAAACTGTTATATACACATAGGCTTTTTGGTGCATTGTTTTGTAGTTATGGACCCTTAAAGTCGGCATTTTGGTGTTTTTTGTAATTTCTAACCCTGTTTTTCTTCAATAAGATGAGGATAGGAAAAAAAACTATAAAGTGTATTATGAAGCATGATATCAATACTTCAAACTGAATATTACAAGAAACCAACAAAATTAAATGTTAAGCTCATCATCGCGGAAAGAAGAAAGGAGCTACAGAGGATTTTTTGGTGTTTTCTGTCAGTTTAAACCCATTTTCTGAGTAATGAAAATGAATAACGATAATGTTAAATGCTGTATGATGGTGCATGGTATCAATACTTAATGAAAACAACAAATAATCCTCTGTAGCTCCTTTCTTCTTTCCGTGATGATGAGCTTAAAATTAAGTTTTGTTGGTTTCTTGTAATATTCAACTCCATGTCAAGGGAATATGAAGTACGATGTAGGGAAGTTTTTTGTTTCAGTTTGAAGTATTGATATCATGCTTCATAATACACTTTATAGGGGTTTTTCCTATCCTCATATTATTGAAGAAAAACAGGGTTAGAAATTTCAAAAAACACCAAAATGCCGACTTAAAGGGTCCATAACTACAAAACAATGCCCCAAAGAGCCTATGTGTATATAACAGTTTTTACTTAGAATTGCTTAATCTTTCATCTCTGAAAGTATTTGACAAAACTCGTGGGACACCCTGTATATGATGAGAGCTTTTATATTGGTAAATACTATCACAAACCTAACTCTAGTCGTTGACAACACTGTCTGAACTTATTGACTAATTAACCCTTCCAAGATCCGATGTCACATTTCTTTTCTGTTGTCTGGATATTATTAGAGGATTTTATTCAGATTGGCAAAGGTATATGGAAGTCAGAGGATTGATTGAGAGAGTCTTTACCCATATAATTCCTACAGATCCTTCCCATCTAGCCTACTATATATAGGGCACTTTCTGTGAGTCTGTCTGTCTGTCTGTTTGTTCACGAATTACTCCCTCAGGGGTCCAAAATAGGTTTTAAGTGTGTGTGTGTGTGTGTGTGTGTGTGTATGGGGGGGGGCTTCCGCCCAAGATAAAAAGCCAATACTTTGATTCTCCTCTCCCGGGCCGCGCCGGGTACCTCATATAGCCTAGTGCTGTATATCACAACAACTGACCAATCAAATCAACGGGGAGTTATTGATTAACAAACTGTACAGTAGTTACCACCAAAGACTCTACTCTGTTTCCACCGACCAACCTGGTGAACAAGCCTACATCTTTTCTATCTTAAACGTCCTAGAGCAGTTAGTCCAGCAACCCAACCGTATCCCGGATCTCTTTGGAGATCGGCCCAACATTCTTGACTTATTTCAAACCTCTAACCCTTTTGCTTATACTGTAAATCTTTTCTCTCCTTTGGGCTCCTCCGACCTTAAACAAATATCTGTCACCTGTCCTATATCTCCAGTACGGCCACCCGCTCCCCCCAACCGGCGGCGCTTGTGGCACTTTGGCGCTGCCGACTGGGAGGCTCTTCGGCAGTACTTCTTTGATTTCCCATGGAATGACTTTTGCTTCTGTGGCCGGGGAACCCTTGGAGAGTGCTGAACGCATTACCGAAGTAATCTTCTCGGGCATGGAATCATACATTCCATTTTCTTTCTCTCAGTCTAATGCAAAAAAAAATCTTGGTTTACTCACGCTTGTTCTACTGCTGTCCGCAACAAGGAGGAAGCAGTCAAACAGTGCCGACGCCTTAAAACTAAAGAATCTCATTCTTCCTATGTTTCTGCCCGGAATCAAGCCAACTCTGTTCTTCGACTTGCCAAACACTCCTTCATCAATAATATATGCACTGAACTATCCAACTCTAGCTCTTCCCAAGCTTTCTTGCATCTAGCCAAAAACCTCTCCAACAATATTTCTTCCTCGTCTTTCCCTCCCCTTTTCCACTCTGATGGCATAACTATCACTACTTCCTCTGACAAAGCTGAACTCTTTGCTCAAACTTTTGCTAGAAACTCCACCTTGGATGATTCCGGTGCTATTCCTCCCTCTCCACCCCCCTCTCTCCTACTTATGCCTAATATCCTAATCTCTTCTAAAGATGTATTTTCTACCCTCTCTGGGTTTAATACTAAGAAGGCGTACGGTCCGGACGGTGTTCCTTCTGTTGTACTAAAAAACTGTGCTTCCGTGCTGACTCCCTGCCTAGGCAAACTCTTTCGTCTCTGTCTCTCCTCTAACATCTTCCCTTCTTGTTGGAAGTTTGTTCTCATTCAACCTGTCCCAAAGAAGGGTGACCGCTCTCAACCCTCCAACTATCGTCCAATTGCTCTCATCTCTTGTATCTCTAAAGTTTTTGAAACTATTATTGCATCCAAATTTCTTAAGCATTTCTTTTATAGCTTACTAACTCTTGGTCATCCTAATTTCGGGACTTCGGTGAGACCTTTTCTATTGCACTAGACATATCAAAGTCCTTCGATAGAGTCTGACACAAATCTTCAATTTCTAAACTACCCTCCTTCGGTTTCTATCCCTCCATCTGTGCCTTTGTCTCTAATTTCCTTTCCAGCCGTTCCATAGCTGTGGTTATGGATGGCCATCGCTCACTTCCTCATCCTATCAACTCCGGTGTTCCTCAGGGCTCTGTCTTATCTCCCATTCTCTTTCTAATTTTCATAAATTATCTTTTCAACTGTACCTCCAGTCCCATCCATTCATACACAGACGACTCTACCTTACACTACTCAATTAGTTTTCCTGAACGCCCCAGCCAGCAATCCCTCAAAAACAAAGGTAATGAAGCCATACAACGCTTATCTTCTGATCTAACTATTATTTCCAATTGGGGCAGAGAAAACCTTGTTGCCTTTAATGCTTCCAAAACACAATTTCTTCATCTTACTACCCGTCCGTCCGGAACTCCCAGAGGACTAACCCTTACACTTCAACAATACAAAAATCAACCCTTCATCTTCTCTCAATATTCTCAGTGTCTCTTTTTCTTCTGCTCTCACTTGGAAGGACCATATTACCAGTCTTGCTAAGGCAGCCTCCAAGAAGCTGGGTGTGCTCAACCACCTCAAGGGGTTCTTTACCCCTGCACATCTTCTTGCTTTGTACAGGGGAACAGTGCATCCTTGTATCATCCTTGAGTATTGTTCACTTGTGTGGGAAGGATCCTCTCACACCGCACTCCTAGACAAAGTAAAAAGGAAAGCTTTTCATATTATTACCTCCCGTCCACTCACCAACTCTCTGCAATCTCTCTCTCTCTTCTCTGCAATGTTGTATCTCTCTCGCTATTCTATCGCTACTACAATAATCAATGTTCCTCAGAGCTTTCCCAGTGTATACCACCTCCTCTACATAGGGTATATAGTAACCATCTTGCAACACTATCCCACCCCTACTCTGTGCAACTCTCTAACTCAAGAGTGAAACGTTATTCTCAGTCTTACTTCTATTCAACAGCTGAGTTCTGGAACTCTTTCCCAGAATCAGTCTTTCCCTCTTCCTATGACTTAAATTGCTTCAAACTCCGTGTGTCCAGTCATTTTCGCTCGAACGTCCCTTGATTATGGCCCAGTCACTCTTTTAACTTTGGGAGAGGCACTCGATACAAGCAGTTCTTCCTTCTGTCTCCCTTACTCACATAGAAAAAAAGTCTTTATCCTTTTAATTCCCACAGATCTTTCCTAAGCTGTATACAATAATTATAATCAAAGGTTAATTTTCTACATATTCCAGGAGCCTAGGAGAGGACCAAGCCCTGGTGTACAGAGAGCTATCCCAACAACTGACCAACCAACTCAACGTGGACGGTCAAGCTTGTCTTCTCAGGTTTTTGTGTGAGTTGAAGCAGAGGCCCTTGGAAAAATGGTCCTTTGTGGGTCGCTTGTTGTCACTCCTCCTTACGTAAGTCTCACAGGGGGTCCTAGGTTAGCTATAAGATCACGTGTCCAGGGTGTCTAAATGGTCCTTCATGGGTCATTTGTTGTCACTCCTCCTTACGTAAGTCTCACAGGGGGTCCTAGGTTAGCTATAAGATCACGTGTCCAGGGTGTCTAAATGGTCCTTCATGGGTCATTTGCTGTCACTCCTCCTAACGTAAGTCTCACAGGAGGTCCTAGATTAGCTATAAGATCACGTGTCCAGGGTGTCTAAATGGTCCTTCATGGGTCATTTGCTGTCACTCCTCCTTACGTAAGTCTCACAGGGGGTCCTAGGTTAGCTACAACATCACGTGTCCAGGGTGTCAAGAAAAATTAGTACATTTTTCGGTAGAAAAATTTCCCGGCCGAAGGCCGGTTCCTCTTAAAATTGCAGACTCGCTATCGCTCGCCAGGAAAAGTCGACACCTAAATGGCACGAAAGGTCTTCAAATTGACAACGAAATGGGGCGAAATGTGTTATAATCTCAAAACTAGTGGGGCTAAACATTAGGGAGAAGGGGGTCCAGAAAAACGGTCTGCCTCCCCATAACTCATCTGATAAGTCAACTGATAATTAGCAGAAACCACACTCATAATTCACTCATACTATTTGACTTTCACACATACGATCACTCATACTATTTGACTTTCACACATACGATCACTTATACTATTTGACTTTCACACATACGATCACTCATACTATTTGACTTTCACACATACGATCACTCATACTATTTGACTTTCACACATACGATCACTCATACTATTTGACTTTCACACATACGATCACTCATACTATTTGACTTTCACACATACGATCACTCATACTATTTGACTTTCACACATACGATCACTCATACTATTTGACTTTCACACATACGATCACTCATACTATTTGACTTTCACACATACGATCACTCATACTATTTGACTTTCACACATACGATCACTCATACTATTTGACTTTCACACATACGATCACTCAGAGGAACAGAACTTATGTGGGGAACTAACTGTACATTAAATTGTAACTGTATATAATATCTGTAAAAGTAGTACGTCGATTTTCTTTATTACAATGTGTAGGAGAAGATAAATCCTACTTGGCTAAGGTTATTTGACCACTTGCGAGTTTCAGACTATAAGGAAGTTGTAGCCGTTAAGAGTAGGCTTGTAATTTGCTCCCTGGACGTCCATCAAGCTTAAATAAATACCCCCAAGACCACCCATCGAGACAAATTTGCACATTTTTCGGTAGCAAAATGTCCCGGCTGAAGGCTGGTTCCTTCTACATTGCAGGCACGCTATCGCTCGCCAGGAATAAATCGATACCTAAGTGGCACAAAAGATCTTAAAATTAACAAAGAAAAGGTGCGAAAGATTTTAAAATCGTCAAACTAATGGGGTGAACATCTTACAATCTCGAAATTAATGGGGAAAAACATGAGGGAAAAGGGGATCCAGAAATAAACAAACATCCCTCCCCTTAACCCGGTAAGTGCGATAAGCCTCTTGGAAGTATGTATATAGCGTATGCGATAGGCCTCACGGAAGGAAAACAATGAAAAAACCTTTCCAAAACACCCCAGGGTATATCAAAACAAAGGAATATATCATTAGGTGAGATGATTCCCCTCTAGCACTTCTTACTACTCATCCATATGTTTCTGAACCCCCCTCCACCCTCTTTCCCCCCTCCTCAATTATTGGCTACTTTTCCTCTTATTTTGCCCATTTATTGGTTCATTTCTCCGCAAATTATTCTCATGCGGTTTCGTAAACACAGGCGAGTCACTTAGAGACCCTATAGCAGTGTGAGATCTTTCCTGGGAGCCTCAGTGGCATGCGAGACAGACGGTACGGAGGTAAATATTCGTCTCTCACCGGGCCGACCCAGAATACGATCGGGCGGCAAAATGATATGTTTTTCACCGACCAATTTCTGTTCCAAATTCTGTTATCTCTCTTCAAGGTTCATATGTTCATCATATAAGTAAAATAAACGCACATGGAGAAGAAATAATGGTTTATATGGTAAATATAACGAATTCTGTCAGAATTGAAGGTAAATAATTCGCATATAACTACATTCGTCAACAAGCAATTTCGCGCTTCTCAATGTTAAAGAGCATAGCTCATGAAAGATCCCTTCCCATTTTGACACTGTCTAAAGCATGTTAAGCCTGATTAATACTGCACAGTTGTCTTTTTTGCCATAAATTTGGTCTAAAATGGTAAACAAAGCCATGTAAGATATTTTATGCTAAGAAGGTTGATGGCAAACCCTGTCGCCTCTCTCTTGTGGTAGTGATAAAGGAAATAGACCGCGGGATCCAGCTAATATTTCTACCATTTAGGAAGGCTCAGCCAGGAGATAGGTGTGGACAAACTTACCGCTAACTTGGAACCTGCTTGGAACAGGGTATCGTTTGACAGCCCACTATGCAATCCTACCCCAGCCAGATAGTATTGGGATCACCGTATAGCTGTATAGCTCGTTGACAAACATTGGCGGCTATTGTTGACATTAAACTTAAGGGGGGGATGGTTCACTTTTTGGGCAATTTTTGCATGTATTCATTATTTTTCTAGTTTCCTCCCTAGACCTCCATCAAATTAAAAAAAAAAATCCATTAGATCCCCCTTCTAGATTATTTTGTACATTTTTCGGTAGAAAAATTTCCCGGTCGAAGACCGATTCTTCCAACATTACAGGCTCACTATCGTTCGCCAGGGGAAAAAACGACACCTAAATAGCACGAAAGGTCTAAATATTGACGAAGAAATGGGGTGAAAGGTGTTATAATCGACTAACTAATGGGGCTAACATCTGAAAAGTAATGGGGCTGAACATGAGGGAGAAAGTGGTCCAGAAAACCGGCCCATCCCCCCTTAACCCTTTATAGATGCGATGACGCCTTTGCTCTGTGTTCTGGCTGTTATTAGACGATTTTATTTAGATTAGGAAGGGGGTATATGGAAGTCGGGGGGTTAACCCTCTGAGTACCAGCGACGTGTGTTATATTGTATTCTAGCTATATTTAAACGATATTATACAGCTTATAGGAAGGACCTGTGGTAGTTAAAAGGGTTGGTTGAGAGAGTTTGAGCCTTATTATTATTGCTAGAGGTCCTTCCTAAGCTGAATAAAATCGTCTAGTAGTTGCCAGAATATGAAAAAGGGACGTCCGATTTTATACAGCTTAGGAAGGATCTGTGGGAATTAAATACGGAAAGACTAACTCCATTCACCCTCTGACTTCGATATACCTTTCCCGAATCTGCATAAAATCGCTTAATAATAGCCAGAAAACAGAAAAGCAATGCGTCATTGATCTTCTGAGGGTTAATTAAGAGTGTTATAGGTAGCGGACATTTTCCTACCGAAAAATGTACAAATTTATCTTGAAGGGGGGTCTAGGGGGTGTTTTTCTAAGCTTGATGGAGGTCTAGGGAGGAAACTAAAAACAATATATGAATAAATGAATTAATAGACCAAACAAACGGCCAGTCTCCCCTTAACCACTGCATACAAAACTACACTTGACAATAATCTTGACCCCTTAACTTCTTATAACTCGAAATGAATTAAAGCAATCGGGTTGACGTTTTTATCAGTTGGGAAGAGTCCACCAGGAAATAGGTGTGGATATTTACAGCCAGTTTGCTCTAGGCCCTTTTGAGTTACAGAGAGGTCAGGGATCAAAATGATTGTCAAGTTCGTTGGTGCTACCTATAGTGGGTGCTACTTAAGGGGAGATCTCCACTTGAGGGATTTTTTTCTTGACTCCTCTCTGCCTCATGTTTAGCTCCATTGCTTTTGAAAATTTAAGACGTTCATCCCATTAGTTTGGCAATTTTAAGACCTATTGTTCCATTTAGGTGCCATTTTTTTCCTGGCGAGCGATAGCGAGCCTGTAATCTAAGAGGAATCGGCCTTCGGCCGGGACATTTTTCTATCGAAACAAATTTTAAAGTTTAAACTTGGTGGAGGTCTAGGGAACACACTAAAAACCTCCCCTTAAAGGAACTGTGTTTGACAATAACTGTATTTATTCACCCCTTGAGCATGATGACGCATCTTAACGGTATATTGTGGGTATCATTAGACGATTTTATTAAGATTAGGAAGGGTGTATGGAAGTCAGAGGGTTAAGTGAGATAGTCTTACCCCTTATAACTCGCACAGATCCTTTCTAAGCTGTATAATATCGTCTAATGATGGACAGAATATACTGTCAAAAATTTTCATGATCTTCAAAGGGTTCAGCTATCACTTCACCCTTCCTATATGTCTTGTTATAGCCGTGTGTGTGTCTGTGTGTGTCTGTCTGTGTGTGTGTGTGTGTGTGTGTCTGTCTGTGTGTGTGTGTGTGTGTGTGTGTGTCTGTATGTGTGTGTGTGTGTGTGTGTCTGTCTGTGTGTGTGTGTCTGTATGTGTGTGTCTGTCTGTGTGTGTGTGTCTGTATGTGTGTGTGTGTGTGTGTGTCTGTCTGTGTGTGTGTGTGTGTGTGTCTGTCTGTGTGTGTGTATGCCTGTATGTGTGTGTGTCTGTGTGTGTGTGTGTCTGTATGTCTGTTTGTGTGTGTCTGTCTGTATATGTGTGTGTGTGTGTTTGTATGTGTGTGTATGTGTGTGTGTATGTGGCCATTGGAACAAAGATGGCCGATTTAACCCATTTAGTACCGGTGACATCCTTGCAACTTTTAGACGATTATGTTCTGTTTAAGAATGACGTCTACCAATTAATCTATTCTTCCTAAGCTTCATAAAATCGTCTAAATGTAGCTGAAATTCAATAAAAAAGACGTCGCCGATATTGTATGAGTTAAGGAGAGGTTTTTAGTTTGTTTCATAGACCTCCATCAAGCTTAAAATTACACCCCCTTGACCTCCTTTCAAGATAAATTTGTAAATTTTTCTGCAGACAAATTTTCCGGCCGAAGGCCGGTTTCTCTTAAATTACAGGTTCGCTATCGTTCGCCAGGAATAAAATTGACACCTAAATGGCACAAAATGTCTTGAAATTGACAGAAATAGAGCGATATTTATTAAAATCGCCAAACTAATGGGGCGAACGTCTTAGAATCTCAAAACCAATGGGTCTAAAAATGAGGAAAAAGAAGGTTCGAAAACAAATTCCTAAAATGAAAATTTCTCGTTAATTAAATCCGTGGAATATTGTAGACTATGGTTGTGTAAATAACGTACACTAACCTCAGGAAGTAAGGGCAGACGGGTAGTTCTCTAGACCCCCTTCTCTCTCAAGTTTAGCCCCATTAGTTTTCAGATTTTAAGATGTGTGCTCCATTAGTTTGTAGATTTTAAGACCTTTCGCCCCATTTCTTTGTCAATGTTAAGACCTTTCGTGCTATTAGGTGTCGATTTTTTTCCTGGTGAACGATAGTCAGCCTGTAATTTTTGATGAACCAGCCTTTGGCTGGGAAATTTTTCTACCGAAAAATGTACAAATTAATCTAGAAGGGGGATCTAACGGATGTTTTTTTAAAGATTGATGGAGGTCTAGATGGGAAACTAAAAAAGAAAAAAAAAGAAAAAAAAAAATTATACAATCGATCAAAAAGTGAACCATTCCCCCTGAACCCTTGGAAGATTATGACACATTTCGGCAGATTATTCTGACTGTCCTTAGACGATTGTGTACAGTTCAGGAAGGATCTGTGGGAATGATAAGAGTAAAGACTATCTCAATTAACCCTCTGACTTCCATGTACCCTTCCTAATCTGAAGAAAATCGTGCAATAATAGCCAGAACACAGAAAAGAAATGCGGCATCGTATCTTCTACGGGTTAAGGGGAGTGGGTCGTTTTTCTGGTCCCCCTTCTTCCTCATGTTTAGCCCTATTAGTTTTCAGATCTTAAGACGTTCGGACCAATAGTGAGGCGATTTTAAGACCTTTCGTCCCATTTGTTTGTTAATATTAAGATTTTTCCTGTCATTTAGGTGTCGATTTTTTCCTGGCGAGCGATAGCGAACCTGTAATTGAAGAGAAACCGGCCTTCGGCCGGTCCATTTTTCTATCGAAAAATGTAAAAATTTATCTTGAAGGAGGGTCTTGGGCGGGAGTTTTTATAAGCTTGATGAAAAACAAAATTATAAAAAATACATAAATGAGGAAATAAATACGCCCATCCCCCTTAAGAAAATACCCTAAGATCCCCCTTCCAGATAAATTTGTGGATTTTTGTATTCTTTGTGTTTCTCCAGGCCCCAAAGAAGCGAAGGGACCCCGGAGCAACACGACCCCCTGCACGAGTACCTCACCGCCCATCATCTCACCAGCGGCACCAGCGGGGATGGAACCTGTGCCCTCTACCACCCTTGCCCTATCAGTGTGTTCCAGTACTTCCAGGACTACAACAACAACAACATTACCATACCTCACTGAATACTCCTACGCCATTAGTTTTGATATTTTAGGACGTTTCGACCCATTTTTTTCCAATATTAAGACCTGTATCATCTAGGTGTCAATTTTTAGGTGGAGCCAGCCTTCGGCCAGGACATTTTCTACCGAAAAATTTACAAATTTATCTTGAATTGCGAGTTTTGGAGGTATTTCTTTAATGTTGATGGAGGTCTCGGGAGGAAAAAAATACAAATAATAATCATTGTTATACCGGGTTTTTTGCTGGGTATACTGAGTAAAAGGTGGATCCTATCTCAATTGGGTAGTGAATGAAGTCACACATAAACACACATACAAACATGCAGAGGCATAAGAACAACACAGTAGTACGTTTATAGTTATTATATTCTAGTAAAATAACACAAGTATGGCTTATAATTATGCTAATGTTCACATGCAAATAAGTACACAACAAGAATATGGAATAATAGACATATAATTACTGAATAATATACAGTAATTATATGTCTATTATTCCATATATTCCAGGGTATATTATACCCTGGAGCTAGGGTGCAATGTAATAATAACACAAGGAGTTATTGCTCCTTCATATCAGAATCAGTAATCAAATACACACATATTGTTATGAACGTCTCTTTATGATTGAGAATTAATATTTGATCACTTCGTACTAAACAGCACACTTTTAGGAGTCTTCGCACATATATATTTTATAGTCACGGAAGCACTTATTGAACACGTATCAAGCATCGAAAACACACATACATATATAGATAGAAAAATATGTAATAATCACCGAGTCACCTGGCATGGAAAAAGGACGCTTGCATTGAATTTACGTATATCACTGTGGGTGTGAGTGGTTATACAAATTTAAAATTAACGTACATAGTTTCCGAAGAATCACGGACCATAATAATATTATTAGATCTGTATTGCAATAGATTTGTGTTTTGTGTCCTCAATCAAAAGAGGCCTATCAATTGAGAAGGGAGGTCCGTCTATGCAGCCTTCAGCAAGCTAACACTGTGTTCTTGTGGCATGGTCCAACATCTATGGAATTTTCCTTGGCTCGTCCTTATAATGGCTGTAACTTCTGGGTATAAGGGGCGGCTCTCCGGCAGCGTCGTCCAGCAGGTCTCGATACAGGGCAGTCTCCAGCCATCTCGGTACCAAGGGTTGGGGGAGGGCTCAGAAAGGACTCCTAGACACTCCGACCCATGCCGGTGTCTAGTAATACCTATACTTTGGCTTTGGCTTGCTTACGAACAGTTGCCTTTCAGTTCGCCTGGGCCTAAGCCTGAGTTGCTGGGACTTGCAAAGTAAGGCGGACCAGTGCCCTATATACTTTACCGTCTCAGTGTCGAGAGGTGAGAAAAACTCAGAAGGATTCCTAGATACTCCTATCTGTGCCGATATCTAGCAATACCTATACTTTGGCTTTGGCTTACCTATAGACTTGTGTCTTTCGATTCACCTGGGCCTAAACCTGAGTTGAGGAGCTTGCAAAGTAAGGCGGACCAGTGCCCTGGAGCCTAGATACTTTACAGTTCCTCTCTTAGCTAGAGAAGTCTTCTTTAGGCCTAGAAAACTACCTCTACCTAAGTTCAGGGAAGGCCAACGAATCTCTTAGGCACGTACACCAGTATGTAGCCACCTAAATCTTTCGTGGTAAGGTTTGGGTAGCAAACCCAGTGCTTGAGTTTAGCCAACAACAAGGATACCAGTGCACCTGTTGCAAACTAAAGTTCAAGAACTGAGTTAATTCAACCACTCTAGCCAGTGCCAAGGTAGTAGGCTTACTCAGGATCTACGCGACAAGCTAGGTCGGGCTCATACCAGTGCACTACCGATTTTTGCAGGAAGCATAAATCCTCTTAACTGTCTTGAGGCATAGAACAGTATCGGAAGCTCCGAGTCACTACCGAGAGATACTTGTACGAGTGACGTACGATCAAGCGGTATTTGGACCAGGAGATTATTTTGGGCTAGTGGATGTCTTTACCCTATGACCAGTTCAAGTATACACGTTTCCCCCGGAGGTGGCAGCTACTCCGACCTCAACCAGTCTGCCCTTCCTCGATTCGGCCTGGCATGTCTTAAGATTGGCAGTGACGATCCAGGGAGGAGATCTACGAGGAAGGGGGACGTCAGTCAGTGGGAAGGGTCTCATTAAGGGGGTGTGAGATAGACCCCGCGGCGCGGGCACAGCCCGGGTGATGCTGGTCGGAGCGAAAAGGCCCTGCGTGCTCTGGTTTGTATTTGGTGGGGCTGAGGTTGCTTCCGTCCTTTGCATTGTCACAGCTACGGTGCTCCTTCTTCAATTTCTTGCTCTTATGTTTCTTGTGTTTCTTCTGGTGGGAGCTTGTATTATGGTGTTCGTGGCGTTTGGAGTGGCGTGGTGGGGAGACCTTAATTATGGTGTTTATTTTTGTAGTCATGTCTTCCTTCTCTTCCTTCATTTTCTTTTCGGTCCTCCCGTTATCACCCGGCTGAATTTGGTTCCCGGTTCCCTGTTCCTTATTCGGAAAATTTAAACTCTGGGCTATATCTTCTATAATTTTCGAGGGGCGGAAATGAAAGATATCTCAAACGGAAGCTGATACATTCCTCTTTCGAATGCAACCATTAAATGCATCCAAATAACCTCACAACATGTTCAAAACCGACTCACAACCATAATACCTCTCAGTTCCTTATTCGAAAAAGTCAATCAATATGCTATTTTTCCTATATTTTTCGAGGAGCGGAAATCAAAAGTATATCAAAAGGAAGCTGATACATTCAGCTTTCGAATGAACCCATTACAGTCATTCAAATAGCCTCACAACATGCCTACAACCGACTTACAATCATAATACTCTCAATTTTTGAAGGAGAAAAGAGACACCTTACCATTCCCGGAGCTATATTTTCTATATTTTTCGAGGGGTGGACATGAAAGCTATCTCAAAAGGAAGCTGATACATTCGTCTTTCGAATACACCCATATAATGCATACAAATAACCTCACAACATGTCCTCAACCGTCTCACAACCATAATACCTCTCAGTTCTTTATTCGAAAAAGTCAATCAATCAATCGGCTATATTTTCTATACTTTTCGAGGGGCAGAATTGAAACATATCTCAAAAGGAAGCTGACACATTCAGCTTTCGAATACACCCATTTAATGCATTCAAATAACCTCACAACATGTCCACAACCGACTCACAACCATAATACCTCTCAGTTCCTTATTCGAAAAAGTCAATCAATCAATCGGCTATATTTGCTATACTTTTCTAGGGACTCACAACCATAATACCTCTCAGTTCCTTATTCGAAACACAGAAACACAGAAATCTGCAGAGGCTTACTGGCCGATATGAAGCAGATCACTTTCACACCCAAGCAATATAATTCCTATAACTATCCAAATCACGCTTGAAACTATACAACCTTTCTGAGCTGATTAAAGTACTAGGCAATCTATTCCACATATCCAAAACCCTATTTTCAAACCAACCATAATCCGAAAAGATGTTCTCCCCATGTTTGTATATATCTGCAAATGTACTAAACCGGCTTTCTGCAGACTCCCATTTTCTTATGTTCTTATGTATACCTAAATCAATGTAATTTGTGTAGGCTATATAACAAACAACAGAGGGCCTAATACAGATCCCTGAGGAACACCACTTCTGACTTCACCCCAGTCTGTAAGCTACCTAATTTCTCACTCAATAATCAAATTATTCAAGAAGTAAACAAAATAAAATACCTGGGACACATTGTCTCAAACGATTGCTCAGATGATGCAGATATCGGTCGTCAGCGCAGACAGCTACTGTATATTTACGTGGTAACACCATCTTGAGGAAATTCCACATGTGTAATTGGGAAACTAAAGTCACTTTCTTCCGGACATATTGTTCCTCTATGTACACGGCCCATTTTTGGTGGAAGTACAAGAGAGCCACCTTAAATGGTCTGTGTACAATTGTACATCCTAGTATAATATACTTAAATAATGTTCATTGGTCTATCTAAATATGAAAGCACTAGTATGGTGTGCACACTGTTGGATGTGCAGTGCTGTCGGGCTGTCATCAGGAGACTGGTGTAGTTTTTCGCAGCGACTGCAATCCTCCAGTAACACGCTGATCGTAGCTCTTTGGTCTAGTGATCATATCTATGAATCCCGTATTATATCTCACTGGCATAAGCTGCTGCACACATAGTATGTGCTGTAATATATAGGTCTAATTGAACTGTGAGCAATGATCTGTGTGTGACGCATGTCCAGTGTGAGCATGCTGTACAGAACGCCTAGTCATGCCCCACTCTCGCTAGGATCGTCAGGGCAGGAACTTTGGCTGTAGTCTATGTAGAGTTTCCTAACTTAGTTCATGTGAGCCGTTGTACTATAAGTAATATGAATATGTATTTTGTTTTCATCTGAGTCAACGAGTTCTATTTTATATCATTAGTTATAAGTATTGTGTGTAAAACTTATTTGTAATGATGGGAGAAGCGGCAGCCACAGTTGGGGGTCAGTGGGTGCGCCATGCGGGAGGTGGGCCTAACTCACTAGCACTCCCTCCCCTCAGTGCTAGGAAAGCCTTTGTCTATCCCAGAGGAGAGAGAGAAATTACGTAATGATTGTCAGTGGGCGGTCCTTAGTAGTTCACGTTGGGCTCACTAGAGGGCCGAGTATAAAAAGGGAAGTCTAGCCATTTTTTGATCAGAACTCATTAGGCAGAGCGACTTCTCATTTCCCTTGCTAACTATATATTCTTCTGACTGATGTGAACTTTCTCTACTACCTTACATTCTTATCTCCTCTTTTCCCTACCCTTTTTAACTTCCATGGTCCCGTTGGTGCAGAGCTAGTCAGCCAACGTATTATCGCTTGAGTTCTCATGAGATACATGCCTATTAGATAGCCTATTTTGGAAGGGTTAACTTAGAATAGGATTGATTTATGTTTGTTGCACTTGTCTATGCATTTCCCTGTGTGTTATTATTATTATTCCTGTTTTCTGCTAGTCTAGGTAATGCTAGACTGGGGTAAGGCTTTTCTGTGTTACGAGTTGTTGTTTGATGCAGTGGTTAAGCGATAAACCTGCATACTCGTTTCGGTTCAGTGAAGCCTAGGTTGTCTTCGCGGCTGACTGTGTTGAGTTAATAATTTACAGTGCGTGAGGGCAAGAGCCTAACCACCCTGTATTTTATTAACAGCTTGTTTTTACTTTGTCAAGGAGCCGGGAGAAAACCAGATACAAGGGATCTGGATTTCTCAAAGTGCACTTGTTAGTGTTAACGTAATACTTTAAACAGTTGTGAGGACTTCGCTAGGCTACGAGCCGTTTTTGCTCAGTCACTGCTACCTTTTGCCCACAGTACCCCAGCTAGACTTTACTCGATTAGTAGATACAGAATAGTATTGAAGCTTTCCTTATGTATGATATTGTTTATGCACTATTGATTTCATGTGTTGCAAGCTTGGCTACTTTAGTGATTAGTGGCCCACGAGCACAATCCGAGTAGGCTATTGCCGTTGCATTTGCGGAGTACTTCTTTTTAATGTTTGCCATTTACTATTGCATATTCTTTTAATTATTCTTATGCCAATTTAAACCTTTAATAGTATTTAATTGCCAGTGTTTTTCTTATTGAATTACTGTTCAAAATCCGATACGTACTTCTTACGAGCATCCGAGAAGCATCTAACTTTTTTCAGAAGATTCCTTGCTCGATGCTTAAGGACTATTAATTAACGTAACGTAATAGTGCCGATCCGAAGTAGAGGGTGGAGGACTTCTTAAGTTCTTAGTCAAGGGTGGATTACTTCGGCTTCGGCCAACACTATTCTTTGGTGTTGTTGTTTCTTACTTCTTTGTTTGATTGTTGACCAGACTAGAGAATTCCTGTCTCTTTATTAGTCTGTTGTTGAACACTAGTACCGAGTTCTTGTATACCCCGTTATAGCAGATTGAACTCTGGAGGGTATTGGTGTTTTTTGTTCGGCTGGCAGTACTCAGGGGTTGGGATCGTGTGTTTCCGTTGTGGCAGCGAGCCGTATTCGAGTCCTGATTGAGAGCCCTTGTGTACCCGAGTGCCAGGTCGTAACAAATGGCGACCTTGCTTAGGATTTTGTGAACAGTATAAATTTTTGCAGAGTTGTACAACATTTGTTTGTTTGTATTTTAGCGTGCATATTGAAGAATATTTTTTTTTGTATGGCAATTAGTAAAGCATTTAAGAGACTCCAGTTAATTTAGTAATTAGTGCTTGCATAGGAAGTTTAACACTTTTGTCTCGAGATTTTTTTTGTGGACTTCAGTATGTCGTGCATTAGCACTGACGATGAGCGAGAGATGCCATTTGAAGGTGTGCCGTTAGTAACCAGTGAGGAGGATGCTAGAGTTTTTGTGAGTAAGCGGTACCACGTGACGGAGGAGAGGCTGACTGGGGTGGATGTTTGTGGCTTGCACCTGATAGCCAAGGTTTTGGGCATTTCCAATGTAGTAGGGATGTCCAAGGGGGAGCTGATTTCCTGGGTGTTGCGTGGGCGACATGGGGTTTCGGAGGAGAGGGCGTTTGGGGGGGTTCCTCCCCAGATCCCCTCTCACTCGACTCCCACAGTGCCGTCCACTGAGTTACCGGAGGTTAGCACTCTCCCACAGAGGGATGAGAATTGGCAGATTGGAGTGCCCTCGGGTGGTGCACATGGTGGTTCCCCAGTTTTTGCCCCCCCTCCTTCAGTAGTGGCAGCTCCCTCTTCCTGCCTGTCTCCAGATATGGTATTTAGACTTGAGCTTGCTAAGATTGAGGCTAGGAAGCAGGAGATTGAGGCTAGGAAGCAGGAGGATGAGACCAGGAGGCAGGAGAATGAGACCAGGAGGCAGGAGGATGAGACGAGGAGGCATGAGATTGAGGTTAGGAGGCATGAGGCTGAGCTTAGGTACGACTCGGAGAAATATTGTGCTAAATTAGATTTAGATAAGTCTCGTGCAGAGTCGACAGGGACTTGGATGGGCCGTGAGGGCCAAGTAAGAGAACAGTCCTTGGCCCAATTAGTCAAATTGGTGCCGGTATTTAGTGAAACTGAAGTCACAGAATTTTTTAATCGTTTTGAGAAGAAATGTAGGGAGCATAATTGGCCTGAAGAGAAGTGGGCAGCTCTAGTCTCCTCAAGACTTACGGGTAAGGGTCTGAAGGCTTATGATGCACTGCCTTTAGAGTCTTGCATTGACTACCCAGAATTGAAGAGAGCTGTCCTACGGGCATACGAGTTGCAACCGGAAACATATCGATTGAAGTTTCGGGGTGTTACAAAGACTAGGGAGGCGACCTTTCTTGAACATGCCCGGGACTTAAAAGATGCACTTAAAAACTGGACACGTTCTGAGAAAGCTGAGACGGCCGAACAGTTGACTGAACTGTTTCTGCTCGAGCAGTTTTATAAGTGTACTGGTGCAGAAATGACTTTAACTATTAAAGAAAAGAACCCAAAAACTCTACAGGAGGCAGCTGAGATGGCTGACCTCCGGCTATCACTAATTCGTGGGTGCGGGTCTGCCCAGCGTATTGAGGCAGGTAACAAGGGGCGTGACGCCCCACCCCCCGAGTTAGTGATATACCTTATGCAAACAAGTACAAGAGCCATGATACCAAGACTGACCACAAGACTAGCACCGTCCCATTTAAGAAGGGGCCGGGCCCTTCCCAGTACCAAGGGAAGCCCAAAGGGGAGTTGGAGTGTTATCATTGTCATAAAAAGGGGCACTTTGCAAGAGTCTGTCCTAGCAAACCACCTACAGCAGCTGTGTCTTTGGCCTGCAACATTGGTGTGTCTCCGAAGTCATCTGAGTTTGCCTGGGGCAGTTCGTCAGAGGCTGAGGCACAGCCAATGCAGAAGCACCTGGGAGGCTCGAACCCTGCTCAGGATGTTTTTTACGACCATAGAGGGCGGGGTTGCGTGATGTGGGCGGGGCGCAAGCATGGAGTAGAGGTCTTGCGTGATACAGGTGCTTCCCAGACTCTGATGAAAAACTTGACTGGCTACCCTATAAACGCGGCTCGGGTGGTAGTGGTGCAGGGTATTAATGCAACTCGGTCATACCCGCTGGTGCGGTTGGAGTTGGAGGTGGATGGTGTGGCACGTGAATTGGATGTCGGGATTGTGGAGAAACTGCCAGTGGAGGGCGTCGACCTTCTTCTCGGCAACGACTTTGCAATGCCCGCTTCTGAGGTTCTACCCTTAGTCGTTGCCGAGAGGCCGGCCGACGTGAGTAGGGAAGAGCAAGAGTGGGTCGAGCGGTGCCAGACACAACCCATGGCGTGTGTTGTCACCCGAGCTCGGGCAGCTAAAGTGTCACAGCCTAGTCCTCCGTCTTCAGACCAGCGGAGGAACGATCAACAGGAGGAGGCTAAAGCTGGAGTTGGTTTTAAGAGTTTTGACTCGGCGGCTCTCCTGGGTGATTCAGTATTAGCACCATTACTTAACCTGATAAGCGCTAAATAGCAGTAGGAGCTAGGGTAGTTATTTGTGCATTTCTGCCAAAATATTCGATCTCACAGAATTTAAAAAAAGTACCTCAATGTCTTGGAAATAAGCAGCCACATCCGCCAATATATATATATCCACCCTAAAAAAATGTGGGTGTGGAGTTACGGTGGCTGCAAGTTGAAAAAAATGGGCTGATAGGCACGACATCCCCGAGCGAGCGAGTGTGTGTGAGTGAGTCAGGCGGGAGGAGAGAGAGAGAGGGTGGAGGCAAGAACGTGCGATTGATGAGAAGCAACGCTCTATATCTCGCCTAAAAAGCACCTTTATGGTTTCACCTGTTCATATTCATGAGTAAGGCAGCCCATGTGAATAATATACACTGATAAATGAAGCGCAGAGAGGCATACGGACGAATAATAGGCGAAATAAGAGTGGTGTATTGAGAAAGGTGGGTGGCGCGGGAGAGAAAAGGGGTCAGATTACAGTAAGTAGATGAGATTAGCGTGGGTGTATGCACAAATTTAGACCTTATAGACACTTTGTGTTGTCGTTGCTATATTGTAAACAACGATAAGACTTCTTGGATGGCGCAGTATGTTAGAGTAACCCGATATCTCATTACACAATTTTTACGCACTATTTGCTTGCAACTCATGGATGAAAGGTTATTTATTTACTTGTAAATTTCTTTACTGTTTGTTCGTAATGATAGAATATGTTAGGTTATGTAAAAGTATTATACATACTAAATACTTCGATATACACAAGTGTATCGAGGGTATATATATATTTTTTTTTGTCAAGCATTCGTCTGCCCGAAAATACGTACGCACTAATCGCTGTCAGTATAGTGTGAACAGTCATGGTCTAGTGGTTAGAGTGATGGACTGAGTGAGATGTAGGCCTAGAGACGTAGGCCTAGAGACGTGGGTTCGAAACCAGAGAGGTTATGGGGATGTTTTTGGAGTGTTTATATCACTTGAAATTTTTTTTTTTTACATACTTACGCCCTGCTATTCATAAAGTCGAAAACTTTGATGAATAGCAGAGCGTAAGTATGTTTTTTTGTGTTTATTTATTTGTTTTTTTGTTTGTTTTTTTGTTTGTTTTATTATTACAAAAGGTTGTTACAAAAGGTTAGTACATAAGTATAATATTACATAGGTATATATATAAATAAAACAAAATATTGCCTGGCTAATGAATTAAACTGAAATAATAAATGAAAATATTGCTTATATATACAGTATACTGTATACAATAATATACTGTGTATATATATATATATATATATATATATATATATATATATATATATATATATATATATATATAATATATATATATACAGTATATACCAAAACATATGAACTTATCCTACAACTATAATTTGTACATGTTATGATAATATTATCACGTTGGTCAGGTACGGGCAAGTAGGTAGGCAGGCAGGTGTTTTGAGATCACGTTGGTCAGGTACGGGCAGGTCAGGTACGGGCAGGTAGGTAGTGAGGTAGGTAGTGAGGTAGGTGGGCGGGGCAGGAGTTTGGCTGAGATAGGGCGACACAGGTACCACTCCTAGTAGTACTTGAGTGAGTGGTAGTCCCTGAAGCACTCGCCCAAACACAACCCAACGTTGCATTCCTTGCACATTGATGTGACTCGGCTTCTTCTTTGTGGCTTTCTGGTGGAGTGGGCACAGACCTGGCACTGTACTTGCAGCCTCCGGGTGCCAGATAGCTCGGTGTGGATAGGGTAGTGTTTGTCATATCCATCAATGACTCTGTCTGGGAGGTTGACTGCACGGCGACCCCTGTGACCGGAGACTGGTTGGTGTTTTTGTAGGAGTTGGTAGGCGACGTTGTATATGAACTCCCTGAACTTGAGTTTTTTGTTCGGGGCCATGTCTTTTTTTACAAGCCACATGTTGTAAGCGTTGAGCATCGTGATGTCAACAAAGTGAAGGAAAAGCTTGTGATACCACTTCACTGTTTTTCGTAGGCACTCAACGCCTGCAAGCTGGCAATCAGACTTGTCCACAAGGCGCATGTACTTGGTGTAATCCACCACCATATCAGGTTTCTGGATAGACTTCTTGGTACGGTAGTGGAATTTACCAGAGTCCACTTGGGCACCTGTATGGACAGTCGAAAGCAGGTGAACTGGTCGCTTATCGAGCCACTTTACCGCCAGAACTTTCCCAGACTTCTCCAGCTGCTTGTAGTGCTCTTTCTTCTTTCTTCTTGGTCTGTCCAGTCTGCGGCGCCTTTGTTCCTCTGCCAAGTCGTCATCAGAAGCGGTGTCACTGTGGGAGGGGTTGTCCAGTTCTATGCGATTGCCTTGGAACTTACGCATGAACTTCCTGTTAGTTCTGACAGTCCCACATGCCCCCGTTTTGTGGTCATGGAGGAACTGGCAGAGTGCAGGACTTGTATACCAATTGTCGGTGTACAACGTGTGCCCCTTGTTCAGGTAGGGCTCCAGCATCTTTTTCACAATGTGCCCTGACATGCCCAATGGGTCGTTGCCACCGACTTTTGGAATGTCTACATCAGTGCCGGTGTATACGATCATGTCGAGCACTATTCCACTTTCACAATCGCACAACACAAAGATCTTGATCCCGAACCTGTGTCTCTTCAAGGGGATGTACTGCTTGAACACCAGGCGTCCTTTGAAAAGCACGAGCGACTCATCAATCACCAGGTTGGCAAAGGGGTAGAAGAATTTCCTGTACCTTTGCAACAACATGGTCAACACATCCCGAACTTTCCATATTCTATCAGCTCGGTTTGGATTATTATTGTCTGCGAAGTGCAAAAATCGCAGAAGCAAAGAAAAATCTATCACGAGCCATATATTTCCGGAAAATTGGGGTGTTGATGATTGGGTCGTGCTTCCAATAATGCTCCATTACATGCTTCCTGCAGAGAGGCATGATCAGCAACAACGCAAAGAACACAAGGAGCTCAGGGACAGTCGTATCAACCCATGCACGAATTCTTGCTCTAGGAGATATCATATCAATTCTTTCCCTCACCCAGGTAAAATAGCCATTGGTTTGGGAAACGAGATGAGATAATACCTCCTGGTCAAAAAATGCACAGAAGAAATCAGATTCCGTGGACTGGTCATTGCAGGGCCAGTCTGCTGTTGAACCAGCCAGATTGGCATTGAACTGGTGCAAATCTGGTTGGAAATGGGACCCTTCAGACCAGGCAAAATTATACGCCCGTGGGGGATCAGGATCAGCCCCTCCGTCAGCCACGTCGTCTGCGCCTTCGTCGTCAGACAGGTCTTGGTCATGGTCACGGTGCAGAAGTACATCGTCGTCTTCCGAATCCTCTGCACCTCCCTCATATTGGTCTTGATCCTCCTCAGACTCGCTCCCACTATCACCACCCCAGCCATAGTTCCTGGGATCGAAGGCTTCCCCTTCTGCAGCGTCGTCGTCAGAGGAGTCAGGAGGGAAGAGGAGGGCGTCAAACTTGGATGGCGTTAGACCGGCTGCCAAAACTCTACGAGGCCCTCCAACAGCAGCAGGGGCATGGGTGGGCGTGGGTGGTGGAGCAGGGGCGTGCGTGGGCGGTGGTGCAGGGGCGGCCGTGGTGGGCAGTGGTGCAGGGGCGGCCGTGGTGGGTAGTGAGACAGGGGCGGCCGTGGTGGGTGGTGGTGGTGGTGGCAACGCGGGGGTGGTAGAGGCGGGAGGTGTCACCTTACTCCTCTTGAACTGATAAGGGTGTCCTTTACCCTTACCCTTCTTGCCAACTACCCCCGATGCTCCTGCATCCCCAGGACGGCCACTTGTACTTCCTGTGGTGGTGGGCGCCGTGGGCGTCGTTGCCACAACAGTAGAGGCAGTAGTTGTTGTGGTAGCAGTTGTCAGAGCAAATGCTGAGGACAATGACCTCTTCGCACTCGTCGTGCTTGGTGCACGTGTCGTGCCTCTCCCACCACGTGTCGTGCCTCTCCCAGCACGTGTAGGTCTTCTTGGCTGCACTGGCTCATCATCCTCAGAAGTATATACGTAGGAGGGGTCCCTGGCACGTATTCGTGTCCTGCCACGAGCACTAACACCGCCAGCAACAGGGTTGGGCGAGTCAACAGGGAGCGAGTCAGGGGAGCATGTAGGCTCCATGGTGACTGAGAGCGTACTGCGTGTGTAGACTGTGTGGGGTGCGTGCGGCGGGTGGTTGTGGGTGCCATCGAGAGGTACCATGTCGCACTAAACGTGGCGCAATTTGTGACTCCCCAGACAGCTTGGCGCCGTTTTGGTACGCCTTTAAAAATCCTGCTTCCGTGAGGCCTATCGCGTTCCCTATAGGAAGCCTTCCGTGAGGCCTATCGCGCTTGCCGGGTTAATTCTGGAGTAGCCCCTGGGCCTGTCATCGAGAGTGACGAGGCTGGGCATGACGAGTCTCCACGACAGCAACGTTATGTACATCGAGAGAGACAGAGGGAGCAGCCCAGTATCGGGGAAGGTCATGCATTGCTCCGGGAGCAGTTAGATCGCTTGGCACCCTCAGATATACGTCGGTTGCAACTAGAGGACCCTGAGCTCCAAACGTGTGCTAATGGAGCTGTAGAGCTCGACAAGGACGGCGATGCACAGCCAGGAGATTTTTTGTATTTAGAAGGCATCCTTTATAGGCGTTTTCAAGACCCTAAACGTAGTTGGCAAAAGGGGTCCGGAGTAGTGGACCAGTTGGTGGTGCCACGGGAGTGCAGGGATAGCCTACTGAGGTTGGCGCATGACACACCACTGGCAGGACATCTAGGGGTGAGAAAAACGGTGGCGGCTTTGGGGAAATTGTATTGGTGGCTGGGGATGAAGTCTCATGTGCAGTCATGGATAAACTCCTGTGATATTTGTCAACGTGTCGGGAAACCGAACCAAGTTATTCCTAAGGCTCCGTTACACCCTATTCCTGTGATTGGGCCACCCTTTAGTAAAATTATTGTTGACATGGTTGGTCCACTCCCTCCCACTAAGGCGGGAAATAAATTTTTGTTAACCATAATGGATGTTGCCACTAGATACCCCGATGCATACCCTATGAAAAATGGAATGGCTAAGACGGTAGTCAGTAACTTGTTGTGGTACTTCTCAAGGTACGGGTACCCGGAGGAGATTCAGTCTGATCAGGGATCTAATTTCACCTCCAACATGTTCAAGCAAACAATGCAACAGCATGGGATACGAGCAGTAGTATCGTCAGCGTATCACCCTGAGAGTCAAGGGGTGCTTGAGCGGTGGCATGCTACACTTAAAAGCATGCTCAGGTGTTATTGTGCTGACAACGGTATGGATTGGGATCTTGGATTGCCTTATGTGCTGTTTGCTGCTCGGGAGGTACCTGGTGAGAGCCTGGGATTTAGTCCAAACGAGCTGATTTTTGGACACCGTGTCAGGGGCCCCCTTAACATGCTGAAAGAAATTTGGGAGGGGACTGTGCAGCCTTGTCCATTATTAAAGTATGTGCTTGAAAGCCGTGAGCGCATGCTTAAGAGTCTGGAGATGGCAGGTAGAAATTTGACAGAATCACAAGCTTTGATGAAGGACAGGTATGATCGCAAAGTGAGGCTCCGGAAGTTCACTGTAGGACAAGAGGTATTAATTTTGTTGCCTTTGGTTGGTAACCCCCTCTCTGCGAAGTACACTGGACCTTATAAAATTGTAGAAAAAATTTCAGACTTAGATTACCTTGTTGCCACTCCAGACAGGAGGAAAAAGAACCAGTTATGTCACGTGAACCTTATTAAAGAGTATGTGAGGCGCCCCTCTGAGCCTCTCACTGTCCCTGTGTTGGCTTGTTGCGGCCGTGGTGGAGAAGGAGAGGGGGACAGTCAAGCTTCAGAGGAGGATAGCTGGGATCAACATGTTTCAGCGGATCAGTGGGCGGGGAACTCGAGCCTAAGGGCTGACGAGGCTATAGCTCATTTGCCTGAGCCGCAGTTTGATGCTATCCGTCAGTTGTTCGGTTCATACCCCACTGTATTTGCTGAACACCCAGGCCTCACTACTCAGGCTATGCATGATGTTGACGTGGGGGACCATCTACCCTTTAAGTCAATCCCGTACCGTGTGCCCCCCATAAAACTACCAGCTCTGAGGGATGAGTTGGAGTATATGCTCGGTAGAGGGTTGATAGAGAAAGGCACAGTTAAGTGGACTTCCCCTGTAACACTGCAGCCTAAGCCAGATGGCAAGGTACGCTTTTGTATTGATTTCCGTAGGTTAAACGGTTTGACTCCAACTAACCCATATCCTCTTCCTCGGGTTGATGATAGTGTTGACAAAATTGGTAATGCTCGTTTTTTGTCTAAAGTAGATTTAGTAAAAGGTTACTGGCAAGTACCTTTGTCCGAGCGTGCTAAAGAGGTATGTGGTTTTGTTGTGGACGGGAGTACCTACCGGTGCAATGTTATGCCTTACGGACTTAAGAATGCACCAGCAACGTTTCAGAACCTGATGAATGAAATTGTAAAGGACATTCCGAATTGCACCGTATATTTGGACGATGTAATCATTTATGATGACGACTTTGAGAGCCATTGTGAGCACCTTGAGACCTTGTTCCGGAAACTTAGTGAAGCAGGTCTGGTAGTAAATTTGGCAAAGTGTGACTTCGTAAAAGCCACTGTGCAGTACCTTGGGTTTGTAGTGGGAAGGGGACAGGTGTGCCCTCCTCAGAACAAGGTACAGGCTATCAATAAATTTCCGCACCCAACAACCAAGAAGCAGATTATGAGATTCTTGGGTATGATAGGCTACTACAGACGCTTCATAAAAGGTTACTCAACGGTGTTGGCACCTCTCACAGATTTGTTATCTAAAGACAAAAAGTTTTTGTGGGCACCTGAGTGTGAAAAGGCTTTCACTTTGGTGAAACATTTGCTATGTACTCACCCGATACTCAGGGCCCCAGACTTTAACAGGCCTTTTCAGCTGGCAACAGATGCTAGTGGTGTAGGGGCTGGTGCCGTCTTGCTACAGACAGACAATGAAGGTGTGGAACACCCAGTAAGTTTCTTTTCTAAGAAGTTCAATGCTGCACAAAAGAACTATTCTACAATAGAAAAGGAATTACTGGCGATTGTGCTGTCGCTCAGGCACTTCGAGGTGTATGTTCCAGCCTATGGCCCAGTCGTGGTTATCTACACTGATCATCACCCTTTGAGATTCCTGAATCAATTTCACAATCGCAATATGAGACTGACCAGGTGGTCTTTGATGTTGCAGGAGTATAACCTGGACATCCGTCATATTGCTGGATGTGACAATGTGATCGCGGATTGTTTATCAAGGGTGGATGATCAGTCGTAGGCTATCACAGGTGTGTGGGTTTGAGTGGAGGAAAATAGGCTGCCCTTATAGTGCAGCCGGGAAAAACATATTAAAATATAAAAATCATATAAAAAACTCTTTCTTTTGATATAGGTAATCGTATAAGTTTGTCATAGCCTATAGAGTTTGAGTAGTCCACAAACTATCAAACGGCTGAGCTGCTGTAAGCTCGCTCTGGGAGCATGATATTGTGTCTTTTTGCTATTGTTGGGAGGAGTTATAAAATGTGAATTTTTGGTTAATAATAAGATGTGTTTTGGTGATAAACTCAGCTTTGTTTTAGTGCCATGCGGTCGCTGGGCGTGAGGGGCTTGATGGGGTTCTGTGTTTGTCAGATTTTAGCTCAGGGTTGAGCAAGTAAAATCTTGGGGGAGGTGTGACGCATGTCCAGTGTGAGCATGCTGTACAGAACGCCTAGTCATGCCCCACTCTCGCTAGGATCGTCAGGGCAGGAACTTTGGCTGTAGTCTATGTAGAGTTTCCTAACTTAGTTCATGTGAGCCGTTGTACTATAAGTAATATGAATATGTATTTTGTTTTCATCTGAGTCAACGAGTTCTATTTTATATCATTAGTTATAAGTATTGTGTGTAAAACTTATTTGTAATGATGGGAGAAGCGGCAGCCACAGTTGGGGGTCAGTGGGTGCGCCATGCGGGAGGTGGGCCTAACTCACTAGCACTCCCTCCCCTCAGTGCTAGGAAAGCCTTTGTCTATCCCAGAGGAGAGAGAGAAATTACGTAATGATTGTCAGTGGGCGGTCCTTAGTAGTTCACGTTGGGCTCACTAGAGGGCCGAGTATAAAAAGGGAAGTCTAGCCATTTTTTGATCAGAACTCATTAGGCAGAGCGACTTCTCATTTCCCTTGCTAACTATATATATTCTTCTGACTGATGTGAACTTTCTCTACTACCTTACATTCTTATCTCCTCTTTTCCCTACCCTTTTTAACTTCCATGGTCCCGTTGGTGCAGAGCTAGTCAGCCAACGTATTATCGCTTGAGTTCTCATGAGATACATGCCTATTAGATAGCCTATTTTGGAAGGGTTAACTTAGAATAGGATTGATTTATGTTTGTTGCACTTGTCTATGCATTTCCCTGTGTGTTATTATTATTATTCCTGTTTTCTGCTAGTCTAGGTAATGCTAGACTGGGGTAAGGCTTTTCTGTGTTACGAGTTGTTGTTTGATGCAGTGGTTAAGCGATAAACCTGCATACTCGTTTCGGTTCAGTGAAGCCTAGGTTGTCTTCGCGGCTGACTGTGTTGAGTTAATAATTTACAGTGCGTGAGGGCAAGAGCCTAACCACCCTGTATTTTATTAACAGCTTGTTTTTACTTTGTCAAGGAGCCGGGAGAAAACCAGATACAATGGATCTGGATTTCTCAAAGTGCACTTGTTAGTGTTAACGTAATACTTTAAACAGTTGTGAGGACTTCGCTAGGCTACGAGCCGTTTTTGCTCAGTCACTGCTACCTTTTGCCCACAGTACCCCAGCTAGACTTTACTCGATTAGTAGATACAGAATAGTATTGAAGCTTTCCTTATGTATGATATTGTTTATGCACTATTGATTTCATGTGTTGCAAGCTTGGCTACTTTAGTGATTAGTGGCCCACGAGCACAATCCGAGTAGGCTATTGCCGTTGCATTTGCGGAGTACTTCTTTTTAATGTTTGCCATTTACTATTGCATATTCTTTTAATTATTCTTATGCCAATTTAAACCTTTAATAGTATTTAATTGCCAGTGTTTTTCTTATTGAATTACTGTTCAAAATCCGATACGTACTTCTTACGAGCATCCGAGAAGCATCTAACTTTTTTCAGAAGATTCCTTGCTCGATGCTTAAGGACTATTAATTAACGTAACGTAATAGTGCCGATCCGAAGTAGAGGGTGGAGGACTTCTTAAGTTCTTAGTCAAGGGTGGATTACTTCGGCTTCGGCCAACACTATTCTTTGGTGTTGTTGTTTCTTACTTCTTTGTTTGATTGTTGACCAGACTAGAGAATTCCTGTCTCTTTATTAGTCTGTTGTTGAACACTAGTACCGAGTTCTTGTATACCCCGTTATAGCAGATTGAACTCTGGAGGGTATTGGTGTTTTTTGTTCGGCTGGCAGTACTCAGGGGTTGGGATCGTGTGTTTCCGTTGTGGCAGCGAGCCGTATTCGAGTCCTGATTGAGAGCCCTTGTGTACCCGAGTGCCAGGTCGTAACATGTGCAATAGGTGTTAACCAACATTGAGCAATAGCCTTAATTAGCCTGTGTTATATTGTGACAAAATGTGATATTGGCTTTATTATGCCATTCTGTAAATAGGCCTACTCTATATTTTATTTTACTGCTTCTTTATTAATATATTTGTGTGTATATTATCTGTGCTCTCACGAGAAGTGTATGTGATACGGACCATTAGGTCGTACTGTATTTATACTGTATTTATCTTCTGTGTCTGGAATAAAGAATTATTCTTATTCTTATTATTATTATTATTATTATTAATACCATTTACGGAATAATTATGCTGGTCTGCTCAATTTGTCCTGCAATATCTATAACTACTATAACAACGATACTATATGTGTATAGACTGTGTGTGTGTGTGAGAGAGAGAGAGAGAGAGACCAAGGAAGGATTTAGACAAGTAGAAGGCGGAGTATGACTAAACTTAAGAGGCAGAGTAGATACAGAACTAAGAAGTACTGCATATTAACACCTTAAGAGCGGCCTATGCGGTTTATTTATATGTACCGCCCAGCGGGGTGTTTTTAGCCAAAATAGGGCTGTTTACGTGATCATTTTCATGCCTAAATAAGACCCAGAACGTAAAACAAGTATCTATCCCTGAAAGGGCATAAACAGAGCTTTCGAGTGACACCATAACGATCCTTTTATGATGGCTAGTTTTCTTGCAATAACCGTGCAACGCGAGTGCAAAAAGCATGTAATTAGCCACTTTCCCGATACAATTCCTTATATAGCGAGTGAGAGAGGGAGGAGGGAGCTGGGATTCGTGTCAGTATGTTCGCCGCGGTGGTCTGGAGCAGTCATACGCTCGCTACTCTCCTGCCACCACTTGTCTCTCTCTCTCAGCAACATTACGTGCTGAAATTGCCACTCGACCTATGTCGAGCGCCGCCACATAGTCCAGCTTTATTTAACTCGACTTATGTTGCTCGCCGCTAATTAAGGGTTAAGGGGCTATAGTCATCCCCCTATGAAATGAGCTACAAGGTGGTTTCCCTCTCCCTGTGCGGTGTTGTCAAATATTCAAAGCTTTAACAACAAATGTTAGTTTTTCAGGCTATTAACAAATTAATTTTAGCTTTTATGACTATATATATTATATTACATTTTTTAAAGGTTATGTGGTGTTAAGAAACATATCATTTTAAGGATATATAGAAGGAATTTGTACAACATATGGCACGCTATTTAGAACATGCTGCCATTTTTCTGGGGACAGCTATAAATAGATTTAAGGAATGGTAGGATATGCGACGTTGCCAAGTAATGTCAATGCGGTTCTGTTGGCTACGCATGCACTCACACACACCCCTACAGATACACACACAAACACACACATACATACACAATCTCCAAAATGCAATATAGCACAATGTAATCCCATCAAGAGAGAGAGAGAGAGAGAGAGCTGGATACGAGTAATGGCAACGCTTTAAATGGCCTCAAACTACGACAACAACATCACCCAGGTCAGACGGTCACTAACCCTCATTCATAGCGCGACCACCATGGAAGGAAAAACTCGCAAAAGTTACTCTCATCTTCATAGCCAGGCAAGGGAGATGCTGTACAATGTAAATAGGTATATACAAATATAGCCTACCTATTATTTCGTTTCTGTAACTTTTATACAAGAATACCAATAACCCTTCCAGACATAAAAACGTCTTGTACATTTATTTCAAGTTTCCCTTCTAAATGTGGTTTTCCTTGGTTTCCCGTTTTCTAAAAGGTTTGTTTTGGTAGAAAAGTGGCAACACCGCACAGGGCGACCTTGACCTCCTTGGAGCTCATTTCAGTTGAGTTTGACTATAGAGTGCTTGGTTTTTGGTCTACACATATAGTTATTTATATATTTTTGAGTTTCCTCGCTGGACCTTCGTCAAGCTTGGAAGAGCACCCCCTGGACCCTCTTTCAAGATAAATTTGTATATTTTTCGGTGGAAAAATTTCCCAGCCGAAGGCTGGTTCCTTCTAAAATTGGTGGCTCGCTAGCGCTCGCCATAAAAAAATCGACACCTAGTGGGCGCGATCTTATGACCTGTTCTTATGTAATTGGGGTTGGGTGTGACGGATCTGCCTTGTGTGAGCCGATCGGCTTTTTGCAGACTCCCATTATCTTATGTTCTTATATTCTTATGAAATAGTCAATCAATCGGCTATATTTGCTATAATTTTCGAGGGGCGGAAATTAAACATATATCAAATCGAAGCAGATACATTCAGCTTTCGAATGCAACCATTAAATGCATTCAAATAACCTCACTAGATGTCCACAACCGTCTCACAACCATAATACCTCTCAGTTCCTTATTCGAAAAAGTCAATCAATTGGCTATAGGCTATTTTCTATAATTTTCGAAGGGTTTGTGAGAGGTTTGTGAAATGGTTAGTTTACGGCGCTAATATAGCTCTAAAATCAAAGGCAGGAGAAATTTGATAGTTTGTATATATACTGTACTGTATATATATGTATGTGTAGCCTATATGTGTGTGTATGTATAGGTATTTGTGTGTGTATGTATATACAGGGTGTTTTAAAACAACACTGCCAGACCTCATCTGCTAATTAGTAAATACAATAACGAAGAAGATTATCTAAGGACACAATGCAAAATAATATACCATTAATGATTTAAGCCGCATAGAGTAAAATAATTAGTGACACCCAGGTATGAGCTATAATCGAACACGGGCTAGTGTCCCCCCTCCCCCCCAAATAACCTACCTCTTGCCTCCCATCCCAGTTCGAGTTTTTCTTCGAAGCTTTGGAGTCATAACGAATCTTCTCATGTGTTTAATCATCTGCTCGGCCATGGTGCTATCTTCTTCTGTCATAGTGATTTTATTTACCTTATAATATCACATAAATATGGATTGTCGTTATTTAGGTGTGTCTCTGCCTTTGTTATTTTATACTCGTTAAGTCCAAGTGACGTAAATTGTTTGTTTTGGGTACCATTAGATGATTTTAAATATTCATTATTGAACACCGTATACTTGTATGTCTACAGCTACGTAAAATCAAATCGTCAAACTTCAACCATAAAACTGATAGACATATTTCGTTAGTACTGTGAGAAATAAATTGACTACACCGGTATCTGGGGAATGTTGGCAACAACCTTCCGATAGGGTAACCTCACTAGAGTGAACAATTTCCTACCAGAACCCGGTGATTGTATATATTGTAGAGATTAATTAATGTTAGGTAATTTAGTACTGTATAAGATTACCTTGATCAAGTTAATTTAGTTATAAAACCTTGTAGAAATAAGTTTAGAAGAACTGTAAAGAGGATCAGTTTAAATATTCCCGCGACCGCATACGCGATCCACCGTTTGCTTTAGAGTCGTTAATATCTTGATATTATGTTCACTAAATCGTTGTGAAACGATGTTCACCTTTATAATTATATAATTTAAATGCTGATAATTATTTATATGATTTCGTGAAGAGGGAATGAACCCTTGGTAACGAATTAATATATAGTTTATTTAAGAGTCGGAAATTGAAGTTCCGATCAGACGCTAGTAAACATCTGAACGGTAGAGACGTGTCCCGTGATCTCTTCCACCACAATTCCCACGCCCGGCCCGGAGTCCTGACCTATAACCCTTATCTACCGAAGCCGGAATCCTCTGAACTAAACCAGGACCCTAGTTATAGCTAAGTCATTGATATATATGGCCATTTATACAATGTTTAGTTAGGGCATCCTGAGAGATAGGCTACCATAGTTCATACCATAAGGTAGGCGATCTCAGACTTTATTTTTATTTATGTTGATTAATTTAATATTTCGATTGGTGTGGTAAGAGATAACCTTTGGCCATATTATCCCCCACATTTTGGTGCCCCGAGTGAGGATTCCGATCGGTGTGTAGACTAGGGGTTGAGTTAGGGCCAGTTTTCAACAGTTAGGGTCCCTGCTAAGCTGCAGCGGTAGGCTAATGTTTAAGGTCTTTTTGTGGGACATAGATTGATCCCCCGCCGTTATGAGGTCCCTAACTGTGAGGTGATGGCCTTGGGTGAGTGGCATTTCAATTAACCTGATGGAGATAGGTTACCCAGGCCACCCAGGTGGCAGGGAATGAATGAAAGGATTGAGGAAAATGAGGTGAAAGAAGCAGTGAAACAAATGAGAGCGGGAAAAGCAGAAGGTTTGGATGGTATTGCTGTGGAGTGTATAAAGAAGGGTGGAGATGTGATAATAGATTGGTTGGTGAGACTTTTCAATGTGTGCTTTGCTGTGTCAATGGTACCAATAGACTGGAAGAGTGCATGTATTGTGCCGTTGTACAAGGGGAAGGGAGATCGGCAGGAGTGTTCAAGTTATAGAGGTATTAGTTTATTGTCAGTGGTTGGAAAGCTGTATGGCAGGGTGTTGATAGAGAGGATAATAAAGTGTACGGAAGTTGCAATAGGAGAAGAACAGTGCGGTTTTAGGAGGGGAAGAGGGTGCGTGGATCAGATGTTTGCAGTAAGACAGTTATGCGAGAAGTATTTAGAGAAGCATAAGGAGATATTTTGGGCTTTTATGGACTTGGAAAAAGCATATGATCGTGTGGACCGTGAAGCAATGTGGAAGGTGTTAAGGATTTATGAAATTGGGGGAAATTTGTTAGAAGCAGTTAAGAGTTTTTATGAAGGGAGCAGAGCATGTGTGAGAGTAGGAAATGGTGAGTTGAGTGAATGGTTTGAGGTAAAGGTAGGTTTGCGACAGGGTTGTGTAATGTCACCATGGCTGTTTAATATGTTTATGGATGGTGTGGTGAGGGAGGTGAAAAGGAGAACTATGGGAAGAGGATTGGGTTTAGTAGGAAAGAATGGTAGAGATTGGGAGTTGAATCAGTTGCTGTTCGCTGATGACACAGCATTGGTGGCGGATTCTGATGAGAAACTGCACCGGGTAGTCAAAGAGTTTGGTGTGGTTTGTGGAAGGAGGAAACTGAAGGTGAACGTCAATAAAAGTAAAGTAATGGTGTGTAATAGGGGAGAGCATAGGGTGAATCTAGATGTGAGGCTGGATGGGGAAATATTGGAACAAGTAGAGTGTTTTAAATATCTAGGAGGAACAATAAGCAGGAGTGGAGGTATGGAAGTGGAGGTAAAACAGAGAGTGTGTGAAGGAAGGAAGGTTTTCGGAGCAATGGGAAGTATGTGGAAGACGAGAAATCTCGGAGTGAAAGTAAAAAGTGCACTGTATCAAGGAATTGTTGTGCCAACAGTGATGTATGGGGCTGAGACATGGGCTCTGAAGAAAAAGGAGAAAAGAGGGCTGGATGTGATGGAGATGAGCTGCTTGAGGAGTATGTGTGGAGTTACTCGTAGAGACGGATTGAGAAATGAAGAGATACGTAGGAGAGTGGGGCAGCAGGAACATTTGTCAGCCAGAGTGGACAGAAGGGTGCTGAGCTGGTATGGTCATGTTGAACGAATGGGAGATGAAAGGCTTACAAAGAGAATATGTGAGTCAGGTACAAGGGGAGATAGAAGGGCAGGAAGGCCCCCATTGAGATGGAGAGACTGTGTAAGAAAGGCTTTGGATGATAGAGGAATGACTATAGATCAGGCAGGGGAAGTGGTGGTGGACAGGAGTGAATGGAGAATGCTTGTGAATAGTTGAGTGAACACGTGGTCATTTGGAGTAAGGGGTCGGGCGCAAGTTGGACTAGATAATAGTCCATCAGGCGCCTGGCCCGGGGAGACGATTAATATGAAGGGTGTGGTGGGAGGGCTTGTCGCTTTGGCTCCGCTGCATGTCTGCCTGCCGAGATCGGAACCTTTCCTGGTGGTCAGGGGCCGGGGGAGTGCTGGAGCGACCTTGGTAACCCTGGTCTCTGGGTCTTCTCCTGGGTGACCTGGATGTGTGAGAGTTTGTGTTTTTTATCTGTGTTTATTTTTTGTTTTATGTTGTTTTTGTGTTTTCCCTGTTCTTGCTCTGTCTTGAGTCGGCTACCCCCAAAATGGGGATTGGGCCTGAGCATATAGATAGAATAAGATAAAATCGCATGGCGTTTAAATCCTGTGGTAGAGGACTGGTAGGAGGGTCTGCAACGACGTGTTCTCTGGCGTTTGTGAAACTCAGAGCTTGAGCTTCGTTGCAGTCCCTAAATTTCCCCCATATTTGTCTTATTTAGACCATTTTATGTCTCTGTCTTTAATGTCGCCCGCGTCTGGCAGACTAGGTCGACCAGCTAAATGCTTGGGACGGAGCATATACCAAATCTAATAAATAATAAAAGTGTTCCCCCCCCCCCTTTTAGAAAAATGCTACTACCACAGGTACCCACTAACATCTGGGATAAGAAATCAATGATTAACTAAATATTTACAGCTTTAGCTTCATTCTTGTACCTAAATTCTCCCTATTATTTGATAATTTAGGCCATTTTTATGTGTCTGTCCTTTAATGTCACCTGCGTCTGAAAGACCAAGTAGACCAGCTAAATGCTCAGTACGGAGCATATATGACATTTAATTCAATAATAAATATATTCCCTCCCCCTACTAGCGTGCGTTCGTTCCCACGTATTAGGTAAATTATATTGTGGACTTAATGTTTTCAACTAATTATTCATCTGAATTTGTAGCAAATAATGGTACGCATATAATGCTAAAGATTAACAGCTAAATTGAGTATGTGTTAGGCTATCTAAATATAATTTTGATTGTTGAAAATTAGTCTTCAGTATAAACATTAATAATAGTCCAGAAAATAATTACCCATTTTCCAAAATGACTGATAAACTCTTGAGAAAATCTATGGTGGGGAAATTAGGCTGGGTAACTAGAGCATTAAATAATTGTCAGGAGGTAAAAAGACGCGACCCCTGTCCAAGGGAGCTGTTAAAATCTCAAATCCAAGATCTTAAAACCCGGTGGGCTAATTATGAAGAGTCTTGCAATAAATTGGAGGACTTTTGCATCAAACAAGAACAATCTGAAAGGTTTGAGGAATTACAGCAAGCCTATGCAAATGCCCGTGAAAATTATTTGGATCAACTAGCTGGGTTCGAATCCTTGGCGACAGAGACAGTTACCGAAACAGGGAGTAATGGTACCAGTAATGGTACAGCGGCTCCGGGACAACAAAGCTTTAAGTTGCCACCTATAACCTTACCTGAATTTGATGGGCAATCTGATTGGAATACCTTTTGGGACAAATGTAAAGGTCTAGTTCATGACAGGTTAGATATTTCTGCAGCAAATAAATTGTCATACTTGTTGGGTTAACTTAAGGGTTTTGCATTGGATTTTATCAAGGAACTTCCCGTAACAGATGCCAATTATACAGCAGCTCTAGACGTACTCAAGGAGAATTTTGAAGATACGGAGTTGACTCTACAGTGCCTAGTTTACAAATTGCTGGAGTTATCAGGACCAAAGCATACGTACCAGGATCTTCAGTCATTCCGGATCAGCTTGAATTGTGTTTTGAAATCACTTAGTACCCAGAAAGATCTTGATTCAGCTTCTTGGCTCTTGAACCATATTGTACAACAAAAGCTCTCTCAGAAAACCTGTGATGAATTGTACCACAGGTATAAGAAGAACTACTTCACGTATCAAGAGATAGAAGAGGGTTTAAGAGAGCTGTGCAAACACATGCAGGTTTCCAAGAAGGATAGCGGTATCAAGGAAGGAGACAACAAGGTTAAATACACAAAAGTGTCTACAACAGGGACTAAGGAAAAAGCAAAACCGTTCAAGAAGGAAGAGGTTGGTACCTATGTGACATCCGTCCAGCAGAATAATCAAACTAATACAGTATCTAAAGCAAAAGGTGTTTGGGAGAGAAAAAATTCCCGTCTCAATTCTCCAGTGACCCAAGAAGTAACCAGAAGTATTAACCCCACACCAGGGATAAACCAAGAAAACCGGAAGGTGTGTATGTTATGTTCAGAACAACATTCCACAGTGTATTGTAGGACTTATCCCAATCTTAAGGCTAGACTTCCACGACTCATCGAACTAGGGAAGTGTCTTGTTTGCCTTAGCACAAGACATTCTACTGAGGAATGTGCCACTAAATTAAATTTATGTTTTCGGTGCAAGACTGGTGTACATCATACCGCGTTGTGTCCCAAGATCAGTGAAGTACAACCCAAACTGACAAGTGTAAATATGACCCTGACCACTGGAGACCCAATGCATACGCCGGCAGCTACTCCTACAGCCGAGATTCAACTGATCAGAGGAAAAGAGGTTATGCCGGTCAAAGCACTCTTTGATACTGGAGCGCAAAAGACCTTCATTGCCGGAAATGTTGTCAGAGCCATGAATTTGCCAACAGTAGGAAGTGTGAACATGGCAATAACTGGATTTTTGTCAAATAAGGAAACACAAACATTTGACGTAGTTAAACCCCTGATTAAATTGGCCAAATATAAATGTAAGGTGACTGCGGTGGTTAAGGAATACATGAACACTTCTGTGGTAAATAAGGGTTTAAAGGAAGCATCTAACTTCTTAACAAAGAAGGGTGTTCAACTAGCAGACCGAACTATAGAGTCTGACGTAGTAGGTCCAATTCAACTGATCATCGGCTCCGACTATTGTGGTCGCTTCTTGCGAAAAATGACTCGGAAACACGGTATCCAGTTAATTTCTTCATCAGGTGGATATATAATCATAGGATCTCTACCCACATGTGGCCCAAGTGAATCAGACAACCGGATGGATCCAGTCTTTGTGACTCCGGCACAATCTCTGGTGGTGGCTAGAATTGGTGCAGAATTAATACTGTTACGATCCAGGTTCTCAAAGACACAGGGCTCTTCAACATTGGACTAGATAATGGCAAAATGCAACAACGGTAACACTAGATCCAACCCCTGCCTTAAACACTGGAAAACAAAACACCATTACCGCCCTGAGTCGTGCCTGGACCACGAGGTATCCTATGACTCGGTAACTGGTGCACACACACTAGGCTGACGCTCGATGAAACAGCCTATTCTCAAACAGTAAAAGATTACTCGTTTAGGTTACACAAAGAAAAGATAAGTAACGTGATTATTTAACGTTACGGTAGATACTCAAATAACTGGCATTCCTGTATTAAAGAAAGTGCAATGCTAGTCCTGCAACATCAACTGGAAACTTCTGAAATAAGTCTGATGCTGGGAAGATGTTCGTAAAGAATCTTGAACAATTATAATGCAGAATACGGGTCTCAATAAATACTAGGACATATAGTAATAATAGGCAGGCGAATAATAAAGACTGCGCAAAGGTAGTAATGCTCGACAACTAAAGAAATGCTTCATGACACAACGCAACAGCCTACTAGGGTTGTGCAACTCAACAACAACCTCGGCTCAAAAGAGCAGTGAATAATAATGTGGCATACATATAATAATGGGGGCTTATCTCTAACCAGTGTCTGCTCGGTTAATAAAGTCTAGCTGGGGTATCAAGGCAGGGCAACAATGGGCGAGCATGCGGCTCGTAGCCTAACGTTGTCTGAAGGTGGTATAATGAAGATTACGTTATATGACGGGGATGCTCTCTTGATAAATCTAGGTCTCTAGTACCTAGTTCTATCCTGGCGATCCCTCAGAAGTCAACACAAAGAGGCAGCACTATGTTGTGAGGGATAGGCTATGGCCCTCTCACACCACAGTGCTGTGCTCGCAAAGTAAACCCACCCGAAGACAACCTAGGCTCCCACAGTACCTGTCGATGTCGTGCAGGGCTTAGCTAACACTGCACACATCGGAGACAACGACACAGTAACCTTACCCCTAGTCTAGCTTTAAATAACTAAGCAGAATCACTCAACACCCTGCCAGGGAGACATATACCGATCTACAACCTTCCCGAGAGAGGACACACACGGAAAAGTCCGTCTCTCCAAACCTCATTAAAGCCTAATACATAGAAATATCTGAGAGCTTCGCGTACAATACGACTGGCCGACGGTGAACGTCTATGCTGAAACCAGAAGGGATGTTGAGTTTAATAAAGATTAGAGAATGAGAAAGGAGAAGTCGAGAGAGAGAAATAGTATGCAAAGTACGAGTATGGGGGACAGAATTGCAAAGGATGTAGACGATACGCGTGTCAGGCCAGCTCTGAGCTGGTAAAAAACACGAGGCCGCGATGAGCAGGGACTAGTTGACCACCCGGCCGCCAACGCCGTCAGCGCCCAAGCGGGCCGCGTGATAGCTCGCCCCACTGCCAGGTGTACCCCGTCACCCTCTCTCGCTCGCCTCTCACACAAGCAACATTTATATTATAGCGAATATAAAATACAAGGCGCGGTCACAGACCAAAACAAAGACCATTTCTAGACTGTCTGTGGCAACACGACACTAATAACATAAAGCAGATCATTCTAGGACAACTGTAGCCCATCCCCCCATCCTGGCGAGCGCTGGCGAGCTGCAATGCCCCACACAACCATTCTGTCAACGCCTGGAGGCGTCACAACACACTCACACACACACACACACTCACAGTGACGATATTATTGCTGGTAAAGTTCGGGAGACTGTTGAGTATCGTTCTTGGAATACACATGAAGCCAAGTCAAGGTTTCGTAAAACATTGAAGCTTCTAAATCTGTTGGAGTCATAAAATTACTTATTTCCGATTCCGCTAGGAATTGAATTTTGTGGTCTCTGGAACTTTTGACAAACTACTCCTAAACAGCTGCCACCAAGATATTGAACATTAAGTACAAGGTTGTTTGGAGAGCCAAAATTAACAAAGTGAACCAGCCGGATTTCTGCTACACTCACCAAGTATGTCGTTTTGCTGCGTTTTGTTGTCTCTGTAACCAAGTATTATTGGTCTTGTCTGTAACATTTGACGCATCGCTACTCCTGAACGGATGCCTCAATGACATTGAACACTAGGACCAAAGTTGTTCATCGAGCCATTATGAACAAAGTGAACCTGACGGATTTTCTGCTACCGACTGTGGTGGCTCTTGCACCACGAGATGCAGTAGAATTGGTATATAGCAGAATTTTCCGCTTTAATTAAAATTTATGAAAACTGTAATACATACAATTGGGGGAAAGAAAAGTGGTTAGATAGTGTTTCTAGGTAAGGAGTAAATCTGATTAAAATAAATATAGATTACGCAAGGAAGTAGGGATAATATTATCAGGTCTGAGATTAACTGGGAAATATATTGCTTGAAAAGTTAATGAGTAAATATATGGCATTTAAGAGGGTTTTTATGCTACTTATAGAGTTACAGACAACATACTGTATATGACGCTATAGTCAATCTATTTTGTAAAGGCCGTTTGGGCATTTTTCAGGTCAGGAATCTGATAAAGACATACTTTCCAAATCTTTAATAATGTTATAGTTAATCTCACATTTTAAGCTATTATCAACTTTAAAAAATTTGTTATAAACACTGTATAAATTTAACTATAAAAAATCGGTATGGTTTTAAGAATGTAACACTGTTTGTTTTATGATCAATTTTAATTATGTGCATACAAATGGCATTGTTGCTTTCGCGACGTTGCCAAATGGATTAACCTGACCTAGTTTACGAGTGTACCCGAGATAGTGTCCCATTCATAAACGGTCTGTTTATCCTAAACATTAAGACTCTGCCATTATCTCATGCCCCAGGCGGACCACACCTAAATGGACTTTATATAATCGAAGGACTATAGCCGGTAAATAAATTCTATTATTAAACTGTTAAATAGAATGTGTGGTTAGAGATGTTAAATAATGCCATACCTCGACGAAGCTCAGAATATGAGTACGGTATCCAAACCAACAGAAGAACAGTTGTTAACATTCAGTAAAGGATTACTTTTAGTGAGGTTCCAGATTCAGAAATTGTATCTTGTCATACTGGGAGCATGCAGGACGCAGCAAGGGAAATAGTAAGGGTGTGAAAGATAAGAATGGACAAGTGATAGCCGAGAAACAAGAGAGAGTCGAAAGATGGAGGGAGTACTTCAACGAATTAATTACTGAATGTAAAGAATGAAATGCCAGCAAACATAGTTGGATGGGGTATGGGAGGGAGAAGCGAAGTAGTGGAGGAGGAGGTCAGAAGTGTGTGAAGCAATGACAAGAGGGAAGATGGGGAAAGTATCAGGAATAGATGGAGTGTGTAGGGAAATGCTGAGGTATGGTGGTGAGATAGTGATCGAATGGGTATGTAAAATGTGTAAACTAGCATGGGGGAAGGGGGCTGCACCTGATGACTGGAGGACAGGCATCATAGTCCCCCTGTATAAGGGTAAAGAGGAAAGATGAGTTTATGGTAACCACTGGGGAATATGTCTTCTAAGCATAGTAGGGTGTACAGTATGGTAGTGATTGAGAGAGTGAGAGCGAGAACGGAGAAATGGATAGGTGACGAGCAGGGTGGGATTAGGAAGGGAAGCAGATGTGTAGATCAGATTTTTGCCCTGAAATATGTTGTGGAGAAATATCTGGAGGAGCAACAAATAAGTACTGATAATATACGGAGTAGATGGCAAGTTGTTGACAGCAATGTATGAGGGTGCAAAGGCATCAGTATGTGTGGATAATGAGCAGAGCGAGTTCTTTGAGCTGAATGTTGGGTTGAAACAAGGGTGTGTGATGTCCTTATGGTTGTTCAATATATATATATGGATGGAGTCATGAAAGAAATACAAGGAAGAGCAGTGGATGTTTTTGTACCACTGATAAGGGAGGGAAACAAGTGGAAGCTACCTGTACTGCTGTTTGCCGATGAGACAGTTATAATAATAATAATAATGATAATAGTTCTTAAAGCTAGCGCATGCTAAGCTAGCTAAGGATAGCTCAATAAGGCCGATTAGGCGTATTTCCATTGGGGTCCTGTACTACTACCCCATCCCTTTGCTCATGAGGGATGGTACCGACTCAGTGCTTGTGAAAAATCTTTAATGCGCCAAGCGTGGGCGCGAACCCGGGCCTTCTGGGTGGAAGTCCGAGACGCTAGTCACTACACCAAGCGAGCCGCTTGAGTGATAGTGAATAGGAGTTGCAGAGTCTGGTAAATATGTTTGGAACAGTGTGTGAAAAACGTAATTTGAAGGTTAATGCGGGTAAGAGAAAGGTTATGGTCTTTAACCCCTAACTAGCGGCGCGCAACATAAGTCGAGTATAATAAATCTGGACTATCTGGCGGCGCGCGACATAGGTCGTGTGGCAATTTCAGCACGTAATGTTGCTGAGAGAGAGAGACAAGTGGTGGCAGGAGAGTAGCGAGCGTATGACTGCTCCAGACCACCGCGGCGAACCTACTGACACGAATCCCACCTCCTCCCTCCCTCTCTCACTCGCTACATACTGAATTGTATGGGGGAAAGTACCGAATTACATGCTTTTTGCACTCGTGTTGCGCGGTTGTTGCAAGAAAACTAGCGGTCATAAAAGGATCGTTGTGGTGTCATTGGAAAGCTCTGTTTATGCCCTTTCAGGGATAGATACTTGTTTTACGCTCTGGGTCTTATTTAGGCATGAAAATGATCATGTAAACAGCCCTATTTTGGCTAAAAACACCCCGCTGGGCGGTACATATAAATAGACCGCCTAGCCCGCCAATAAGGTGTTAAAAAAGGTGCAGCCACAGAGTGTGAGGTGAGGTTGAACAGTCACGATATGGAGAATGTCAGCTCATTTAAGTATTTGGGCAGTGTGTTGAGTCAAGATGGGAGTATGGATGAAGAAGTACGGGAGAGGGTGCAACAGGCGAAGAGGGTTGTAGGAGCGCTGACAGCAAAAACAAGAAATAGGGTAATCAGCATAGAAGTAAAGAAGTCCTTGCATGACAGGGTGGTAATCCCGACATTGACTTAAGGGAGCGAAGCATAAATGTTGGTGGAGAGACTCGGACAGAGGGTGAGAGGGGTTGATATGAGTTACTTGAGAAGTACGTGCTGAGTTACATAGAGGGATAGACAGATGGTAGGAGGTGCGTCGACTGACTTGGGACAGAGGTGCATGGGGGCGTTTTGTTCATGGCCACCACTTCGAGGATCACGGCATCCGGCGGTAGATAGATAGATAGTAGATAATTTTTAGTGAATATTTATTTTAATTTATATAGTTATGAAAGACTATAACCCGCAAGAATGTAACTGTACAACCTATCCTTCTAAATTAGATAGCATAAAACTTAACTTAACCCCTTACAGACTGGGATGTTTGTAACTTCTACTACCTGCCTGGCGGGCATATTTACCCTAAACGAGCTTCATTCCATGCTTTTTTTCATGCATAAACAAGAGCCAGAGCGTAATACAATTATGTATCCGTGAAAGGGCGATAATAGAGCTTTCCAATGACACCTGAATCATCCTTGTACGACCACGGGTTCTCTTGCAACGTTCGTGCAACACTAGGGGAAATTCCCTAAAATATGGTAATATCCTCAGATTTTCCTTGTTCTCGCGAGGCCTGGGGTGTGAGATGGTGCAGAGGTTACCTCAGTGGCGGGACTAGGTCCATGCCGAGTGGTCAGAGCCCGCCTATCGCCCTCCCGCGTGGACTCTCTCTCCGAGCCGATAATGTGCTCAACATCCCACACGGATATTGTCGGGCCCCGCTGATTTGGCCATGGTTCTCTCACTCGACATATGTCGGGCCCCGCGGCTTGAGTGTTAAGTATTGCATACATTAACTTTTTTCAATCAGCTTAATTAGGATGTTCAATGAGCTTTTGATAAAACGTTTTAATTTTAATGTGGAAGAAAAAAATATTAATGTAAGCAGGACTAAACTAATGTGCATACAATGGATTTGGTTGTTTAGTATCATATACATTATAAGTACAAACACAGACACATGCACACGCACACTCACGCTGTTCCATTCACTCACAAAAGTATTTTGTCGATCTGGCTCTCTCACTCTCCTAAAAAGATAAATCACTGCATTAGTGTACAAAGAAACGTACACATTCTCCCCACCATCACTCCTCCATCTGAACAATCTGCTAAGTCAATGTGCAACCTATTTTAGACACTTTTCTTTACCATAATATTGGATTTTAGATTACTCTCACATAATTATGGAGTTATTATGAGGTAAGACAGAGATTATGTGAAGGAAGGAAAGTTTTCGGGGCAATAAGAAGTACGTAGAAGGGGAGAACTCTCGGAATGAAAGCTAAAAATGTAATATATCAAGCGATAGTTGTACCAACAGTGATGTATGGGGCAGAAACATGGGCTCTGAAGGCACAAGAGAGAAGAAAGTTGGATGTGATGGAGATGAACTGCTTGAGGAGAATGTGTAGAGTAACGTGTCGCGACAAATTGAGGAATGGAGAGGTAGATAGAAGAGTGGGAAAGTAGGAACCCTTATCGGGGGTGCTGAGCTGGTATGGGCAAGTTGAATGAATGGTAGATTAAAGGCTTACAAAGAGAGTATATGAGTCAGATACAAGGGGAGGTAGAAGGAGAGGAAGACCTTGGATGAGATGGAGAAATGGTGAAGTACAAGCATTGGAAGGTAAAGAGATGACTGTAGAACAGGACAGAGAAGTGGTAATGAATGGAGAATGTTTTTTGAATAGATGAGTGATAACGCAGTCATAAGGAGAGGGGGCCAGGTGCCAGTTGGACTAGAATGTGTATTAGTCTGTCAGGTGCCTGGCCTGGGGAGCCGGTCTATCTTGTTAAGGGCCATGCCTGGAAGTAAGGTTGTTGGGCATTGTGGTGGTAAAGCTCCGCTGTGTGTCTGCCGGCTGAGACCGATCCTCCATGCGAAGTCTGGGACCTGGGTGTCTTAGCAGGGGACCCGAAAAATCGACCTGGGTCTCTGGGTCTTCTCATGGGCGACCTAGATGTGTGTGACTGTTTTTGTTTTGTTTTTGTGTTGTGTTGTGTTGTACCTTTCGGGCTCTGTCTCGAGTCGGCCACCCCCCCCCGCTGTGGGGTATGTACCTGAGTATGTATACTACCATCACTTCCTCCATCACCATCAATACCTCCACCACCAACACCATCTCCAGCTCTCCACCTCCACTGGTTCTTCCTGTTTCTCTTGAGCCCCCAAGTGAGGCTGTGCAGCCACCCATTAACAGATTAAAACCTCTCTCTCTCTCTCTCGCTCTCTCTCTCTCTCTCATCACAACAACTCTTCCTTGGTAATAACATAGTTCTTGAAAATGTGTGTCCCATTCCGCCCAGACTGTGTAGGACCCTTCAAAGAGAGCTGAGTCAGAGTTTAAACCCTAGAGTCTTGGCTATATTAATGTTGTACCACCAGTTAAATTATCTCTTATGTCTCTTTACCTACATATAGGAGTTGATTCGCTGACACTTAAATTTAGCTTATGAAAATTAACATAGTTTTACCTATCTGTACTTCGCTTTGACCAAAGTAGCCTAACATAACACATTATCATATCTTTAACTTCAATGCTTACCATTATAACATAAGAAAACAAAAGTTAACGTACTATAATCTGACTGGTCCCCTAGTGAACAAATCATATAAGCTAAAGAGAGAGAGAGAGAGAGAGAGAGAGAGAGGGGGAGATGGTGTCGAGATGCACAAATATTAAAGAAAGACAGCGTGGGTAGCGAGATAAAACAAAAATCGTAAAACAAGTCTCAAAGTTTACTGTGAACTTCTTTATTTCAATTCTGGCTGCCCCACGGCAAAGTCTTTGGTTGATTCGATCCAACAGGAATTTACGGATATAAACGGGGAATATATAGACATATTAAGCTAACAACTCGGGGATTCTAGCAGGGGTTGTTAGCTGTTACATGTCAATCATATAATTTGGGGATACATACTTGGATTATCCTATTTTTATGTATATATGTGGGTAGCTATTAAACAAAAGGTAACAACAATCCCTGGTAGTCAGCTCCGGCAGTTTTTGAACAAATATATATATATAAATATTTCATTCATGTATACCGGTATATATTTTGTTAATGTGGATGAAGGAAACAAAAGGCAGAACTGCCTGTGACGAGTGCCGCCCCCAGAGTTGAAAAAGTGATGGCCAAAATCAAGAGATATTCGAGCCAAATGACTGGACACACGGAGTTTGAAGCAATTTAAGTATATATGAGGGAAAGATTGATTCAGGGAGAGAGTTCTGGAGCTCAGCTGTGGAATAGAACAAAATTGGGAATATCGTTTGACTCTTGGGTTGGAGAGTTGCACATAGTAGGGGTGGGATTGTGTTGCAAGACGGGTACTACATACCCTATGTAGAGGAGGTAGTATACACTCAAATAGCTCTGAGGAACATTGATTATTGTAATAGCAATAGAATAGTAGAGAGATGCAACATTGCAGCGAAGAGAGAGAGAGATTGCAGAGAATCGGTGATTGGACGGGAGTTAATGAGAAGAAAGGCTTTCTTTTTTACCTTGTCTAGAAGTGCTGTGTGAGAGAAGCCTCGCCACACATGCGAACAATACGCAATACAACGACGCACAGTGCCCCTGTACAGAGCAATAGCTGTGCAGGGGTTAAGAAGCTGTGCAGGGGTTAAGAACCCCTTGAGGTGGTTGAGCACACTCAGCTTCTGGGAAGCCGTATATAGTAATCTACTCTCAAAGTGTCCTTTGTATAAGTGCTAATCATCCCTTGTCTATCAAAAAGAGCAAACACAAAATAAACACATTCGTGAGGCTTATTAGCTATCAGGACTAGAACCCTCCAAAATACGTTTACGGCGCCAAGTTACACGAACGGTACCGGATTGTCCGAAACGTTTACTGGCAAAGTTCCCCGATATTAACCAGCTCTAGTAGTAGTCAGCTCCGGAAGCCCTGAAAATCGAGAAATGTACCATGACTTAGTGATAAAAATGAAATTGAGCGAGAAGAGGAAAGAGGCGGAGAGGAGTGGAGGGTTGTAATATTCGGGATTGTGTGGATTTATGCGGACAAATGAAAGTAAAAGGGAGTAATGTTAAATTATATATAGATACAGCATTATGTGGGTCGAGATCAAGCTATTGAAAAAATTTGAATATATTCATAATTATTGAAATTACATTGGAATGCATACACATAAACACAAGGAACACAATGAAAGTGTTTATTTCCGTATAGGCCTACATTGTAAGTCATACCGTTGTTCGATAAGTAATTAAAGCACCGGAGGACAATGCCCCGTCTCTCTTAATATAGGATCTCTAGTGATAATGGTTGTGATGGAGGTAGATTTGGTAGTAGTGACTGTGGTGGTAACAGTGGCAGTCATGTAATGTCTGAAATAATAGGGATAATGGTGATGTTAATAGAGGTAGTGGTGATACTAATAGTGATAATGGTGATGTTAATTGTGGTAGTGGTGATAATAATAGTGATAATGGTGATGTTAATTGTGGTAGTGGTGATAATAATGGTGATGTTAATAGTGGTAGTGGTGCTACTAATAGTGATAATGGTGATGTTAATAGTGGTAGTGGTGATACTAATAGTGATAATGGTGATGTTAATTGTGGTAGTGGTGATAATAATGGTGATGTTAATAGTGGTAGTGGTGCTACTAATAGTGATAATGGTGATGTTAATAGTGGTAGTGGTGATACTAATAGTGATACTAATGGTGTTAATAGTAATAGTGGAGGTAGTAGTGATAATGGTGATGTTAATAGTGGTAGTGGTGATACTAATAGTGATACTAATGGTGTTAATAGTAATAGTGGAGGTAGTAGTGATAATGGTGATGTTTAATAGTGGTAGTGGTGATACTAATAGTGATACTAATGGTGTTAATAGTAATAGTGGAGGTAGTAGTGATAATGGTGATGTTAATAGTGGTAGTGGTGATACTAATAGTGATAATGGTGATGTTAATAGTGGTAGTGGTGATACTAATAGTGATAATGGTGATGTTAATAGTGGTAGTGGTGATACTAATAGTGATAATGGTGATGTTAATAGTGGTAGTGGTGATACTAATAGTGATAATGGTGATGTTAATAGTGGTAGTGGTGATACTAATAGTGATAATGGTGATGTTAATAGTGGTAGTGGTGATACTAATAGTGATAATGGTGATGTTAATAGTGGTAGTGGTGATACTAATAGTGATAATGGTGATGTTAATAGTGGTAGTGGTGATACTAATAGTGATAATGGTGATGTTAATAGTGGTAGTGGTGATACTAATCGTGATACTAATGGTGTTAATAGTACTAGTGGAGGTAGTAGTGATAATGCCATCATGGTTGTGTTGATGTTGATGGCAGTATGGTTGACTGGGTAGTTTTAATAATGATGATAATAGTGACAATATTAAGGGTGGTTGTAATGATGTTAAAGACAGTTTGTAGAGGTGGTACTAATAATGATGATAATATTGATACTACTACTGCTGGTAGTAACGTTGTCACTGATGATAGAGTCAATAAGTGAAATTAAGTCAATAGCTTCATGGAGTTAACCACGTTATAATCTTGATGCCTCTGTCTGTCTATCACTATACAGTATACGTCTATCTATCTATTGTTTGTGCTGTGTGTCTGCTTGTGGTGATAGCGATAATAATAATAGTAAGAGTTTGTGTGTCTATCTTTCTATTAAGTTAGTCAGTGTCTGTGCATCTCTCTCTGCCTTATCATACGTGTCTACAGTATCTGTCAGCCCATCATTATAGATAATTATCAGTCTATCACTGTGACCTACTCCAACTGAACCTGTCTGTCTAGCAATCCATCTATATATCTATCAATATGAATGATAAAGTCAATATATTCATGACGATTAGTGTGGACCGTAATGGGATGGATACTGTTATTCTATGTATATGTCTGTTTATCTGTGTGTGCCTAGGTGTCATGTGACCAACAATTATGTGTGTTCTCTTTCTATGTAAATGAAGGTGACAAAACGCAGGCTGCTTGTAACGAGTGTCTTCTGAAATAGTGATAGAGAGCCAAATTCAAGGTACATTATAGGTACCGGTAAATTAAGCGTGTTGGAAAGAAGTATGGTGTGTTTGGTAAGTGTAATTAAATAAAATGGAGGAGGAGGTGTTTGCGAGACTTTCTAAGAGGTGTTTGAGATCTGGTTTACACTCTGTTTAGGTAAAGCACAAATACATACAGTGTTGCCTTCTGCTGCCCTCTGATGTGCAGTATATTCACCAGCAAAACAAGGTAACATATCAATCATTTGTGATCTGATATGCTCTTATTTATCTCCCCTATTCTCTCTCTCTCTCTCTCTCTCTCTCTCTCTCCCATTAATTAAGCTCTTTGCGCATTGTTCTCTTTTTCTCCCTCTTTTCATCTTGTCCCTCCCCACTCCTGCAGTAATTTAATCTTGCCCCTAACTTTTCTGTGCACTTTCTTTCTGCCACAGGTTACTTCTCTCACTTAATTTTACTTTTAATGATTTGTTTAAATATTATTAGTTTTATTTAGTAGCATTATTTATATTGTTTTAATTTATATTTGTATGTAAATACTAGTACCATTACCCCCTCCCTCAAACACACACCCTATTTCTCCCTGTTTATCGGGGGTATACACGAGTAATGTACACTATTCCTGGACCAACAATATATGAGGAATGGTTTTCGATACACTTCCCATCACGGCCAATAATTGTTTTATGTATTTTCCCATCTGCTTTGCTAGTCAGATTTTATATTTTAAACTACAATTCCACTCCGCATTCAATGCTTATATTCATATCAATCCCTAAGATTAACATAAGTCTATCTAAGTGTTAGCCATTGAATCTTAATTCTGAGCCATCGGCTGTGCTACCAAACCATCTCAATTCATGGAATATAATCATAAGTTTATAAGGAATTGGATATTGGTACAACTCACAGTCGAAAAGCTCTTACGAGTGAGTATTTCTACTCTCCTTCTTGCCCCCTCGAATTCTTCCCTTTTCACCGCAATAATATAGCTATTCTTTTATAATTGTCCTCGTCTTTATGAACTCTATTCCTAAAGCATGGTTCACACATACAAGAGTCGGTGCCCAAGTCCAGCACGAGTGAACGATGGGTGACACTCTTCGTGGATCTCTGTGACTCCGGCAAGAACCAGCCCGAGTAGGTCGCTGTTCCCGATTCACCAAGAGTCAACAAGAGTCAGTACGTGTTCATCCAAGTCAGTACGAGTCATGGAGGGTCAACAAGAGTCATGAGGAGTGTAACACGAACCCAACACGAGTTGAGGAAATTTGAAAAATAACGGTCATATTCCAGAGTACGAAATCAAAGAGTCGGTACGAGTCAACACGAGTCAACAAGAGTGTAACAAGAGTCAACAAGAGTGTAACAAGAGTCACGAAAGAGCTCCCAAGAGAGGCCCCCATTGTGCAGGTGCCCGATTCACCCAAGAGAGTAACAAGAGTCAACACGAGTCACAAGGAGTTATGCAGAGTTCAACAAGAGTCAACACGAGTCACAAAGAGTCAACAAACGTCAACACGTGTGTCCTTCCGACTATTGAAGGGGACAAGAAATTTCATGCAGGCTTGAAATTTCTAGGCCACCTCACGAATCCCCAGGACACACCCTGATACCAACACGACTCACACAAGTGTAACACGAGTCACAAAGAGTCACAAAGAGTATACACGAGTCATTGCCGAATATGAACATTTCCTCACTCGTGTTGGACTCGGGCACCGACTCTTGTATGTGTGAACCATGCTTAACGTAATTAACTCTCCCTGGTATTAGTTCTGTTGAATAGTGTAACCTTCCTTCTCATTCCCCAACTTTCTATTCTCGTAAGTAAAATATGTTAAACTCAATTCAGTTAACTCTTTCCGACCTATTTAGTTCCAGAAATTTGAGGTTGGCAGGGTACACAGTTAACCCTCTCCGACATATGACGCGATTTGAGCCTATTGGGGATACTTTAAAGCCTTTGTTACCATCAGGGGAATTTAGAAACCTTTAGTTTAGTTACTTCAACCTCTGCAGTTGTCTTTGAGTTAGCTGTGGGCAGAAAACTAATTTTGGATAGGTAATTTTAAGAGTGATAGTACTCTATTTCTTATTGCTAATCTGGCAACCTCTGCGTCATATGTGCGTGAAAGGGTTAAATTCGAATTTTCCAGCATAAAATCGGCTGGCCGCCAGTTAAATAATTGTATTATCGATCAATTATCACCAACAAATATTGCCTCAACCGCACTCTACTACACAGCACTAACTTGAGCGAAGCAACATATGTTACTAGTACCTACAAAAATATATATAATTTATATAATTTTAACAAATACATTGCATATTCCTAAGTTTTTCCAAGATAAAATCGCAATTTTCTTCCCTTTAATTCGCAATATATATGAAAATCACTAAGTAATGTTATTTTAGGCCTTATATAAAATTTCTAGTCACATTATCGCTAATTACCACGGTAAAATCAGATATATTCTATTTTCAATATATTATTTTATACGAATAAATATATAACTAACTTATTTTCAGCTTTATAGCCATAATCGTAGAAAAATATTCACTCTTTTTCGATAATCAGCCATAAATAATGAATATTTAATGATTTTTTTCCCCTGGATAGAGGAAAGGTTTATAAATTATAACACAAATAGAACAAAAATATAGCCCCAAAAGGACCAATATTTTACCGTACGAAATACGAGAGTTTACTGACGAGCAATATTTCACCGGCAATTTCTCGCTCTATCTCTGGGAAAACATTTTATGAAATTAGGTGGATATACTAGGAAATTTCATTAGCTTTCCAAAAATCACCGTAATTTGTATGTAACATCAATATTGTGGACACCACTGATTTGTATACGAGTCTAACTCGAAAACTCGGCTAGCGCTAGCAAGCTGCTACAAACCTGGTATCGTGCCTTCACTCACGGCTTAATTTTCATATGCTTGCGTAAATTATACAGCTATGAACGATTTTTTCTGAACTTCTGTCATCGTTATAGATATCTGAAAGCAAGGAATCATGTCTCTATCTCAAAAACAGTGGCTGTGATGAATATTATTCTATCATTATCACTCGATAGCATTATATTGAATGAATTTTCAACTTACCTTAATCATTTCAGCTAAAATCCGTGGCTACGTATATAATGACGAATAATTATTATGTTCTCTCCACCAACCAACTTTACTCCTAAACTCGATTAATGAAATTAACAAACACATGTGGCAGTCCGGGGATTCGAACCCAGGACGCTCACACCGAAAATCAACACACTTATGCATTGCGCCACGAAGACACACACTTATACATCATATCCAATGATATGTAATATAATTACAATCACATAATAGCAAATATATCGGGGGTGGGTCGTATTTAAAGGGCTAGAGATGCGTGCATTCAGGCTGGCTGAAAGAGAAAGACTATGTGACGCTTCTGCATAGTAGCCACGTGCGGGCATGCGCGCGCGTCGGCTGCCCAGCCGTTTAGAAACCGGCTGGCGGCAGCCGGCCGGCAGGCTTTTCTTAGTATATATCCTACGACAACGTAACTAATGTCTGGGATATTCTTATGTTGTTTCACAGCTTGAAGCTGCCCTTATTCTTAACCAACGCATCTTAGTATATTTTATTCTCGATAGTTGATTATTTCATTATAATATATAAGATGTAAGTCTAGTGAGGGCGGGAGGAGACGAGCGGGAGAGAGAGACCGGCTTGGGACGTTGCTTCACTTGCCAGCTTGGGACGAGCCTGAAGCGTTGCCATATGCATTTGATTGCAACGTTAGGCTTAGTTTCGACTCACGCACGGGGTAGAGGATTTTGACCAGGCAACAGTGTTGAGTGTTGCCAAGCCTGGGATGTATTTTGTATGCCTAGGGTGGGGTCCAGACAGATTCAAGACTCAGAGCTCACCTCACTGTCGTACCCTTCGGACCCCCTTGATATCTATCCCTCTCAACCCCGCAAGTAAATTGTTCCATAAATTTAATCTTTTTAGGGTCAATTATTGTGACTGTATTCTAAAATTTGACATCAATAATTTTAATGAAGCATTTTTAACTTGAAGTTTCTTGTATAACCTCTGCTTACTTTTTGTCTGTATTTATTGTTTTTTGTCTGTATTTATTGTTTATCTTTTTCTTGTTCTATTATTAATATTAATATTGATGATTTTTTTAATTTATTGTTCTTGTTAAAAGAGTACTCTTTGTTTAAATCTGTTGTTACTTCATATTTTGCAATTATTTGTCTTTATATTATATGTATTCATTGTCGATAGTATCAATTGCTTACTTTTGCGATTTCCTTAGTTTATTTGTGCTATAAATGTAGGTTATTTGTAGGGTAGTTATTGATAGGGGTCACTTGAGGCATGCTATGCTTACAGGTACCTACCCGATAGCACTATCGTTAGTGAGTGCTGTACTGTATTTTATATATTATTTTGTAATAGTATAGATATCTTATCAATATTTGTATTTTGTACTATTCTTAATGTCTTGTCATGTTGCAAATTTGATTTTAAATAATATTTTGACATTTAACATGTAGTTTCTTTATTCATGCAGAGTTTAGTAAAATTTACCAGAACGTCCCGGACTTCCCAAACTTGACTACTTCCTTTAACGTGACGATAGTGCGTTGTTATATGTGCGATTAGTTTGCTTGGGAAACAGATTAACTTGCTCATGTAGTAATGTACACCCTATGTGGTGGATTGTGTTCTTTTATTTAATAATTTTCATTTTAGTAAGCGTTGTTTCCACATAGCGATTTTGATAATTTAATTTGACTTTATATTGTCCTTGTCCCAATTTTGGTTTGTTTAGTTTGCAAGTTTTACATTTTAATTTATATAGGTTCAGGGACAGTATAGATGTGAGGCCGGTCTGTACTAGTGGATCACATTCCTCTGGCTACACGATGGGGCCCCTGCCACCCCAGGGATCTTGGTGGTGGTGGACTCGTACGTTCAGAATCTACTCATTGACAAGTTGCAGCCTCACCACGCTGGCAGCTACACCTGCCAGGCCTCCTCACCCATTGCCACAGCCTCACACTCCATCACACTCAGAGTTCACGGTAACTAGTAACATTCAAATTTCACGTCACACTCCCTCTTTTGACAGTGCCACCCGACATAAAACCTTTTGACTTTCGGGATCTGGTTGCCGGGATGAGGACGACAGTAACGTGCACAGTCCCATGGCGCTGAAGTGGCTGCATGATGACATGGAACCAACTCAAGCAGGAGATGTGCAACTTAGCCAGCACAACGCTTTCTCATCCAGCCTGGTGTTAGCGAATGTGCAGTCTCAACACGCTGGCAACCACAACTGCGTGGCCCGTAATCCAGGACATGAGGTCCGCTACACTGCCCAGCTCTTGGTGCGCGGTAACATTCCTGATGACACACTGATTTACACCGTTACACACCACACCATGCTCGTTACGCACTGCACCCACTAACTCAATTTTGTTTTGTTTTGTTACAGGATCTCATGCCCCGGCACTCATTGCACCGGCAAGCACCTCACCCTCATCCATACTCACTGTCACCCTTCACGTACCTTTAGCACATTCTTTGATTCATCTATACATCAATGATCATCAATATTGTCAATTAGTAAGTCCTTTATTTCCAAGTCTAGGAGTAAACTTGTGTACCCTCATCCCATTTGCAATATTAAAGTAATAAAGTAATCTTCATAGTTCTGTTACAGCATACATGAAATTGCTGATAATTGCAAGTAAAGATGAAGAAAATCACTCGTTCTTTAACACATTCGACAATCCCACATTTGTCATTTGCATTTGCTCGCATTCTTTAATGTCACTAATCGGCGATGCATATGTCTATCCTTGTGCCTGCTGTGATATGGTTTTAATATTTATCTTTAACTGAATATTTAAAAACAAATTTATATGTTAAGTGTTCAGTTTCGTCCTTTGAAAGTCAATATTATATTGGTATAACATTCCATTGAGATTGTATCTCATTAATCTCATTGTTATATACAGGTATATATTCAGATATATTACAGAACTATCTGTGACATTTTTGTTATTGAATTGCGATTTTCTAATTTATAAGACATAATTGCTTATCGAAATCATTGAAGGTCACAATCGCTTTCTTTGTTACTATTATATCCCTTACTATGCTCATTACTTATCCAAGTGCATCAAAATCTGTTTACATTTCACCATGATATTGTAGAACTAACCAATATACAAAATCAAAAAATAATAAGACTCAGTCGTTTTACCATTGACCATATTGGTTCTAACTTTGAGGCACATATATTTCTGGCTTACAATCAGTTGACAAATAATCAACATATTTCATTGTATTAATTGTACATATATATATATATATATATATATATATATATATATATATTGTTATCCAGAATTAATATTGATTATATAAGCCAGATTAGGATATTTTTTGTTTCCCCCTTATTTGCTTGCTTCTCGAAAGTTCTAGACCTGTCAGGATTCAGTTTGTCTCGCCCAGCCATGCGTCATTACATTCACGAATGTTGTAGAAATTTCCAGATTCGCTGGTGAGATATATATATACCCCCTGAGTCCTTGCAGTTTCGACTCTTAGACCAGCTGACCTTAACTTCGCGCACACACCTCTCTCTCTTGCCTGTATATAGTGTTTATACCTTGTGAAGTGATACAATTATTTCTCTGGCCTCTTTCAAGACATTGTAATCTGCAATAATCATTACCTGTGTTCCCGAGTGTTAAGTACATTGAATATAATAGTGTATTTAGCATTATTATTATTGTTAGCCTATTATATATATTTTTAGTGCTATTTCATATGTAGGTTAATTGCTAAATCATTCATAATCTTGTGATCAGTTAACTATTAATTGTCATTAATTTTACTGTGAATTAACCCTCTCACGACCATATGACGCAGAGGTTGCCAGATTAGCAATACTAAATAGAGTTCTCTCACTCTTATAATTACCTCTGCAAAATTAGTTTTCTGCCCACAGCTAACTCAAAGACAACTGCAGAGAATGAAGTAACTAAACTAAAGGTTTCTAAATACCCCTGATGGTAACAAAGGCTTTAAAGTATCCCTAATAGGCTCAAAATTGCGTCAAGAACGTGAGAGGGTTAATATAATGTCTTTATCCCTTCTGATTGCTTATTTGTGTAAAACATGAATTACTTTGTGATTAGTTTCCAAGTTTGTGAATTTTGATCAGATTAATTTAGTTACCCCTTATTGTATTGTTTGTATCATTATTGTATTTTTCAGAAGAAATATTTGTTCAAGTGTTACAATAGTTGTATTAATTACTTGTATTGCTTTCATTAATATTGTGTGCATTTCTTTAAGTAATTAAACAGATATTAACCATTTCCTGTGATCTTGAGAAAATATTTATTCATATGTTAGTTATTTTTACCTTGCATTGTTCCAGTAAAGGTATATTGTTATTGATTTTGTCCTTGCATATTTTCTGATAATCTTAGTGCATTATATATTCTTATTTTCTCGTCCTGAAGAGACTGATTTTTACATTATAACACTTCATTTTAATTAAACTAAGAATTTTTATTCTAGCATTTTCCTTGAACCTGGATGTTTTAGGAGAGGGTTTTGTCATCAGTCCTTAATCTTATATTTAGCCTAGTTGTTTGTGTCATAATTTTCTCCTCACCCATAAATATAACATTGGCGACCTTGCCAGGATCTTCGGGACTTGTTTAAGAATATATTACATTATTTGCTTGTGATTGAAATTTTCATGATGTCTTCTTCCACTATTTCTACCTTAGATGAAGCTCAAGAGTTTGTAGAGAGTGTTAATTAACCCGCTGAGTGCCAGCGAATTAGTGGAGCTGTATCACCGCCAGTGCCAGAGTATTTTGTATTTTTAGTTTTTTGGCTAAATCTATCAAGTTGGGTGAGAAAGGAAGGATAATGGTAAAAAATAACACTCCCCTTGTCCATTTTTGCCAGAAATCAGGTCCCCATGGTCGCGAATGTAGCTGAAATGTTCAGAGTAAACACCGTGACTTTTATGGTATCGGAAAATATAGGTAGGAGGGTGGTTTAGGGGATGGGGGGGGGGAAGGTAGAAGGGTAATTGACTCGTGTTACATATATGAAGCAGATTGGTGAGGTAGTTTCGCCACCACGGATTTTCCTTTTTTTCGTTTTCTTCGTACGGATACGCTGGAAGTTGGTGGTGGGAGGGTGGTGGGGGGAAGACAGAAGGGTAGGGGACTTGTAACACAAATATGGAACCGATTGGTTCAGTCGTTTCACCGCCACATATTTTCCTTTTTTTTCTTTGTGAGGCGACCGATAGTCAGCGAGTGGGTGGGGGGAGGGGCTTGTGTTGGTGGTGGCAAGAAGCCAGAAGGGTAAGGTATATGTGGTAGAAATATGAAAGCCATAGGTGCAGTCGTTTCGCTGCTACGATTTTTTTTCGGCGAGTCCGTATATACGGACCTGGCACTGGGCATGACAAGACCCTAGTCCGTATATATACGGACCTGGCACTCTGGGGGTTTTAAGACAGTTGTTGAGGTAGAAGGTAGAAATAAAAATGAACTCAAAATTGTTGCACAATACCTGCAGATTGCTCATCCTTCAAGCACTCATGAAGATCAAATTGTTGACATGATTAATCAGAAACTGTTTAATTTAACTCCTTCAAATATGAATGCACAAATTGAACTTGCACATATTCAAGCACAGGCTCGTGTTCAGGAAGCTGAAGCACAGGCTCGTGCTAAACAAGCACAACAGGCACAAGTTGAAGCACAGGCTCGTGTTCGGGAAGCTGAGGCACAGGCACAGGCACAAGTTGTGTCATTTCTCCTAGCCCATAAATATAACAATATATATATATATATATATATATATATATATATACTGTATATAATTATATAATGTTTTTTTCAATTCATGAATTAAAAAACTGAAACATACATCTAATCCCTTGAAAATAATGTATAACTAAATTGTATCTAGTTATCTGAAAATAAACTACTAAATATATTCGTTGTTTGATATAATCCACAAATTCAAACTACCCAGCGAAAAATAAAAATTAACACAAAAATCCAATGGTCTGTGGAAGGAAAAAAAAAAATCATAAACATCTAAAGTAAATTAAAACGTAAAACTTGCAAAAGGATCCATAAATCAGTAAAGTGCAATAAATATAGTTATCTCCCCAGTGGGTGAACCATCAGCTGCTCCTAAAAGCCATTTTAGATTTCCCCCGAGATAAACTTCTCACATTTATAACTTGTGGATCGAGACAAACTGGCCGCCAGTAATTTTAAAGGAAGAAAAATTCTCTCCAGCCAAGTTGGTTATGATAACAAGGTCCTTTTTTCCCTTGCCCCTCAACTTTCCCTTCATAATTGCTAAGGGACATAGGGCCCTGGGTGGTGCTTTGGTGTCACGGGCATTACCGTACCCTCCTTAGCCCCTAGCCTGGGAGCGGCTTCGGTCACTGGGCTTTTTTAGTGATAAAGCTGGGAGTGTTCTGTGGGGGCGCTTGGTTATGGCCTTGGTCTTGCTCGGAACCTATGGGCTGTTAGGTCAGACAGCCTGGGAAACAACAACAACAACAACAAGGTCCTCACCGGACAAGATGGTCTGGGGAGTTACAGTATTGGTAGCTCTGGTAAAAGGTGTTGTGTGACCGTTTACGGCGTCTAATATAGGATGGTGCCCGGCCAGGAAGTTATACATATGTGTAGTATATTAACCTTTTCACTGCGGGAACTGTTCGAGAATCTCATGGCAATTTATTGCAATTTAAAGCTCATTAAAACCTGTTGAGACAAGTGCAAGTGAGCAGGAGCGCGGCAGGCCCCCGTCCTCTCTCCGGCACATCTGCCGCGGCACTGAGATTCTCACCAGCACTGCCAAAGATAAATATAGCTTAACATTGTTAATAATTAGCAAATTTTGCCTATGTATGTGGTAGCGCTGCTAGTGAATCCTGCGTGGGGTGCTACAAAGCACATTCTGGTGTCATTTTAAAGCTATTTTCTTCTAGATTTTTGCTGCAAACATTTCATTTCATTTAGGCATGTTCTTAAGCAATCAGGATTGCCTAAATGAGCCCTGTTGTAGCGAAAATGAGCCCACACTGATTGGGTTTAGGACAATTGAATTGTCATAGCACATATATAATAGACAACCAATCTGTAGAGTTTGTAATAAATAAAATAGGAAAGAAGTTGGTTGTCAGAAAAAAGGTATTGGAATGGCAATGCAATCATTAACTTCACATACTTCAAGAAAGTGATGGTATAAGAGATATATGATAAGCATTGTAGTGTATGGAATCTGTCATGACAACAATATACGTCTATTTCACTATAATAATACAAATTATATGCAAACTGTAATACCAAGTTCAATATTAAAACAATGCAAACTGACACAGGAGAGAACATTAGTTACATAAGAAAAATGTGTGTGCGAACATAATAGCTATATAACATAAGAAACACTGCAATTTGTCATTATACATTGACTGGTGTAGGAAAGATAAGTACATTAAAAAGGTAACGTCCTGTAAATGCTATTTGACCTATCAAGTGAACACAAACTAGAAATACAAACATAATTCCATATAGAGGCAATTCCGGCTGGCAACTGAATACTATTTGGATTTTGAAAAACAATTTGTTCATACTGTATATAGATCTCTAACTTGGCAAGAGTTTAAATTTGTTTTATTAAATATATACAATTTATAGCAACTTGTTGAAACTCACAGCTACCAAAAAAATATAAACTGTTATAATACCTGCACTGTATAATGATAAACGAACATGCTATACCTGTGAACATAAATTACAGATAAAATGTGAGAATGGTGACAACGCAGGGAGAGTTGTGCTGACTCCGAGACATTGTGACTCCCGTTTACTAATTGGACCAAACCAGACACTGTAAAAATAAAGAGAGAGAGAGAGAGAGTACAAAGGAGTACAAAGGAAATCAAGCAACAACAGATCTAGTGACCCTTCTAGGCTGCTTGTCCTCCAAAACACAGAGGATCAAGTGTCCAAACAGTGGTTTAGAGTGGGTAAGGGAACATTGGAAAGGGAACTACTGCCCTGGAACTAATGTCCGTGGCAGGATTAGGAAGTTAGTAGGGGACAGATGGGTTAGTAACTGAGGGGGGGATAAAATAAAGTTATTAATTTACAAACGCAGTCAGTCGCGGGTTTGATGCGAGATATTTGTCTAAGCGGAGTTTAAATGAATCAACGGTGCTGCAGTCTATAAAGTCTCGGGGAAGCCCATTCCACAAGTTGACAACTCGATTGAAGAAGAAATTCTTAGATTCGTGTGAGTTAAAAGATTTACCAATAAATTTGCAACCGTTTCCCCGCGTGTAATTAGATTGGTCGATAGTGAAGTACTTACTACAGTTCATATTGTCGATGCCTTTGATGTTTTTGAACACTTGAATTAAGTCACCTCTTAATCTGCGCTGGGTTAAAGGAAATATATTTAATTCTCTAAGACGCTCTTCGTATGGTTTGTTCTTTAGGCTAGGTATAATTTTGGTAACTCTACGTTGAACTCGTTCTAGCTTGTTTATATCTTTTTGGTAATAAGGGCACCAGGATTGAACGCAGTATTCCAGAAGAGGGCGGACTAAGGAATTGTAAAGGGTTAGGATAACTTCTTTGGATTTATGCTCAAATGACCTGCCTATAAAGCCAAATATTTTGTTTGCCTTCTTAACAACTTCTGAACATTGTTGACTCGGTTTTAGGTTACTCGATATTGTTACTCCCAGATCGGTTTCTCTGTTTACATTCTTAAGCTGAGTGCCATTCATCGAATAGTTTGCTTTCTCATTTAGGTATCCGATATGTAGTACTTTACATTTATCCGCATTGAAACTCATTTGCCAAATATTGGGCCCAACATGACAATTTATCTAGATTGTGTTGCATATCGTCAACTTGTTCTTTTGAGAGTACGCTATTTGCAATTTTTGTATCGTCAGCAAATTTTGAGAGTGTACAGGTGAGACCCTCATCTATGTCGTTGATGTAAATTAGAAAGAGAATTGGTCCTAGTACCGATCCCTGGGGTACCCAGCTACTTACATTGGTCCATGTAGATGCCTTACCGTTTATGACTACTCTTTGTTTTCTGTCGCTGAGCCAATTTTCTATCCATTTCAACACACCGTCCTGTATTCCATGCGCTTTTAGTTTTAGCAGTAAACGTTTGTGAGGAACTTTGTCAAAGGCCTTTTGAAAATCAAGGTATATAATATCTACAGCTTTACTCTCATCGTAGAGGTTGAGGATATCGTGGAAGAAGTCTAAGAGCTTTGTTAAACAGGAATGTTTTTTACGAAAGCCGTGTTGAGTATCTTTAAGTATGTTATTTTCCTCTAAGTGATTTACGAGTCTGTCTCGTATGACCGTTTCTAGCATTTTACATACAACTGAGGTCAAGCTAATTGGACGATAGTTACTGGGTAGGGATTTGCTGCCTTTTTTGAATATCGGTGTTACGTTGGCTAGCTTCCACTGATCAGGCATAGTTCCAGACTGCAAGGATTTATTGAATAGTAATGTCAGTGGTTTGGAGAGCTCATCCTTAGCTTCCTTTAGAACTCTAGGCGAGATTGTATCAGGTCCAGGCGTTGTATTTACCTTGAGTTTATCTAAACAATTCAATACTTCTCTCTCTGTAACGGTGATATTGCTTAGAACATCTGAATTATCAATCTGAATCGGCGATAGTGTAGGGATATCACTGAGGTCTTCTGTTGTAAAAACTGATGCAAAGAAGGTATTGAGGGCATTACTCATTTGTACTTCGTCTTTGGTGTATTCTCCATTTTCATCGACTAACGGTCCAACAGTTGAAGTAACTACTTTTTCTTTCTGATATAACTATAGAATTCTTTCGGGTTTGTTTTACTTTGATTCGCAATATGTAACTCTAAGGTCTTTTTACTTTGCTTAATTAACTTTTTGGCTTTGCGTCGTAGCTCTACACATTTCACCCGTTCTTCGTCATTTTGTGAGGATTTTAATCTATCATTAGCAAATTTTTTAGCAAGCAGGCAGTTTGAAATATCTTTATTCCACCATTTGGGCTTATTATTATGGCCTGGACGCCGTATTTTCGATGGTATGCAGTCTTGCACTGCTTTTAGGTAAGTGGTTTCGAATAACTTCCAAGATCTATTTATGTCGTTATTGTTAATTAAAAAGCTCCAGTCAGTTTCTTTAAACATAGCTCTAAGTTTATGGAAGTTTGCTTTCTTGAAATTAGGGACTTTTTCGATGCTACTATTTGGTTCGTTACTAGTAAACTTTAAAGTGAAAGTTATCGTACGATGGTCGCTGTTACTGAATTCATCACCAACATTCAAATTCTCTATTAATTCTTCTTTTGTTGCAAGTACAATGTCAAGAACGTATTACCACGGGTCGGCGTTCGAACAAATTGATAAAGCGAACTCTCTTGCAAGTTCGTATACAAGTCATGTCCGGAGTGTGAAGTAAGAGTATCGCCCCACTTGGTCACAGGTAAATTTAAGTCGCCAAAAATTACGGTATCTTGTGAGTTACTTATGTCTGCAATTTGTTCGTAAATTTCTCGGTCAGTTTGCACTGATTGAGCTGGAGGTCTGTATATTAATGCAAGTATTATTTTGGTACCTTTATTATTCTTTATTAGCACAAAAGATGCGTCGACGTTCACAATTTGAGGTTTTGACAAGAGGGTAGGGTTAAGACTTTCTTTGATATAAAGTAAAACGCCACCTCCATTTCGATTTATTCGGCTTTTCTCAAACATTACATAACCGGGAAGTGAATACTCTGCTAAAAAGTCTCTATCTTCTGTATTGAGCCAAGATTCTGTTATGCCAATCACATCATAATTTTCTGTAAACACTAGCTCTTCTAAATCTGAAAATTTATTGCGTATGCTACGAGCGTTTGCATAGAAAACCTTTAAATTTGTTATTTTAGAACTCACGGAACGCTCTTTAATAATATTTTTGGTTCTTGTCGGATCTACATTTATGTTCATGGCTGTCCTCGGTCCTCGCTGCCTTCGGTCTTTATCGCTGGTGGTCCTCGGTTGCCTCTGTTTTTTTCTTGGCGTTGGATGATTTATGTCACTGCTGCTTCTTCTCGGATGGCGTTTTTTGATCCATGGCTGCGGACTGCTTCGTGTAGGAGACGACCCATGCGTGCTGAACCCACAGGGTTTAGATGAGTGCCATCCTTGCGGAACAGAGTAGGCTGGTTGTAGAAGTTGTCCCAGAGGTTGATGAATTCAACTTCTTCCCTCAGACACAAATATTTTAGTCGGCTATTTGTGCTGAGGCCTTGTCGTAGAATTTGTCAGGTGCGTTGATCTTGGGGAGAATGCCTGAGATGATGATATTCCTTGACTTATTTTTGTAGTGCTGGATCATCTTGCGATATTTCTCCATCAACTCTTCGGATCTGGTGCGCATGACGTCATTTGAACCAGCATGGATGACAAAAAGGGTATTTTCATTTGCATCCTTTGTGGTATCTTCGAAGGCTTCCACAATGTCATCCAGTCCAGCTCCTGGGATGCAAAATCTCTTTCGTTGATTTGGGACTCTGTCGCAGAACTCTTCGACCTGTCCTCGTAGGATGGAATCCCCAACGAGCCTGGTTTCTTCTGGTTCGTCTTCCATCTCTACCAATATCTCAAATCTGTTTGACATTGTGACTGGTAGATGAGACCTTTTCTGCGTTGGCCGTGCACCGTTCCTCACTGGTGTAAATCCGGAAACCTGTGGTGGCGGGAGAGAGAGAGAGAGAGAGAGAGAGAGAGAGAGAGAGAGAGAGAGAGAGAGAGAGAGAGAGAGAGAGAGAGAGAGAGAGAGAGAGATATGAACAGAAAACAGCCAGATGTCATCGAAAAGGAGTTGACAAACGTAAAATGTATAATGGAATAGAAATGCTTGAACTAATCATTTCGCTCACACCGAATAACCTCACCTAACATAAATATAACGTAAACCTAACCTTAACATAATCTTAGCATACTACAGTGTTACCTAGCATAAGCTAACACAACTTAATCTTGATTAGCCTAATTTTTTGATCGAACTGACTTCAAAATGTGAGGTAAACAGGTCAGGGCAAATGCTGAAGAAATATAAATGTGTTGCGAGATAAATAAACTGATATTATACATGGAAGTTGGAATAACTGATAAAGTGAAGCTGAAGAAATAATCTTAAAGGCCAAAGATGTTGTAGAGGCAGAGAGAGAGAGAGAGAGAGAGAGAGAGAGTGAGAGTGAGTGAGTGATAATGAGAAAGAGGAGGTTAAGAAAAGAATACACAATTATAATAGAAAGGAGTAAGCTAAGTTCAAAATGTAAAGGAGATAATGTATGGAATTAAGTTTAAATGGAAGGACACTGTTGATGAAAATAATAAGGTAATGGTTAACATGCTGCCTTTATCATTCTGGTGTTCTACCTACATAATCAAGGTCATGCATTCTATGTAGAAATGACCTAATCCAATAAAATACATACATTTCAATTATTGTAATTTCTGATTGATTTAATGGTAAATATAAAGGTAAGACACAAGCGAAAATAAGCCCACGTTACACGAGCTATATTAGATATGACTATCCTTTGAGTCACATAATCCAAGAATGGTATATAATAATACAGGTACTGAAAAGTATACAATTATTGTTTGTATCCATCATGCACATCATGCAGGTAGCCTCCTCTGTGGTGGGGGGGTGAGAAATTTCCACCACCGCTTTTCTCCGGTGAGACGTAGAAGTCGGCTAAAGGGGATCGGGGGCGGGGGGCCTGGTATCCTTCTCCCCTTAAATAAATCTACCAAAAAAACGAGACAGAGATAGGGGCGAGGGAACGCGTTCGTGGTCCCGGACCCTAAGAATAGGAGCTTTGAATGTGCGTGGATGTAGTACGAATGAGAAGCGAGAGGATATTGGAAGGTTATTTGAAAGAAGGATGTATGATGTCCTAGCACTGAATGAAACAAAGATGAAAGGAGAGGGAGAAGTGGATTTTGGAAACGTGATAGGTAGAAAGTCTGGAGTAGACGAGGGAGTCAGGGGGAAAGAAGGAGTGGCTATTATTGTGAAGGAGGAGTTGAGAGAGTTTTTATAAAAGAGTGGAAAGAGGTGTCATCAAGGCTAATGTGGGTGAGAATGCGGTTTAAGGGTGAAAGGTGGGTTTTTGTAAGTGCGTATGGACCAGGAAGTGAAAGAGAGTTAGACGAGGTAGAGGGTTTCTGGGAGGATTTGAGAGATTGTCTACAAGGGTTTGATGAAAATGAAAATGTTATAGTTTTAGGGGACCTAAATGCTAGGGTAGGAAATGAGCCTGTTAAGGGAGTCATCGGTAGTTTTGGTGTGGATGGTGTAAACGAGAGTGGAGAAAGACTGAAAAATGTATGTGAAGAGTGTAGATTGAGTGTAGGTAATACGTTCTTCAAAAAAAGGCGTATACACAAGTACACCTGGCATAGACTTGTGAGGGGAGAGATTGTAGAGAGGGCATTGATGGATTATGTGCTGGTGACAAGGGAAAGATTGTGTAGACTGCTGGATGTGAATGTGATGAGAGGTGAGGCAGAGGGTATGTCAGATCATTACCTGGTGGAGGGAAAGCTAAGAGTTAAGAGTTACAGGAGAATAAGAGACAAGCGTGAAGTAAGAGAGGTAATCAAAGTTAGTGAGTTAGAGAAGAGTGAAAAAGAGAGGGAGTACAAGGAAAGACTAAATGAAAAGTGGATGGAAGTGAGAGAGATGGAAGAGAGAGAAGTAGAGGTTGAATGGCAACAGTTTAAGGAAGGAGTGAAAGCAAGTGCAGAGGTAGTATGCGGCAAAAGGAAAGTAGGAGGCAGAGGTATCAGGAAGGGAAGCGAGTGGTGGAATGATACGGTGAGAAAGGCAGTTGAGGAGAAGAGACAGTGTTTTGAGAGGGTTTTACAGGATGGTAGTGTTGAGGTATGGGAGAGGTACAAGGAGAAAAGGAGAGAGGCAAAACGGAAAATTAGAGAAGCGAAAAAAGATGCAAACGAAAGGTGGGGCCAAAGGCTGAGTGAGAATTTGAAGAACGAAAGAAGATGTTCTGGAAGGAGGTAAATAAAGTAAGGAAAGGAGGACAAAAGAGGGAAGAGTCAGTGAAAGATGAAAATGGAGAATTACTAGTGGAACCAGTTGAAGTGAGGAAAAGATATGCCGAGTATTTTGAATCTTTGTTAAATACAAGAGATGGAAGAGAAGCAGTGATTGAAGCAGAGGTGGATGGAGATAGGTTACCCAGGCCACCCAGGTGGCAGGGAATGAATGAAAGGATTGAGGAAAATGAGGTGAAAGAAGCAGTGAAACAAATGAGAGCGGGAAAAGCAGAAGGTTTGGATGGTATTGCTGTGGAGTGTATAAAGAAGGGTGGAGATGTGATAATAGATTGGTTGGTGAGACATTTCAATGTGTGCTTTGCTGTGTCAATGGTACCAATAGACTGGAAGAGTGCATGTATTGTGCCGTTGTACAAGGGGAAGGGAGATCGGCAGGAGTGTTCAAGTTATAGAGGTATTAGTTTATTGTCAGTGGTTGGAAAGCTGTATGGCAGGGTGTTGATAGAGAGGATAATAAAGTGTACGGAAGTTGCAATAGGAGAAGAACGGTGCGGTTTTAGGAGGGGAAGAGGGTGCGTGGATCAGATGTTTGCAGTAACACAGTTATGCGAGAAGTATTTAGAGAAGCATAAGGAGATATTTTGGGCTTTTATGGACTTGGAAAAAGCGTATGATCGTGTGGACCGTGAAGCAATGTGGAAGGTGTTAAGGATTTATGAAATAGGAGGAAATTTGTTAGAAGCAGGTAAGAGTTTTTATGAAGGGAGCAGAGCATGTGTGAGAGTAGGAAATGGTGAGTTGAGTGAATGGTTTGAGGTAAAGGTAGGTTTATGACAGGGTTGTGTAATGTCGCCATGGCTGTTTAATATGTTTATGGATGGTGTGGTGAGGGAGGTGAAAAGGAGAACTATGGGAAGAGGATTGGGTTTAGTAGGAAAGAATGGTAGAGATTGGGAGTTGAATCAGTTGCTGTTCGCTGATGACACAGCATTGGTGGCGGATTCTGATGAGAAACTGCAGCGGGTAGTCAAAGAGTTAGGTGTGGTTTGTGGAAGGAGGAAACTGAAGGTGAACGTCAATAAAAGTAAAGTAATGGTGTGTAATAGGGGAGAGCATAGGGTGAATCTAGATGTGAGGCTGGATGGGGAAATATTGGAACAAGTAGAGTGTTTTAAATATCTAGGAGGAACGATAAGCAGGAGTGGAGGTATGGAAGTGGAGGTAAAACAGAGAGTGTGTGAAGGAAGGAAGGTTTTCGGAGCAATGGGAAGTATGTGGAAGACGAGAAATCTCGGAGTGAAAGTAAAAAGTGCACTGTATCAAGGAATTGTTGTGCCAACAGTGATGTATGGGGCTGAGACATGGGCTCTGAAGAAAAAGGAGAAAAGAGGGCTGGATGTGATGGAGATGAGCTGCTTGAGGAGTATGTGTGGAGTTACTCGTAGAGACAGATTGAGGAATGAAGAGATACGTAGGAGAGTGGGGCAGCAAGAACATTTGTCAGCCAGAGTGGACAGAAGGGTGCTGAGCTGGTATGGTCATGTCGAACGAATGGGAGATGAAAGGCTTATGTGAGTCAGGTACAAGGGGAGATAGAAGGGCAGGAAGACCCCCATTGAGATGGAGAGACTGTGTAAGAAAGGCTTTGGATGATAGAGGAATGACTATAGATCAGGCAGGGGAAGTGGTGGTGGACAGGAGTGAATGGAGAATGCTTGTGAATAGTTGAGTGAACACGTGGTCATTTGGAGTAAGGGGTCGGGCGCAAGTTGGACTAGATAATAGTCCATCAGGCACCTGGCCCGGGGAGACGATTAATATGAAGGGTGTGCCTGGAAGTGTGGTGGGAGGGCTTGTGGCTTTGGCTCCGCTGCATGTCTGCCTGCCAAGATCGGAACCTCTCTGGGTGGTCAGGGGCCGGGGGAGTGCTGGAGCGACCTTGGTAACCCTGGTCTCTGGGTCTTCTCCTGGGTGACCTGGATGTGTGAGAGTTTGTGTTTTTTATCTGTGTTTATTTTTTGTTTTATGTTATTTTTGTGTTTTCCCTGTTATTGCTCTGTCTTGAGTCGGCTACCCCCAAAATGGGGATTGGGCCTGAGCATATAGATAGATAGATAGATAGATCCATCATGTAGACATTATGTATAATTATAGTAGTTTATATACTTGAAGTGCAATGAAGACAATGCTATACTGTATATCGTAACATCCTTTAATCTGGCCTGATAAATTGCAGGGGATACCAGACGCTGGTGTTAATCCTCTGTTATTTATCAATCAATTTGTAGCAAATTTGATTTTAGTAGAATCTGAAAACTGATACTGTTTTCCTTACAGCTCATTTTCTATAATAGTTAGCTCAAGAACGACATATAGCACAACTCCTCAAAAATAAGGGATATGCTCACTGGATACCGCTCTAAATATGGTCTGATCATGTGATACAGGCTATGGGGATAGTAAAAAGAGAACTCCACAGATGTTATAGTTTTCCTTTTTTAAAATTGAAATGGATAAAGTAGCCATTTATTAGTAAAGGTATTATTGACAGTCCATTAAGCCTGTCCATTTGTCAAGTTAATTGGATGCCAGAGGAGGGCGGGATGTCACATAATAATAAGACGGAGGACATTATCGAACGGACAGAGTGAGAGACCGAGTGTGTGTGTGTGAAACTTAGTTCTAGTGATTAAGAACAGAATAGTGTAAGTGAAGGAATGAGTGAGTATAACTAAAGGTGTGACCGAGTGATCTTATCCCCGAAGGTGTGGCCACGAACGAACCGCCCCCATGCACCTCTGTCCCCAGTCAGTCGAGGCCCCTCCCCCCAACCAGCACCGCCTTCATTCATATACTTCCTCACTCCATCCTTCCACCTCTCTATCGGTCTACCTCTCCCTCTCTGTCCCTCCACCTCGCTCTCATACACCCTCTCGCTTTCCATACGTTCCATATGGCCGAACAATCTCAAGTTGTTCTTTATCACACTTTCCAGCACATCTACCTCCACACCACACCTCCTTCTTACTTCCTCATTAGTCTGTCTATCCCTCCATGTAACTCTGCACGCACTTCTTAAGTAATTAATTTCCACTTCTCTCACTCTTGGTCTGAGTCTCTCAACCAACGTCCATGCTTCGCTTCCGTAAGTCAGTGTTGGGATTACCACACTGTCATGCAACGACTTCTTCACTTCCATACTGACCACCCTATTTCATGTTACTGCTTTCAGCGTTCCTACAACCCTCTTCCCCTGTTGTACCCTCTCCCGCATTTCTTCATCCATAGTCCCATCTTGACTCAACACACTGCCCAGATACTTAAAAGAGTTGACGATCTCCATAGCCTGACCGTTCAGCTTCACCTCACACTCTGTGACTTCACCCCTTTCGAAGACCATAACCTTGCTCTTCCCCGCATTTTCCTTCAAATTCCGTTTTTCGCACACTGTTCCAACCTCATTTACCAGACCCTGCAACTCCCATTCATTATCACTCATCAGAACTGTGTCATCTGCAAACAGCAGTATAGGTAGTTTCCACTCAATTCCCTCCCTTTTCAACGATACACCAACATCCACTACTCTTGATAGTATTTCTTTCATGACTCCATCCATATATACAGTAAACAACCACGGGGACATCACACACCCCTGTTTCAAACCAACATTCAGGTCAAAGAACTCGCTCTGCTCACTCTCCACACGTACTGCCGCCTTTGCACCCTCATACATGCTCTTCACTGCTTTCAGCAACTTGCCATCTACTCCGTATATTCTAAGTACTTTCCACAAACCTTCTCTATCCACTCTGTCATAGGCCTTCTCCAAGTCCATTTCTAGAGTGTTGGAAAAATATAGAAATTGAAAACTTTTGTCTATCTCTTTTGTTCTATCCCCATGAGTTCATAGTCTTCACGTCCTTTAATTGTCTCTCTCTCTCTATGTATGCATACATACACACATATATATATCTCAGAGAGGGACGCAGCCAAGACGAGGCAATTGTTTGGCTTAATTCGAGTGTGGTAATTGAAAAAGAAAAGCGCCTTGATGTGATGTTCTTGTGCCTCCTTTGTTATGAGACTATTATTTACCATAATGAAAATACTGCTAAATAATGAAACTTTTAGAAAGGAACATTTTAATGCAGACTGCGCGTAGGATACTAACAAATATCACGTTTTACGGGGTGGAGGGATATACTGTATATTACAGTATGTTATGGTAGAACCGACTTTAGTGAGAACAAGATTTGCAAGATGAACAACCTGATAGAATTAAGGATGCGCATATGGTTAACTTTTCAATTTGTCTAGTCCACAGTATGATGCAAGTGAATTGAAAGAATTTTACGTTACGTTCGAGTGCGCTTATGAATTAATTAAGGCAATGGAAGTAACCTTTACTGAACTATGTACAGTAATTTTGCATAATAAATTACCATTAAAGTTATCAGAAATAATTAAGCGCGAGCTGAAAGAAGACTGGTTGAATATTGAAGAGTACATTAACTCCCAAACTGCAGGAGGGTGGGGGATATCATGGTGGAGCCTGGCGGGCATATTTACTGAAAATGCGCATTATTCCATGCTCTTGTTCATGCATAAGTAAGAGCCAGAGCGTAATACAATTATATATCCGTGAAAGAGCGAAAAACAAGTTTTCCAATGCCAGGCCGAGGGATTCCCTAAACCTTCTGTTACCTGGAGTAGAACTACCACATGTCAGTTTATAGTGTCAGGTGTGGGGAGTGAATGTATACTGTAGAATAGGAGGTGTGGAAAGTGGGAAGATGTGGAACGATAGGTGTGGGAAAGTGTAAGTAAGGGAGGAAAGTAATTGGAGTAATGTGATGATACAAAAATATGTGTGTGATAACCCGGGTTCGAATCCCGGTGGATCATATATAATTTAATTAATTTCATTGGGGGTGTGGTGGTGAGATTAATAAAAATAATATTATGGGTTAACAACTTTGCCATATTGTTCTGTCCGCCATCAGGATTTCCCAAACTGCCTTGAAGGAGATGTAACCCAGATGGGTGCTGGAAGAGCAAGTATGTGGAATGACAGGTGCAGAATATTAGATGTGGAGAGTGGCATGTGTGTGAAATGTCAATATTGGAGAGTGGCAGATGTGGAGAGTGTAAATATATTGAGGTATGGAGATGCGAAGATGTATGGAATGGCATATGTTGATTGAAAGGGGAAGAGTATGAGCGAGGAAAGCAAGGGATTAGGTTGTAATAATAAACGTAGGAAAGTGGAAATTGTTAGCGATTTTGAGGTTAAATACACAATCCTGAATGGAGTGTTGAGTAGAAATTATGAAGTTGTGATGCGAAAAGATTGAAATAGGAGATAATGTTGAGTGCAAACTTTGGTATTAGGAGATTAAATGGATGGTGGAGTGTCTGAGTAAAATGTATATGTATATTTGAAAGGTTTGAAATGTGTGGTGTGTTGGATGGCAGGTGTGGGTGATACTTGTTCCCCAATTTGGAAGGTATGGAGTAGCAGGTGTGGAATTTGGAAGATGTGGTGTGATAGGTGTTGGATGTAAATGGTGTGGTGTAAGTGATATCAAGCTTGAAAGATGCTGAATAATCACCTTATTAATTAGTTCTTCAATAATCCTAACCAGAGCATTTACACAGCCACTAATCATTGTTCTAGCAAACACTAAAATAACTGACCCATCACCTGAATCTCCGAGGTTCTAAAGAAAAGTTTCTCTATGCCCTCCGTCGCCACCTAAAATGGAAGGACACGTTCAGGTCTCGGAGTGGCAGGCAATCTAAAATCTTTCCCGAGTTTGTTGGCTGAAGAGACTAATTAGAACATCGCTGGATAGCATTTTGGAAGTTTAGAGGAAGAGGGGAGAGGTGTGCGTGTGTGTGTGTGTGTGTGTTTTTTGTTTTTCTTTTTTTTATGTGGATGAGGGAGACACAAGGAAAAACTGCCTGTGACGAGTGTCTCCCCCAGAGTTGAATGAGTGACGGGCAAAATTAAGGAATTTTCGAGCCAAAATGCCTGGGCACACGGAGATTGAAGCAATATAAGTCATATTATGAGGGAAGATGGATTCATGGAGAGAGATAAGTATATATCAGTGAGGAAAATATGCATGTGTGTACAGTAGTTGTGTACGGGGTATTTGTTTGTGTATGTGGTATGGAAGAGTGGGTTCTGTGTATGGGTGTGTGTATGGGGGGGGGTTGCAGATAGATATAATTTATATACACATTGTCGAGTGGTGGCACAAACGTTTTTTGTATTAATGTTGATGAACAAAGATATATGTTCACAGTTCTAAATATTCTCCCCTTACTATATTACAGGTCCTGGGAAGAATACATATGGTAGCACGGGCATGGGTGCAGCTCTGAGTCGCAGCTGGACAAACGGGACGTTACTGGTGGGGGCGGCGACGGAGAAGGCCGAGGGGGACTACCTGTGTGAGGCTTCTAATGGTGTGGGGGCTGGACTGCCTGCCATCATCAGTCTACATGTACATGGTAGGTCATACACCATCCATTACCTATATCCTACATGTGTTTGACAACTAAAACATGTGTTGGGGAACTAGAAATATGGAAAGGGTACTAGAAAATCCAGACCTTATCTGGTGGACTCACCAACGGTAAATGCTCAAGGAACTTATCTGTGAGGACCTCCAACGGTATGAGTGGCGATTTGTCCATCATTAAACTGTTTAGTACAAGGTAGGTGAGCACATTGCATTAAAGGTGAATTACGGAGGCAGAATAAAAAAGATGAGTTACTCACATAAACCAAACTATATATGAATATAGTTATCCACAAATATACCAGACACTGATAGTTAGACATAATTCATATGAACAAATGTATAATAATAACAATACTCGAAAGCAAATAGGCAACTATTTTCTGCTACTATGATAGGGGCATCGTCTGCTGTCGTCACTTGTTACCACAAAAAACATGACGCGAGGTAGAGGTGTCACAGATTCTCCTTATAAATTATGATTATGAAGTGCTGGTTCCTGATGTATCATTTACACAGTATATTGTATTAATCCCCTTATGAGTCTGTGTTTACTAGGCTAGGGCATTCTAAGCTGACGAAAATAGATTCCACAGCAGACCATACAAAATGTCTACGTCCTTCCTTCAACCATCAATAGGCTAAAATTTATAAATACTTTGGGAGTTGAGAATTAGCCGTGGGGTTCTTGGTTGGATTTTCTCTGATGGGCATGTGGTTGACGCTCTGTATAAAACGGGTTGGTTGATTACATCATGCAAAGTTTACCTTAACCCGGCAAGTACGGAAACACTAATAAGAGTTTTACCGCTGCGCTGCGGAACTCCTTATATAATCCAAGGCCTAAAAAAAAAACATTTAAACCAGCCCAGTATCATTTGTTTTTTATTTCCCCTTGGCCATGCCAAATATCACTCCTCCACATCCCCTCCTTTCCCCCCCCCCCCTTCAATTATCACCTATTCTCTCTCTTATTCCCTTATTTTGTCGGTATATTTTCATGCTATCAATAGCATAAGCAAGCTGTGCTTGTATGTGCTACACAGCGAATGAAAGAGAGAAGGAGAGGGAACAACACGACAGCGTCGCTCCAGACGTCGTGAGGGGTGGCAGGCTGGCTCAGCCTTCAGTTATGTAACTCCCGATCTAATTTGCCGATTTTGATCATCCAAACGCTGTTTCCATTTGTTTTATTGTTGTAACAGGTTAATATCTTTATAATCAATGTAAAATAGGCGCATATGGATAAGTATTAATGATATTTATGGTACGATAAGGATTTGAGTGTAGGAAACAGTCTAAATACCTCCGCACAGGGAGGGGTGGCCACCACCCCACCTGCGCAGCGGAGAGGTTAATGATAAAGGCTAGACTAGGGCTACACACTTCGATTATTCTTACCTTGGTATGAGATGCTTACATAGCCTAGGCTAGACACTTCGTCATTCTTACCCTGGTATGAGATGCTTACATTCAGAAAACTCGAAGCACAGTTAGGTCTACATTCTAAAACAGGGCCGGATCCAGGACTTTTGAAAAAGGGGGGGGGGGGTGTTGAGAAGGGACTATGAGGGGTGTCGCCCCCCGGCCGTCGACGAAACACCGTAGACGTGACTCAAACATCAGATATTCATGTTATTTTTCTAGTTAGGCCTTGTAACTTTTCGTCGATATGCCAATACAAACCATTATAAAGTTTGTAGCAGCACTACTTCAGACACTAGGCTATATCAATGATCCATACAAAAGTTATTCATGAAGATAGGCCCTACTAAATATTTGTTTTTCGTGTATGTAAATGGAGCCAGGACATCACCCCTAACATAGACAAATAGGCCTAATACCCAACTGTGAAAAATAGGGGAGGAAATACGCCCCCCACCTAAATCCGGCCCTGTAAAACTTGTAATTATCTTGGTGAACTTGACTAGGCCTAGTTCAAACTACTGAACACAGCGGATAAACCAATAGGAAGAGGTCACCACCTTTGGGAAGATAGGATAAGATTGGGTTAAGTATAGGCGAGGATAGTTAATATTAGATTAAACCAATGGATACTTTTAACGTACAACTTTAAAATATTTTGGGTTAGCATAGCCTAATGGTATTCCAAACCTCCTAGGATAGCCTATATCCTGTAGATATTAGAACTGTGCCACTGGAAGAATTGTCAGTCGAAGTAAATATTAATTTTAATGTTCAACCAGAACTAGGCCTAGGCTATAGTCCTATATAATACACATTATGAGCTAATATAGTATTACATAATTTAATTAGGGTATAATACATTACCCAATGGTAAAATTAGTTCTAGGTTATGTTAATATCTAGCCTACTAAATGGATTGGGGGAGATCTGATTATTCAACTAGATATGTCACGTAGGCCTATTTGGAGTTTGTAAATAGGCCTAGGCCCTATATTATATGTTAGGCTATTAGGCCTATTATTTCTTTAATTTTAAGAACAGTTCTAATACCCAAAGCAAAGCCTGCAAAGGAATACTTAAAGATGTAGTTGGTATAAACTAGCACCAGGTTATGATGCTCAGACCAAATTCATGTAGGCTATATCACTCCAATTAGACTATTCCTGAAAGCCACCTAACTTTATGATGATATCTGACTACTGACAGTTACAGGACTTGACTTTGCACCTCCTCACCGAACACTAGCCTTGTGAGGGCCCTGGCCCAGAGGGCTAGTATAAAATAAACCCATCAACACCAATCCAGGATGCTACTCAAAAATACGTCTGGTCTGGCTTCAAGTAAAACAAAATTAATCAAAATATTATCACTGTATTACTTTGAGTGAACTTTGGCATCATTCACTGGTGCCCTAGAAAGATTATTATTCCATACAGTCACACAGTTCGCCATTATTAATGAATAAATGTCACAGAGGGTATCATCCCACCATTACTTATATGGGTTTGTTTACAGTCTTCAAATTCTCCTGGTCTCAGCTTACATCACGAGCCTGCATAGCCAATCAACCCCCACCTTCTCTCCCAGTTGTTTTCTGTCAGCAACCTTCAACTACGCGCCAGAAAAACAATTATTGCATATTTGTATAAGTAGAAGGTTTATTTATAGCACCGTAACGTTCAGTAATGCATCATATCTTGACCATTACTACATTGTAAAATACTAATTGCAGCACTGATTTACTTCCGTAATTCACCTTTAACATTCAGATGTATTGCCATTGTTGATTACATATTCCTAATAAACACCATATTATTTATTGTTCAATCTATTTGTAGACATGCCTATTTGTTTATATCTATATACACTTATACAGTATATTTCATAGTTATTTTTTGCATCTTATTCGTGGTCCCCCCTTGGAGACTGAGGCAGCTGGCAATCAGCAGACCGATTTTGTGGTGGTGTGATGTGAATTAGTAGTGTATTTAATGTTAGAATGTTGGCATTTCAGTGTTTTGGTGTGTATTCATGCAAATGCACTGATAAATGTTATAAGACAAATTTTATAAAGCAAGAATCTTTTGAATAATTCAAAAATGTACTTAACATTTTGTCTGCGGGCATATTTCCGCTTATTTCCGCCATATTAGGGCTCATTCAGGCACTCATGATTGATTTAGGCAAGTGTCTAAATAAAATTATATGTATTTAGCCAAAAAATAGAAGAAAGTAGCTTCAAAATGACACCAAAACGAGTTTCGTAGCTCGCGGGCTTCACCCGCAGCGCTACCATAGACATTCGCTACATTTGCCTTTGGCAGTGCTATATATCTTGTGAGACTCTGACTCAGAGCCCTCAGTGCCGCGACCAGCTGGCTGGGGGAAGGATGTGTGGCCTGTCACGCTCCCGCTACCTCGCACTCGATTATACAGGCTTTAAGAAGCTTTAAAAGCTTGTAAATTGCCAAGGCCTTCGGGAACGTTTCCCGCAGGCAATGGGTTAATGCTAATGTTTGAAGGATTACAAAGTTTATAGGTTCATTTCAAGTTTGGTCTGAAATGGATAAAGTTGCAGGGGATTTCGGATATTTCTTGAAGGGTATAGCTCATGCAATATCTCATTCCATTTCATCACTGTCTAAAGCATGTTAACACCTTACGAGCGGCCTATGCGGTTTATTTATGTGTACCGCACAGCGGGGTGTTTTTAGCCAAAATAGGGCTGTTTACGTGATCATTTTCATGCCTAAATAAGACCCAGAACGTAAAACAAGTACCTATCCCTGAAAGGGCATAAACAGAGCTTTCGAATGACACCATAACGATCCTTGTATGATGGATAGTTTTCTTGCAATAACCGTGCAACGCGAGTGCAAAAAGCAGGTAATTCGGTACTTTCAGTACATAATTGAGTATGTAGCGAGTGAGAGAGGGAGGAGGGAGCTGAGATTTGTGTCAGTAGGTTCGCTGCGGTGGTCTGGAGCAGTCATACGCTCGCTAGTCTCCTGCCACCACTTGTCTCTCTCTCTCTCAGCCACATTACGTGCTGAAATTGCCACTCGAGTTATGTCGAGCGCCGCCACATAGTCCAGCTTTATTTAACTCGACTTATGTTGCTCGCCGCTAAATAAGGGTTAAAGAATGATTGATACTGCACATTTGTCTTGGTTTACCACATATTTTGATATAAAATAGTAAACAAAGCCATGTAAGATATATTAAGCTTAGACAGTTGATGGCAGCCCCTGTTGCCTCTCTCTAGTGGTCGTGGTAGACCGCAAAATTCGAATATGTTTTTATATTGCATTGATCTAGCTTACCATGCTATTTTTCATATGTGATGAAGAAATGTGAAGGCAGTATTTGATATTTATATCACATGAGTGTAAAATTTGTCTAGCTTTAAGTATCAATCAATACAATTATTCATAGTTTGGTTTTGTTAATCATAAATAAATACGTATTTGCAGCTCTATCCATATGGCAACACTCACAACTCTTAACCCTGAATAGGCACCGGCCCTAACCAAGTCCTAAGGGAGGGGATGTATGCAGCCCCTTACCCCCTGTGCGTGCGCGAAAATGTAAGCCTCCATTGGCCCCCTCCCTTTTTCCCGCGTCTAAATATAAGCCTTCAAACCGTTACTGCCAGGTCGCTCGTTGCTCAGTCAGTAGAGCTCTCGCCCAGCACCCAGAAATCCAGTGTTCGATCCCACTCGAAATTTAGTGTATTTTTATATTTTTATTTTGTTATTTGTGTTATGTTATATTATATTATATTATATTAGGGTTAGGTTAGGTTAGGTTACGTTAAGTTAGGGTTAAGTTAGGTTAATCTAATCTAATATAATATTTGTACATTTTGGGCAGTGGGCCGGGCCACGCATGAGCAGGGGGTAAGGTATGTGGCTGCCTACAGACCCTTCCAAGTCCTAAGGTACACAGGTATTCTAGCACCACAACGTTCGTCCAACTATCAAATTATTCCATCTTGATTTTAACTTTCACAGTACATTATTCGATAGCTTGCCATTATTTCTACATTTCATTATTAAGTTTATGCTCCTCATACAATTAATTATACCCCTCTATTAAATATATGTCCATCTGTGTAACTGCTTTCACAGCATGGAGTACTTAAAAGAGATACTGAGAATCAAAATGGTGGCCATTGACCTGACTCCTGAAACTCTTTGACCGATTGTGTTATTCTATGGGTACCCCAATGCCCTTGTAAACGTCACGAAAGCTCGGAAATGCCTTTCGCCACCAACGTCCAAAACACTAATGTATTGATATTTACATTTATAAGAAACACGGACTACTATTATTGCACATAAGAGGTATAGTGTACACTAAGAATTATGATAATGAGGATAGCTGACCTCATGAGCTATGCTCTTTAAACAAATATATGCATACGAAAGCTTTAACTGATGGACGTTATGCGCGACCAGCTGATATGCGAAGCAAAACAATGCTAGCTAGTGTCCCATTCAGCCTACTGAGAATACTGCTAGCCAAGCAAAGTGCTCGCACGAAGCAATGATTTTCTCGCTGTCAACGGAACGCACTGCAGGTTAGTAATAATAATATGACAATAATGACAATAATGATAATGACAGGTGAGGGTGGTATTGATACGGTAATATGATACTAATTCGGTGTTACTGATTAGCATTATGGTAATAGAGTGGTAGTAATAGAGTAGTAGTATTATGGTAGCAGTGTGATAGTAATGTGATACTTATGGTATTGAAAGGTAATATACAGTAGCAATGTCATAATAGTATGGTAGTTACAGTAATAGTAAGGTAGAACTAGTACGGTACTATACTGTCGGTAGCGCCAAGAAACTTGACAATAATCTTGATCCCTGATCTCTCTGTAACTCAAAAGAGCCTAGAGCAAACTGGCTGTTAATATCCACACCTATTTCCTGGTGGACTTTTCCCAAATGATAAAGACGTCAGCCCGATTCTATCTATCTATCTATTGCCGGACGCCTTACTCCCCTTACGACGGTGGCCATACACAGAATGCCCCCAAGCGGACCTATTCCCTGTGAGAGGGACAACCCGAGCCAGTTTAGTGAAGGACTTACAGGATTGACCACTCAATTTAGGATCCGTCCGACTCCGAGGCCCTCTGTGTATCTTGTTAGCACTATTTTTCTACTGTGGTGTTCGGCTAATCCATCCACTAACCTGCCTTACCCTTAGGTAAGCAGTACGGATTTGTATCAGGTTTACTCCCCTAGACAGGTTGCCAACCAAGGCTGACGAGTCCCATTCACCCGGATTTGTATAAGGTTGTCTCCCCTAGAAGAGTTGCCGACCAAGGCTAACGAGTCCCATCCACCCTGATTGCTTTCATTAATTTCGAGTTGTAAGAAGTTAAGGAGTCAAGATTATTGTCAAGTTCGCTGGCGCTACCTATAGTATGTTGACATTAATGGTAATAGTAGTATGGTATTTATGGTTGCTGTATGGTAGTTATGGTAGTAGTATGGTACATTGTTAATGGTAATATTAGTGTGGTAGTTATGGCTACAGTATGGTAGTTGTGGTAGTAATCAATATGGTACAGTGTAATTTTTTTTTTTTTCTATATTCAAACTACTCCCTCTCGGGCATAGGCTGAGAGCCTGTATATTCCACCGCTCAACACGGTGAAGCCCGTGAGGTCTTGTTCCAGTCTGGGGAGTGAGACATGTGAAGCATCCATCATGGCTCGAAGCAGCTCCATCTCTGAAGCGGCTGGTTGCTTCGTTCAAGTGCTTCACCGTCTCACCCTCCAGACTCAGACCCTCACTCTCAGAATGCCACCTATTGAGCAGTGGTAATAGTAGTGTGGTAGTTATGGCTGTAGTATGGTAGTTATGGCAGTAGTATGGTACAGTATTAATGGTAATAGTAGTATGGTAGTGTAGTTAGTAGTAAGGTGTTAGTGTGTAGGTGACAGGTAGGATGGACAAAGTTATCTGATATAAGCTCCTTGACGTAACTTATCCTACACAACTTAACCAAGTGTTGGGGAGGCAACTTGTCTCCTTCTTTCCCTCCCGCTTCTTGCTATCTTACTTTATGTTACCAATGTTTTACTTACTATCTTAACCATACAACATTCGTCCTACCTCCCCCTGCCTTTATTTCTATCCATCATTCTTTCTGTTAACCTTACTTTCCTCTACCATTTTCCTTCCTTTACAAATACCTTTTCCTACTGTCATTTCCTTCCCATTCGACAAATATTTCACATCCTTATGTGTATAAATACTTGAAACATTAGCTATTAGTACATTTCAATGTTTCTCAGAAGTCTGCTTTATAAACATGTTCTTCTAACTGTTATCTATGCATTTGTATCAATATACACCAAGACATTGAAACACCATCATTCTAACCGTAAATAAAAACATTTAGGATATACAGTAGGTAAGGGATGGATGTTTGACCTACCATGTACACTTGGCTGCAATTCCGCGTGGGCCACCTAGTCGTAGGGTTTGGGTAAATCCGTTGTGTAGTTTGTTCGCTCTGAATATAGTAAGATCTCACACTCCCCTCCCTGAATCAATCGAAGATTTTGCCCCATAGATGGCGCAGCTTGATGGGAAGGGAGGGAGCTTGTCGTAGTATTAAAAGGGTAGGACACAATGGGAGGAGGTGACGTTCTATAACATACAGTGACGAATGTTAAACTTATTTACTTTTACTTGTTCATACAGTAGATTCCCTCTTTCAGTAACTGAAACGTCACTCTCTCTCTCCACCCACTTTATTGGTATGAATAAAATAATAGTACAGGTCATACTATATAATATATAACATACACCTTTTGTTAGCAAACTACAAACTAGCGACAAAGTAGATTACCAGAAGTAGTAAACTATTATTATTTAGATGAGTTACCTTTGTAGTGTCAAAATATGTCGATCTGTGGATGACTTACCTCAAGCATGAACGTCACAGTTAATACTGAGTCGGTGGGATATTGATTACATTGATCAGGATTCATTAAGATTGGTAATATCATTATCAAGATTCTAAATTACCTGTGGCCAGAAAGAAAACATTGCATATGATAACATTGATACATTAAGCCAAATGGTAGAGGTATGGTATGTCTTATTTATATATTTAACAATTAATTTACATCGAGGCAAATTTGGTGATAAAGCATTTCCCTCAGGAATATCAGTATATTTAGAGTAGCTGGCAACAGTGTTTAAACTTAGATACAAAATTCCTCTCTGTTTATGGCGATTTAAAGTCGATTTTCCTGTGCATCAGGGTAAACTACCCCTTCCCTCCCCCAAATGGATAGTTTGAGTCTCGTTTCACCTTTATTGCTCTCTGACATTAGGTTGAAATTAGTATGGATCTTCATACAGAGCTCCTTACCAAAACTTCTGCTGAAAATACACACTTCCTACTCGACAGGCTTATCAACATTTATCAGGGTAAATTCTATGACCTTAACTATTCAACTATAGTATACCAATCTAATTCTTTCTGATTAACTTGCTCTATAGACGAATGCTAATAATTGATGTGTGCTAACCTAGAAACAATAAATACAATAATTACTAAAGTATATGAAAAATCTGATGGTATCACGGAAGAGCCAAGTCTGGTTTCTCAGAGAGAGAGAGAGAGAGAGAAGTTGCACATCTATTTACTTTACTGTGACTGTCTAATAAATATCAATTAAATACATATAATTACTGAAGTTAATTGAGTGTACCTTTATCAATTGTTCATATTACCGCAAACATAATGTTTATCAACAGGACAATTAATATTTGTCATTGTTATATTGCATTGCGCAATAATCTTGTATGATCAAGCTACACATTTATTTTGAAATTAATTGAAAAAAAGCTAGATAATCGAATGAGTTACCTCGGCATATAGAAGCTTATGAAGGTGATACTTTCACGTCCACCTCCTCTCGGGAGATAAGGTTGTCTGGCAATAGATGGATGGATAGATAGATAGATAGATAGATAGATAAATCAGATTAGCGAGTTCACGAAATATGATATGACATCAAAATTTGTGTGCAATGATTAACCTAAGTTGTAAGAGGAAGCATAAACAAGCGAACAGGGGAACGTCCAAAGGGATCCTAATGCATCATTCATATAAACATAACTATATTTAAGCCAATTAGTGAAATATGCTGAAAATGTGTGCAAAACTAATACAAAGTAAAGAGTAAGTAAGGCCATGCCAGTATAAAAAGAGATACAATATATAGTACATAAATAAATTTAGCTTTATAATTTTCCACCCGTCCACGAACACAAAACCTCTATGCATTCGTGTCCCGATCGCCCTTTAAGCACACACACACACTGAAATATCCTAAATTTAGTTATTATACATTCATCCACCAGTCAAAACAATCCCACCACAACTCCTCCACCCACCTTGTTAGTCACCTCGCCACCATTACGTCCCTCCATCCCTTAGTGACAACTATACTCTATTTTTTTCCAGCTGATCGTAAATTGAATCTCTTATTAGCTGATTATTCGATACTTAATGAAAATATATGAAATTACTATGGCTGTGTGTCATATTAATGCCAAGTTTTCAGAATAATCATCATCTTTCGCTACAAAATCTACCTTATAGCCGAGTAACAAAGATAGAAACATGACAATTTACCCTCAGCTGGGAAAAATAGACTAGAGGATAGAAAAAAGTCCGAGCTCGGAGAGGGAGAGGAAGGTGGATAATTATACATGGCCGCGTCAGTATAATGTTACTTCGTGGTGCTACTTCAAAATATATTCTTCTCAAGTTCTCATCATATTGCTGAATAAATTTCATAATGTGATTCATTAAAGGTGTAAATGGATATATATAATAGTGTTACTTTCAACATTCTGTATACCTCTTATAACCTAGATAAGAGAGAGACAGAGACGTTTCAGTTACTGAAAGAGGGAATCTACTGTTCATTACGAATTAGTTTCGGGAACATTATTGTATGAACAAGTAGAAGTAAATAAGTTTAGCATTCGTCACTGTATGTTATAGAACGTCACATCCTCCCATTGTGTCCTACCCTTTTAACACTACAACAAGCTCCCTCCCTTCCCATCAAGCTGCGCCATCTATGGGGCAAAATCTTCGATTGATTCAGGGAGGGGAGTGTGAGATCTTACTATATTCAGAGCGAACAAACTACACAACGGATTTACCCAAACCCTATGATTAGGTGGCCCACGCGGAATTGCGGCCGAGTGTACTTGTAGACTGATGATGGCAGACAGTCCAGCCCCCACACTATTAGAAGCCTCACACAGGTAGTCCCCCTCGGCCTCCTCCGTCGCCGCCCCCACCAGTAACGTCCCATTGGTCCAGCTGCGACTCTGGACCCAGATTCACTAACGGTCGTACGATCCGAAAACTCCCTTACCGTTCCCTTACGTCTTAACGCTGGTATTCACGAAGCGTCGTAGCGGCCATCTTTGATCGTAGGAAGCCTCTAAAATCCCCTTTCTCAAAGGGTGGTCCAGACCACCCTTACATGAATTTGACCCGGATATAGGTACACAAATATCGATAACACAACCCGCGACCATAACAAATTCGTCTGATGTATAGCTCTTTATGACACACTAAGTCATTATTGAGGCAATAATAGCGCAATATGATTGTTAACTTGTGTTTACAACACCATTAAGGCATTTAATACAAAGTATGATATATTGTATCCTTAATGTCTTATGACAGGCCGAATTAAGCTATGAATAGCCTACATATGCCAGCCTAGACCTAGTCAAGGTTAATTGATGCACAAATTCATGTGCTGCGACAACACGTAGCCTACCATTAGTAGATTTTAACCCTCATTTATTGCGGAAATGTTTTATTCCAACTCCCCACCAACTCTGAGTTAGATTAGGGTAGCCTAGGCCTATTCCTCAAAAAATTTGAAAGTATCACAAGAACAAATTATGAAAAGAATTACCCTAGGCCTAGCCTAAAAAATTAATAGGCCTAAATAATAAACGCTGTGTGAATAATTTTGTTTAGCCTAGCCTAGGCTATAACCTAGGTTTATTTTGAAAAAGTATAGCCCATGTATGGTATTTTGGTTAGGCTAGCAATGCCTAGCTGGGTTAGATTAGGGTAGCCTATTTCCTCAACAAATTTGAAAGTATCACCGGAACAAAATGATGAAAAGAATTACCCTAGGCCTAGCCTAAAAAATGAATAAATAATTAACGCTGTGTGAATATTTTTTTTTAGCCTAGCCTAGGCTATAACCTAGGTTTATTTTGAAAAAGTTAGGGCTATTTAGGCTAGACAAGTTAGGCCTATGTATGGTATTTTGGTTAGGCTAGCAATGCCTAGCTGGGTTAGATTAGGGTGGCCTATTTCCTCAACAAATTTGAAAGTATCACAGGAAAACAATTATGAAAAGAATTACCCTAGGCATAGTCTAAACAAAAAATAATAGGCTAGCCTATATGGTGTTGTGAATATTTTTTAGCCTAGCCTAGGATATAACCTAGGTTTATTTTGAAAAAGTTAGGGCTATTTAGGCTAGAAAAGTTAGGCCTACGTATGGTATTTTGGTTAGGCTAGCAATGCCTAGCTTGGTGTAGCCTAAGCATGGTAAAGTAGAAGCCCAGCAGGTTAAGATGGTGTTTGCAGGCATACCGTCCTCATTGTTAACTAGCTGTTATTAGTCCCATGCTGGTAATATATTTGATGATGGCAATAAGCCTAAGTCATGGGAGGTGAGGGGGACAAAGCCCCCCTCAACCTATCATTATTTCCCATGGCCAACTGTTGGATAATAGATTGAGGAGGCCTATGCTAGGCCTATTTTGAAAAGGTAGATATGCCTTGAGGTGTTGTAAATACAACAAAATTACCCTAGGCCTATTTTGAAAAATTAGGCCTAGGATAGGCTAAGTCTGGTATTTTGGCTTGGCTTTGTGTAGGCATAGACATAGTAAAGTCTGGCATTTTGGCTTGGCTAGAACTGCCTGTGTAGGCATAGACATAGTAAAGTCTGGCATTTTGGTTTGGCTCGCCCTGTCTAGGTGTAGACATGGTAAAGTAGAACAATATACTGTGGTTAAGGTATAAATAATACACTCCCAACTAGCCTAACATATGATTATCAATGATCAATCCGTCGAAAATCCTTTAACTTGGGCCACTAACAGGCTTCCCTGTAGCCTAGTTAGGCTAATTTCTTATCATCAATTCACAAGATACTCTTATTCTTCTTCCTGCTGGCTGTGGTGGATCGAATTAGCCATGCTAAACAATGACAAGCTCATAAATTAAAGTATATTAGGTTCTTCTTGGCGCTTCAGTCATGTGGGTGACATATTGTTTATTTACAAAGGCCAAGCGCCTGATTGGTCAAGAGAAGCCTCGGTGAAAATAACCGAAAGGGAGCCGTAAGGGAGCTCAACGATGCGTTCGTGAATACACCTTCCGCACTCCCTTAGGAACGATCGTAGGTTGCTGTACGACATCGCACGCTACGACCGTTAGTGAATCTGGGTCCTGAGCTACACCCATGCCCATGCTGCCATATCTACTTTTACCAGGACCTAAAATATAATATGAGGAGTACTTTTAGAACCGTTCAAATATATCTTTGTCAATCAGCATTAATATAGTTTTGTACTTCAACTCCAACTCAAATATATTTCACTTTTGTCCTTATGGACACCAACACACACACACACACACATAGGTGGCATTCTGAGAGTGAGGGTCTGAGTCTGGAGGATGAGACAGTGAAGCACTTGAACGAAGCAACCAGCGGCTTCAGAGATGGAGCTGCTTCGAGCCATGAATGGGTGCTTCACATGTTTCACTCCCCAGACTGGAACGAGACCTCACAGGCTTCACCGTGTTGAGCGGTGGATTGTATGGGCTCTCAGCCTATGCCCGAGAGGGAGTAGTTGGAATATAGAAAAAAAAAAAAACATACACACAACCACCCCAGGAACTTACAGACTACACTCACTGAAAAATACACTCTCTCTCTCTTCCAAACATACACACACACACACAGCTCTCCACACTTCCCAAATTATATTCAGCGACGTTCTAATTAGTCCCTTTAACCGACAAACTCTGGAAAATATTTCAAATTGCCTGGCGTGTCGATAAATATATGAGTCCTTCTACTTTTCGGGAGGGACGGAGGGCATAATGAAGCTTCTGATTAGAACATTGGAGATTCAGGTGATGGTGGGTGATATTAGTGTTTGGTAGGACAATTAGTGCCTCGGTACGTGTTCTGTTCAAAGTTATTGAAGGATTCAGTAATTGTGATTATACTGCACCTTTTAAACTTTATGATCACTAACACCCCACCATCTACACGCAACAACTGTCATTCTGGACATTACAAATCCTACACCGTTTACACCATATCTTCCAAATTAAATACACCTTCACACTTTCCACACTCAATATATTATCCTACACCTCTCATTCCACACCTTCCAAACTGGGTAACATGTGTCACCCCACACCTGCCAACTAACACGCCACACATTCCAAACCTTTTAACCTCACAACAACTTTTACTCTAGACAGCATCATCCATTATCTCCAAATCAGAAATCTTACTGTGACGCCTGCCAGCGTTGGCAGAATCGCCTCCCGGTAGCCACTAGCACTCGCCAGAGCAGTGAAATGGGCTACAGTCTGTCTACAATGTTGTACTTTCTTTCTTGTGAATCGTCATGTCACAGGCAGGGTAGAAGTGGTCTTTGTTTTCACCTGTGACAATGCATTGTATTTTATATCATGAGTTGAACATAAGATGCATTGTAGTGAAGGAGAGAGAGAGAGCGAGCGAGCAAGGTGGGGGAGGTGAGTGTTGCTTTTCCTCCTCCTCCCTCCTCCCTCCCGGAGGAGTTGCTGGCCCACGTGGTCTTTTCTCTTGGTTTTGATTGGCTGGTAGTTCCTGGCGCCTTCTGCAGGCCTGCTGCCGGGTGACGTAGCGGCCTGTGATTGGCTGACCACCGTGCCTTTGTGTGGGATCCTGGAGGGGTCCAGAGGAGCTATTCTCCTCAAGAGCTTTCCTGACTAGCATACCCTTCACATGTCCCTTGCCCCCTGTCTCCCGACTTCGACCTATAGAGCACTTTCTCTCTCTCTCAACTTCTTACCTCTCATTCTTCTACTCTATTTAATATCAAAACTTCCCTTTGGTTCTGCACGATTTCATATATCGTATTATATGCTGAAGCTCTCAGATAACACATGTTTAGTTAGGCATTTTGGAAGGGTTGCCATTTTTGTCTGTAGAGGTTTGACACACTCACGGTGTCTCCCTTCCTGTATCGTGGTGGTCTGCTGGGGGATTTAATGCTAGACTGGGATAAGGCTACTGGTGTTGTGATTTCCGATGTGTACTAGGTTTTGTTGAACCTGTACAATCGCAACGGAGACGTGGGAAGCCTAGGTGGTCTTTCTGACTGTGTACCTTGTGAGTTTAGCACTGTGTTGCGAGTGAGGGCTTTTGCTTCTGCCACCCAACACTGTGCTAACTCGTTTGCTTTGACTTTGAGAGGGTCGCCAGGAGAGAACCAGATACCAGCGATCTGGATCTCTCAAGAGAGCACCCCGTCAATTAACGTAATTTGGCCGCACAGCCTTAAGGACTTCGCTAGGCTACGAGCCGCTTGCTCAGCCATTTTTCCTAGCCTACTACATCCCAGCTAGACTGTATTCGCCTAGCAGACACCAGATTTAGATTATAAACTTTCTGTTATGTATGCATTATTATTCACGGCATTTATTAGTCTAGGTTGTTGTTGAGTTGCACAACCCTAGTAGGCTGTTTCGTTGATGAGGAAGTGCTTCTTTTGCTGTTTGAGTTCCTACTATTGCGCAGTTATTATTATTCCCGTGCCAGTTAACCCTATAATTTAAGTCCTTACAATTGTCATATCCTGTTCCTGCTTTATACTACAGTTCAAAATTCAATACGATCATCTTACCCCAGCATCAGACTTTCTTCAGAAGATTCCTGCTCGATGCTTTGGGACTTTCGTTCACTTTCTTTAGTATAGGAGTGACAGTTCATTATTGTTTAGAGTAACTTTAAATATACTTTCTTCTAGTTTGCATTAAATCATTGGAGTGATTTAATTAAGATCTCTATCTTTTCCTAGTATACCTTATTACCATAATTGTATGTTGTTGTGATCAGGCTGTATCAGAGATCATCAGCCTGTAGTAGTAGTGCACTTATACTGAGTTATAGGATACCCCGTTATCGCAGATTTAACTCTGGAGGGTATAGGTGTTTTTGTGCGCCGGCATTATAAGTTCAGGGGTTGGATCTAGTGTTACCGTTGTGGCTGTGTGCTTTCCTAGTCCAATGATTAAGAGCCCTTGTTTTATATGAGACCCGGTCGTAACAAATGGCGACCTTGCTTAGGATTTTGTGAACCTACAGAAATATTGCAGGAGTGTTGTGGTCATTTGTTTTTCTTTAAAGAAATATAGTGGATACTTGGAATTTTTGTTTGGCAAGTAGTATAACACTTAAGAGTCTTCAAGCATTTTTTGAGTGAATAGTGCTACATAAGAGTTTAGGTACTTCTATTTTGTTTATATAAATGTTGAGAATTTTTGGTGGACACTATGTCTGACGACGGATCAGTGTACAGTGAGGACACAGTACGGGAATCAGAAACTGAGGTGCAGCAGCGGGCTTTGTTAGATGACATTAGAGTTATAATTAGTGAGGAGGATGCAAGGAAGTTTCTGGAGATACCTATTACTGCTGACCGGGTGTCGGGGATTGATCGGTATGGTCTCCAGTGTTTGGCCACGGTCATGGGGCATGTGGGCACAAGCAGCATGTCGAGAGGTGATCTGGTGGCCTGTGTGCTCGGCGGGGTGCGTGGGGCTTCGGGTGGAGCGGGAGCTGGGGCACTTTCGGCCCAGCCCCCATTCCACTCGACTCCTACCATGGCGCCCCCTCGGGCTCCGGAGCCGGGTACGGTCCCGCAGGCCGATAGTCACTGGCAGCGTGGTTTGCACTTGGGTGAGTCTCCAAGTGTTGCATCTCCTCCTCCTCAAGGTTTAACTGCAGATATGCTCTTCCAGCTTGAGATGGCTAAGATGCAGCTGCAGCAGCAGCGGGAATCTGAGCAGCAGCAGCAGCGGGAGTTTGAGATGGCTAAGATTCAGGCTGAGGAGAGAAGGGCCAGATATGAGAGTGAGCTTAAGCAGAGAGAGCTTGAACAACGAAAACATGAATCTGAGATTGAGATGTCCAGGATTCAGTCTGAGGAGAGAAAGGCCATGTACTGTGTAGACAAAGATCTTGAGAGGTCTCGGGTGGAGTCGACAGGGCAGCGTCTCAGTTCTGGGAATCGAGGTCTTGATCAGTCGTTATCGCACCTGCTCAAGTTGGTCCCTGTATTTGATGAGTCGGGTGTCACTGAATTTTTTATGCGTTTCGAGAAGAAGTGCCGGGAGCACCAATGGCCCGAGGTTAAGTGGGCAGCCCTTGTTTCCTCTAGATTGGTTGGCAAAGGACTCAAGGCATATGATGCGTTGCCCTTGGAGTCGTGCATCGATTACGAGGTATTGAAGGAGGCTGTCCTGCGGGCATATGAGTTACAACCAGAGCCGTACAGATTGAAGTTCCGGGGTGTAACGAAGGGTCGTGAGTGCACCTTTCTTGAGCATGCCCGGGATCTGTCCGATGCATTTAGAAACTGGCTGCGTTCTGAGAAGGCATCGACGTTTGAGGAGTTGAAACAGCTGATGCTTCTAGAACAATTTTTTAAGTGTACGGGCAGCGATCTGACGTTGAATCTTAAAGAGAAAAACCCAAGAACTCTTCAGGAGGCAGCTGAGATGGCTGACCTTCGGATGTCACTGATTCGTGGGTGCGGGTCTGCACAACGGAACGATGCAGGTAACAAGGGGCGCAACACTCCACCCCCCCCGAGTCGGTGCTACACCATATGACCATTACAACAAGAGCAACGATACTAAGTCTGACCATAAACCTAATACCGTCCCGTTTAAGAAGGGTCAGGGCCCTTCCCCACCTCAAGGGAAGCCCAAGGGGGAGTTAGTGTTTTCATTGTAATGAGAAGGGCCATTTTGCAAGAGCCTGTCCAAGCAAGCTACCTAATGCAGTCGTGTCTTTGGCTCGCAACATTGGGGTGTCCCCGAAGTCGTCTGAGTTTGCCCGGGGTATAACGTCCGAGGCTGGGACACAGCCAGTGGAGAAGAATCCGGAAGGCTCGAACCCTGTCCGCGATGTCTTTTGTGACCATCGAGGGCATGGCTGCGTGAAGTGGGCTGGTAAGAAGCATGGAGTTGAGCTGTTGCGAGACACGGGTGCCTCTCAGACTTTAATTAAGAACTTTACCGGTAGACCAATAAACGTGGCACGGGTGGTTGTGGTGCAGGGTATCAATGCTGTCAAGTCATACCCATTGGTCAGGATGGAACTGGAGGTGGATGGTGTGACACAAGAGTTGGATGTGGGTGTTGTGGAGAACTTGCCTGTTGGGGGCGTCGACCTCCTTCTTGGCAACGACTTTGCGGTGCCTACTTCTGAGGTTTCACCCTTAGTCGTTGCCGAGAAGCCGGCCGACGTGAGTAGGGAGGAACAGGAGTGGGTAGAGAAATGTCAAGTACAACCTATGGCGTGCGTTGTTACAAGACCTCTTGCATCCAAAGTGTCACAGCCTATTCCTCAGTCTTCTGATCAACGGAAGAACGGTTGGAAGAAGATGGCTAATGTTGGTAACAGTTTGAAGAGTTTAGTACCAGCGGCTCTTCTTGGCAACTCAGTATTGGCACCATTGTTGGAGTCTGGAAAAGCCCCAGGACCTGTCACAGCTAGTGAGGAGCTAGGGCAGGAAGAGACTCCGAGGCAGCAACGTTACACATGGAGAGAAAAAAGGGTTGCTCAGTTTGATATTGGGGGAGGACTTGGGTTGCTTCGGAAGCATCTAGACAGGTTGGTTCCCTCAGATATTTGTAAACTGCAGTTGGAGGATCCGGAAGTTCAGAAGTGTGGTAATGGTGCTGTCGAGATCAAACACGAGGACGGGGAAACATGTCATGTGAACCTGTTGGAGGAGTTTGTGAGGCAACCACCTGAGCAGCCTACTGTCCCTGCGTTGGTCTGCAGCGGCCAAGGTGGAGAAGGAGAAGGGGGCAGTAGGGCACAGGTGGAGGAGAGTAGGGATTATCATGTCTCGGCGGAGCAGTGGGCGGGGGACACGAGTCTGGTGGCTGTGGAAGCGCTAGAGCACCTGCCTGAGCAGCAGTGTGCAGCGCTCCAGCACCAGCTCGGTTCATACCCCACTGGTCGTGCTGAGCCCCTGAGCCTCACAACTCAGGCGGTGCAAGATGTTCAGCGGGCAGGTCACGTGAATGTTGGGAGACCGTTAGCCTCGTTGTTTCGGTGGTTCAAGGTGGGCGACGAGGCTTTGGTATGGTTGCCAGGTCAGGGTCGACCCATGGCTGCCAAGGGTGGTGGTCAAAAGGAGGACTTTAAGCAGATTGGTGAGGTTGGCTGTGGCATAGAAGTGCCCAGTCGTCGCATAGCCTCCCAATGCTGCTCTAGTCGATTGCAACAGCCCTACCATAGACCGACTGTATCTGGCCATGTCGCTAAAAGCGGTGATGCTGGGCAGGCAGATGTAGTCGTAAGGAATGCGGGGGTGCGCATGTACGGTATCGGTGGGGAAGCCTTAGCAATTGTGAACTATGGGAGTGAGTGCACAGATGGTACTGATTGTCCCTCTCATGACCTGGCTGTTCTAGGGACGAAGGTGGAGAAGGAGGGAGACTACAGGTTAGAAGCTGCGGTCTCGGCTGGGTTGTGGGAGGGCACTAGGCATGTTCTGCAAGATAAGTTGTTTACTAGGCTGTGGCAGTGCATCAGCATGTTTGTTCATTCTCCAGGCCTGATGTACGAAGTAGAATCCGACATGGAGGCTGGAGACAGTGCAAGGTTCAAATTGGCTCCCTACCGTATAAATCCTGCTCGACAGCCTGTGGTGCAAGCAGAGCTGGATTACGTGTTGACGAAGGGTCTGAGGGATAAGGAATGTTGTGAGTGGTCGTTGCCTGTAACTTTGCAACCTGTGTTAAGTGGCAAGATCAGTGAGTGTGTTGCTTGCGAGAGTGTGTGTGCATTATCCCTGATAGACGCCTATACTTTATCGAGAGTTGACGACACCATAGACCGCCTCGGGGCTGCATCGCCTATCACGAAGGTAGAACTAGTGAAAGGTTATTGGCAGACGCCGTTGCAGGAAAGAGCGAAGAGAAATGCCAGTGTTGTGTTGAACTGGGCAGTTTATCAGTGCCAGGTGTTGTTGTGCTGCCGGAACACAAGTTGGATGTGTGGCATGCTAAGAGCACTGATAATGTTGTGGCTGATTGTTTGTCACGGGAGGGTTTGTTTGCAGGAGAATCCTCGCCGTTCAGCCAGTGTGTCTTGAGAGTGGAGAAAAACCAGGCATGCCCCTGTAAGTGCAGCCGCCATAAACATATTAAAAAAACTCAAAAATCACATAAGAAAGAGATAGTTAATTGTAAGTTGCCTATGTTATAGCTAAAGTCCTAAGTTGAACGTGTCTTTCACTTAGGAGGCTGGGTTCTGTGAAGCTCGCTCTGGGAGCATAGCAGGCTAAAATTATACTATTGTGTTTGGGAGGGGTTATAGGAGTTTCTTTGTGTTGATATGTTGTTTTATGTAAGATTGAGCTTTGCATTTCATTTCTGGCGGAGTGGCTATGTGTGACGGGTCTTGTCGGCATTCTGCCTTGTCAGATATCGTGCTCGCCTAATGTTGAGCGTCCTATATCTTGGGCGGGGTGTGACGCCTGCCAGCGTTGGCAGAATCGCCTCCCGGTAGCCACTAGCACTCGCCAGGGCAGTGAAATGGGCTACAGTTTGTCTACAATGTTGTACTTTCTTTCTAGTGAATCGTCATGTCACAGGCAGGTTAGAAGTGGTCTTTGTTTTCACCTGTGACAATGCATTGTATTTTATATCATGAGTTGAACATAAGATGCATTGTAGTGAAGGAGAGAGAGAGAGCGAGCGAGCAGGGTGGGGGAGGTGAGTGTTGCTTTTCCTCCTCCTCTCTCCTCCCTCCCGGAGGAGTTGTTGGCCCGCGTGGTCTTTTCTCTTGGTTTTGATTGGCTGGTGGTTCCTGGCGCCTTCTGCAGGCCTGCTGCCGGGTGACGTAGCGGCCTGTGATTGGCTGACCACCGTGCCTTTGTGTGGGATCCTGGAGGGCAGAGGAGCTATTCTCTTCAGAGCTTTCCTGACTAGCATACCCTTCACATGTCCCTTGCCCCCCTGTCTCCCGACTTCTACCTATAGAGCACTTTCTCTCTCTCTCAACTTCTTACCTCTCATTCTTCTACTCTATTTAATATCATAACTTCCTTTTGGTTCTGCACGATTTCATATATCGGCCATCGTATTATATGCTTGAAGCTCTCAGATAACACATGTTTAGTTAGGCATTTTGGAAGGGTTGCCATTTTTGTCTGTAGAGGTTTGACACACTCACGGTGTCTCCCTTCCTGTATCGTGGTGGTCTGCTGGGGGATTTAATGCTAGACTGGGATAAGGCTACTGGTGTTGTGATTTCCGATGTGTACTAGGTTTTGTTGAACCTGTACAATCGCAACGGAGACGTGGGAAGCCTAGGTGGTCTTTCTGACTGTGTACCTTGTGAGTTTAGCACTGTGTTGCGAGTGAGGGCTTTTGCCTCTGCCACCCAACACTGTGCTAACTCGTTTGCTTTGACTTTGAGAGGGTCGCCAGGAGAGAACCAGATACCAGCGATCTGGATCTCTCAAGAGAGCACCCCGTCAATTAACGTAATTTGGCCGCACAGTCTTAAGGACTTCGCTAGGCTACGAGTCGCTTGCTCAGCAATTGTTTCCTAGCCTACTACATCCCAGCTAGACTGTATTCGCCTAGCAGACACCAGATTTAGATTATAAACTCTTTCTGTTATGTATGCATTATTATTCACGGCATTTATTAGTCTAGGTTGTTGTTGAGTTGCACAACCCTAGTAGGCTGTTTCGTTGATGAGGAAGTGCTTCTTTTGCTGTTTGAGTTCCTACTATTGCGCAGTTATTATTATTCCCGTGCCAGTTAACCCTATATGTCCTTACAATTGTCATATCCTGTTCCTGCTTTATACTACAGTTCAAAATCCGATACGATCATCTTACCCCAGCATCAGACTTTCTTCAGAAGATTCCTGCTCGATGCTTTGGGACTTTCGTTCACTTTCTTTAGTATAGGAGTGACAGTTCATTATTGTTTAGAGTAACTTTAAATATACTTGCTTCTAGTTTGCATTAAATCATTGGAGTGATTTAATTAATTAAGATCTCTATCTTTTCCTAGTATACCTTATTACCGTAATTGTATGTTGTTGTGATCAGGCTGTATCAGAGACACTAGATCCAACTGATCAGGCTGTATCAGAGATCATCAGCCTGTAGTAGTAGTGCACTTATACTGAGTTAGAGGATACCCCGTTATCGCAGCTTTAACTCTGGAGGGTATAGGTGTTTTTGTGCGCCGGCATTATAAGTTCAGGGGTTGGATCTAGTGTTACCGTTGTGGCTGTGTGCTTTCCTAGTCCAATGATTAAGAGCCCTTGTTTTATACGAGCCCCGGTCGTAACATTACACTCAATATATCTTATACTCCAAACTTATCACATCAGAGATATCAAACTTCCCCACTGCTACTCAATAATCCACTTTATATTATGCATCCGACCCCCAAATATCTTGATATTCTTTCCCACTGCCTACGACTATTATCTAAATTAAACACGTCCTTCCTCGCTTACACTCTTTCCTTTTCACCAGAATCACCCTACTGTACATCTATTATTTCACACACTTGCACAACCCAATATTAATTATTTTTGAGTGGAAGCTCGTTAAAGTAACACCGATATTAAAACAAATGCAGCAAATCTATACCTAGTAACTATCGCTACCAATTAGCTTAACCTCAGCTGTCTGTAAAATGCTAGAAACACTCATAAGAGACAGAATCGTAAATCACTTATAGGAAAATAACACACTCAAAGATACTCAACATGGCTTCCGTAACAAACGTTCCAGCTTGACGAACCTCTTATACTGTGTCCACGATATCTTCAACCTATATGACTAGAGTCAATCTGTAGATATTTTATACCTTGATTTTCAAAAGGCTTTTGACAAAGTACCCCACAAACGTTTATTGATAAAATTATAAGTTCATGGAATACAAGGGAGATTGTTGAGATGGATGGAAATTTGGCTCAGTGAAAGAAAGCAAAGGGTAGTCATAAACAGTAAAGCATAAAAATGTACCAATGGACCCCAGGGATCGATTCTAGGGCCAGTTTAATGCTTAGTTTATATAAATGACATAGACAAAGGCCTCACCTGTACAATCTCAAAGTTTGCAAACGATACAAACATTGCAAATACTGTAATCTCATACGAACATGTAGAAGACCTGTAAAATAACATAGATAAACTGTCAAGTTGGGCTCAAATTTGTAAATTAATTTTATTGCGAATAAATGTTAAGTACTCCAAATTGGGACCCGAAATGACAAAGCAAACTATACAATGATTGACACTCAGCTTAAGAGTGTAGACAGAGAAACTGATTTGGAAGTAACAATATCGAATAACCTAAAACTCAAGTCAACAATGTACAGAAGTTGTTAAGAAGGCAATTACACTAATTGGCTTTATATACAGGTCTTTTGAGCATATATCCAAAAAAGTAACCCTCACACTTTACAATTCCCTGGTCCGTCCTCTTCTGTATTATTGCATAATATATCGCAGGCTTGTGCATAAACCTTTAACTATCTTGATAGCATAATGCATATTGTTCGGAATTTCGGTGTGATGATCCTTGGTTCGAGTCCTTGGAGTACCACATGTATTCATTACTTTCATTGATTTCACTAGTTAAGTTTAATTGTAAATTAATTGGTGGGTTGGTGAAAACAAATGTGAATATTGCGTTCAATCCTGGTGACCCTACTACCAAAAAGATGTTGATAAACTTGAACTAGTTCAACGTAGAGTTACCAAAATTATACCTAATCTAAATAACAAACCATACAAGGAGCATCTTAAAGAATTATGTGTATTTCCTTTAACCCAGCACAGATTAAGATCAAGTCTTCAAAATCAGCAAAGGCATCAGCATTATGAACTGTAGTAAGTACTTTATGATCGACCAATCAAACTACACACAGGGAAATGGTTGCAAAATTATTGGTACATCTTTTAACTCGCACGAGTCTAAGAATGTCTTCTTCAATCGAGTTGTGAACTTGTGGATGGGCTTCCTCGAGATGTTATAGACTGCAGCACTGTTGATTCCTTTAAACATCGCCTAGATAAGCACCTCACCTTAACTCTTCCTGCCCGGGCAGCATTTTAAAAGAACGCACCTTGCGAAAGCCCGGAGCCCGGGTGTCCTTTTAAAATCCATATGCTTGAAAGCTTCCTTAAGCATGCTTTGAAAGCCGCGCGGTGAAACATTTGTAAACAAAGCCGATCGGAACGCTGCCAAGCCTCAGCAAGAAGAAGAAGAAGTCCGACCTTGTCCGCCATTACCAGTTAGAGCGAAAATTAGTCTTCCAATGTGTCTGATATTTCTAAATCCGCGGCAAAACAGCCAAAACTCTCTCCACGGAAATTGTCATCACACCTGAACCAGTTGACCTAGAAAGCTCTACTCAACGCCAGTCTATAGTCTTAAGGAAGTGCTGCTTGACTTCCTTTGTACATTACACCTTTTTAAATCTCATTATATTTTCACTCCCTAGATCTGCCACTCTAATATATTGACATTTCACACCTGCCATTCCATATACTTGACCTACAAACACCCACCTGGTGTAACCCCCCTTCAGCAGATTTGGGAAATCCTGATGTCTGGCAGAACAACACGGCAGAGTAGTTAACCGGCATCATCACACCACTCCAAATATTTATCTTCCTGACTTGCACTTCCTACACCTGCCATTCCACACTTCCCATAATTCACTGTCCACACCTCCTAATCCACATTTCCAGTCCCAACAACTGCCAACTGACCTGTGGTAGTTCTCCTCCAGGTAACAGGTTTAAGGAAACCCTCTGCCTGGTAGGCCAAGACGGCGTCGTTGCCCCGGATGACACTCACGTCCTGGAGCTCCACCAGCCACTGGGGGGTACTGGGGAGTGGGAGAGGGAATATGGGGACATATTAGACTTAATATGCATTGGAAAATTACTTATGTGTTTTTTTTTTTTTTTCTATGTGAGTGAGGGAGACAAAAGGCAAAACTGCCTGTATCGAGTGCCTCCCCTATAGTTGAAAGAATGACAGGGCCAAAATTAAGGGACGTTTGAGCCAAAATGCCTGTACACACGGAGTTCAAAGCAATTTAAGTCATAGGAAGAATGAAAGACTGATTCTAAGAGAGAGTTCCAGAGCTCAGCAGTTGAATAGAAGAAAGACTGAGAATAACGTTTCGCTCTTGGGTTGGAGAGTCGCACAGAGTAGGGATGGGATTGTGTTGCAAGACGGGTACTACGTACCCTACGTAGAGGAGGTGGTATACACTGGGAAAGCTCTGAGGAACATTGATTATTATAATAGCGATAGAATACCGAGAAAGATGCAACATTGCGGCGAAGATAATGAGAGATTGCAGAGAGTTGGTGAGTGGGCGTGAGTTAATGATACGAAAGGCTTTCCTGTCTACTTTGTCTAGGAGTGCGGTGTGAGAGGATCCTGATCCCCACACATGTCAACAGTATTCAATACAAGGACGCACTGTGCCCCTGTAGCCTACAGAGCAATTAGTTATTAGTCTCGGGTTGTGGTGTGATATTCATATGAAGTTTCTATAAGCAGTGAACATTATAAAATAATGAGGGTCTGATGGGAAGAATGAGATATTTAAGGGCACTAGTCCAAGTCTGTGATGGCAAATTAATATGAGGAAGGTGAGGGAAGCGGAGAGTTGAGATTATGGTGTAGCATTAATATATGGTTATCAACTATATATCGTCGTTATGTTGTGGACATTTGGTTAAAAACAGTCAATGTTTCTGAGGGCATAGTTGTCCAGTTGGCCAAATGATCGACGTTGTAGCACTGGATGTGTTTAAGCTTTATAACCCTTTCACCACAGTAGCGTCATTCTCAATATTTATCATAAAACGACTATTTAGAATAAGAAGGATCTATGAAGCTCAAGGTGTTAACTGAGATATATTATTTTGACCTCTTCATTCCTTGTGTCACTTCATGAGCTCAGTAAAACTGTCTAATGTTGAGAACAATGACGGCATTTTAATTATGGTTTGCTTATACCAAACAAATTCGTCCACCTCATGTTAAACCTTAGTATTTGCAAATTGATGACAAACTATGACAGAAAATAGATACGTGAGCTTAGGGAGAGGAGCAGAACTTAATATTAACTTTTATTGATATAATAGGGCAACCGAAGGACAATATAATATACAAGATACTCAGGATTACAATAGGTTTATAATATTGTACATACATACATACATACAAGTTTAAAGACCGTTTAGTCCACAGAGAATGTTGCTACAGTCTCACATCCTAAATGGCAGCTTTCCAGGCGAACCTGTCTAGGATTGCCTCTGTTGTCAAGTTCTTTATTTTGAGATCGTACCGGAGTACCGGATCCCATGTCTTTCTAGGTCTTTCGGGGTCTAGCTTGCCAATACAATTAAGGTACTAAATAGTTTGCTTATATATCGATTTCTTGTTTTTAACTAAGCAAAACTGTACGCTATCTGACTCAACATTGCGTCATATTGGAAGTGAAAATTGTCTGATAACAAACTCCAATACATTCTAATTTTGTTTTGTACTCTGTTACTCCATAAACTTATATTAATCTCGTTATAGACTCTACAACGGTGTGCATCGTATTACAATTAACCACGGAGTACAATTACTTTACTGCAGGATAGTTTATACCTCACTGATGGCATCGATTTGCCATGAGAAGTAATTACATTTGTTTATGACCGACTCTTATTTCTTCAATCTCAGATCTACTAACATCCGTATTATCAAGTAGTCACTAAGTAAATTGTACACTGTTTTAACTTGGTATTATATGCAGAGCAGCCCTGGGTAACACTGTATTACACTGAGTAAATGATGACCAACCCCAACGTGTGATTATGCTTCTGTGACTCAACCAGAACGGCTTGTGAGTCAGACGGTACCAAAACTAATTATAACTCTACCACTTCCTCCTTTCCTATATCTCCCCAGACCATCAGTACTCATCAGGACCTCGTTATCATAATAAACCTGACTGGAGTGTATTGTTCCTGCCTTAGAATTACTGCCAGCCAGTTTGTCTCGACCAACAAGTTTATAAATGTAAGAAGTTTATCACCGGGAGAAACTTGGACGGCTTTTAGTGCGCTGATGGTCCACCCGCCAGGGAGATGACTTTACTGATGTATGGATCATTCTCATACTCTAAAGATTTATGGAGTGTTTTCGTTCTATAGATCATCGGATATTTTTGTTTTTTTAAATTCATAATGTCGCTGTGTAGTTCGATTTTATGGGCTATTCAGAATAATGAATAATTTTAGTTGCTTTTTGCAGAGAAATTTATTTATATGTAACGGATTATTCTCAAGGTATTATATTATTTACTTATAAGGTAATTTGATATTTGTTATACATCTATCTATCTATCTATTGCCTGACACCGTGATCCCCGAAGGGGTGGCCACGAACGAACCGCCCCCATGCACCTCTGTCCCCAGTCAGTCGACGCCCCTCCCCCCAACCAGCACCGCCTTCGTTCATGTACTTCCTCACTCCATCCTTCCACCTCTCATTCGGTCTACATCTCCCTCTCTGTCCCTCCACCTCGCTCTCGTACACCCTCTTAGTCATTCTCTCGCTTTCCATACGTTCCATATGGCCGAATCATCTTAAGTTGTTCCTTTTCACACTTTCCAGCACATCTACCTCCACACCACACCTCCTTCTTACTTCCTCATTAGTCTGTCTATCCCTCCATGTAACTCCGCACGCACTCCTTAAGTAATTCATTTCCACTGCTCTCACTCTTGGTCTGAGTCTCTCAACCAACGTCCATGCTTCGCTTCCGTAAGTCAGTGTCGGGATTACCACACTGTCATGCTAGGACTTCTTCACTTCCATTCTGTTATACATAAATTGAAATGACGAGGAGAGTAAAGTAAAAGTCCTTCCAAGGACAAGACAGAGAAATACCGCAGTGCCCCCTATCACAACAAAACCCACTACCTGTACTCACAGGATAAGAACCGCTCCCTAGTGATAATCCTGTACTTCCGGGCATCCCACACGGCCCGCTCCCCTACACAGGTGAACATCTCCAACTAGAACACCAGAATAACCACCTCTACAGCGACGAAGGCAGCCAACAACAACAGCAGAAGATGAACCACTGGTAACGAAAGCATTCTATAAACTATCACAAATAGATAACAGTCAGAAGAACTGTAAAATAATTATCATTCACGCATACAAGCTTTCTAAAGTATAAGTTTAATATTAATAAATAAAGAATAACATCGCCTATGTATCCCTATGTATATTATAATTTTAAGGCCATTATTAATTAACCACACACTAATTAAAAAACCAGAAATCACAGGCCCATAATATTCCGAAACGCAATAACCATGTCCCAATTTAAAAAATGAATATTACCTACCTGAAATAATTGATTGTTAGGCAAAATTGAGGAACACTTTCGGGTAGCTCTCAAGCGAACTAATCGTGCATACCAGTTCGGAGAATACTTCCATTGGGGTTAGCCAAAATCCCCATAGGAAATATCCCGGGTGCAGTGACCAAGAGTAGTGTGTAGGAGAGCTAGAAGAACCATCCTAGTTGTGTGTGAGAACGGCGTTTCCCTCCAGTGGCCACAGACGGAGAAACCTATGAGTCCTACTCGACCAGATCTCTCACGGATCCTACTTTTCCTCCTCACCCCAAATTAAGTGTTTCTGTGTTACTGTGATATGGAATTGTTGTAAAGGTTATATATATAAGATATGCTAGTGTTCAAGTTTACGTAATCTTAGAGACCCATTTCGGACTCTCCTTTCCATAACCTTTCCCTTGTGTTGAGAGAACAAAACACACTCTAATTAAGGTTTGCTATATCTATAACACTCTGGACATAACTCATTTATATTCCATACAAATGTTATATATATATATTATACCCAAGATTTATACCATACACCACACGTAATTACCGTAATTAATGGTGAACACTCCCGTATCTTATTCGTTTGCGTTATTATTTGCTGGGTGCGATAGTGCATATTGAAGTGTCTACAGAGAGTCTAATATCAATTTATTCATTCAATTAACTTAAATCTGATATCTTACGTCACTAAGTCCATTTATACTTTATTTAGAGTAAATCTCATTCTCCATTAAATCTGTACAACGCGCTCTTTAGCCATTCATCCTGGCTTCTCTTAACTTACGCTTAGTCAGTGAAGTTATATTTAATTCGTATATTCGTTCAGCCACATTATACGGCTAATGCTATTAATTTTGTATTATCAGTTTCGGGAATTTCCATTCAACCTTACTGTGTTCCTAGCCCCATTTTGGTTAATTTTATTTCACTACCAGTTCTGTGAATTCATTTTATATTATTATTCTTTCCGCCACTTATTTTGGCAATTCTTATTTGATTTCCACTTCTGTGAATATTAATTCATAATTACTTTATTACCAGCCCCATTTGGCTAATTTTATTTACTACACGTACTGTGAATTTAAGTTCCTTGATTTATGTTATATTTAGCCACGATTCCTGCTAAGTATTATTTACCATACAGTTGGTGTATATTTATTCACCATTCTGAGTTTATAGTTTGAATTTAACTTATATTTTATTGTACCTAGGACTAACATAAATTTTACGCATATATATCCTAGACTTAATTTTGAATATTCATGGTGTTTATATATACGCCATCTCAGTATACTTGACCTACCCCCTCTTGATGTGGTATCTTCTGTGTATTTACCTACCTGACCCGCACCTCGTATTAACGCCGCCTCGTTCCACCACCCCTACCTGAGGTCGCGATATCCTTTGTCAACTATTATTTTAATAGTACCTCTCTGTGTACATTTATTTCTCATACATATTGTAATCATATTTATCCTCTATTGTATGTATTATTGTCAATTAACTTTGATGATATTATTGTGACGCCATGATTTACGAATGAGTCTGTTAATTATCAACATGTTCTAGTCACCTTTAATACCATTGGATTTAAGTTTTTTATAACTAAGCTCCGGATGTGTTCTGTGCTCTGTACCCTAGCTAAATATGAAATAAAACTTATGTACCTAACTTGTGTATTCATTGTCGCTTTGCGGATATTGAGTGAAATAAGAAATATTTATATCAATGCTAGTTGTGTTCCTGTCGAGCAGTATCAAGTTCTGTGTTTCCTAAATAGGAATTATCAGAACATATACAAAGTGTGCTAGATTACGGGGACGCATAACATAAATAGTTTAGAATAATGTTAGGAGAAACATTTAATAGTGATCTCTACACTTTCTGGAAAGTTAGAACAAAAATGAGGAAGGTAAAATACTTGTATCAGGTTAATGTGCGTGTAAGTTCTATAATAAACTTAATATATACATATATTTCTTATATATTAGGTTGCAGATGGATTATTCTTATATATCACAGGATGCACACAAATAGACATATTAGTCCGTGGTTTAGTGAGAAAATAGAATGCAAGCAAATGCAAATGAAATGTGCCTGATTTGTTGAACGTGCAAAAGAACGAATGATTATATCAGGAACACAAACCTTACTAGCAATTTTATGTTTGATGTAATATAGCTTTCATATTGAAGTAGGGGTGAGGCTACTCAAGTTCATTCCATGTCGGACTGAAGGAATTGCTAATTGACAATAATGCTGATCAATGATAAATAAAATAATCATAAATTAAAGTGCTGCTGGTAAGTAAAGGAGGTGGTGATAGTGACAGTATACTGTGCATGAGGGCGAGGTGCTTGACCGTGACCCCCGGGGCGGCTGTGGCAGGGGCCCGATTGTGTAGCCAGAGGAGTGTGATGGGTGGGTCCCCCTTGGTCACCATACACTGTACGGCCGCACAGGACTCTGCTGGCAGGGGCCCCTCTCAGCTTGAAGGGATCAACCTGCGGTGGCTCTGTAACATGTTGGTGTCACTCTCAGCAACCGGGAGGCAGCTCTCATAATTTACTATGCGATAGTGTTAGCACTTTCTAACAAACATTTGATATAGGTCAGGGTCAGCTAATAAATATGTTAATTTAACCCACTGTCATATAGCATAATGTAACCTAGTATAAAACTATATATTCTGATCTAACCTAAATAACTTATTATTGTCAAATTAAATAAAGCATAGCCTGACAACCTATTATACTGTATCCTCTACTAACCTAATTTATTGTGTTCTCTAACTTATAGTCACACGGGGATTGAGTTGACAACGAGTAGAAGCAATTGATCACCCATTCAAACCTATAAGTTACAAATTTAAATTATAATTATTATTAGTATAATCTTTCACTTTACACAGTACATTATACAGTATTTGGTTTAATTTACAAACAAAACAGCCTTTCCCCCGACTGTTGAAAACATATATAATAAAGGAATAGATAACTCTGATTTAAAAAAAATGAATGTGAAGCTCACTAATCAATGCAAAATAATACACAAACAAATTAATAATAAAATTAACTACAAATGCAATATATTACACTTAGACACCACATAGGAATAACCTTACAAGCTGGTGGTGATAGAGGATCACCAAACATAGTTACAATATTAACCGAACCGCCAAACAACTCACCAACGACCCAAAGTGCCATGGACTGAGAGGATGAATGACCCTGCTTGTTGGTGGCGGTGCAGGTGTAGTCCCCTTGGTCAGCATCACGGCTCACCTAAGAGATGGTCAGCTCACCGTCGTCTGACAATATAGTCCAGGCAAAACAAGGTTTGACCCACCACAAATTGCAAATGTTTTGACCCATACATTTTTTGAAAGCTTACACTCCAAGGAATAACATATTAAAAGTTTACCAATTTTTTTTTTTTGTGGAACACCCTTTTTGGGGAGTAAAACCAAAATGGCCGCCGCAAGTCCCAAAAATCTTTGTGTTTCCATATCTTTCCACCTAATTCATGCATTTTAGTTCTGTAAAAAGCTATTTCATACATTTCTGTCACAAGAAATATGAAAAAACACTACAAGGTTAACAAATAAGATGAAAATGTGTCATATAGTGAAATATTTCCATATATAATGCTCTTGTTAATTACATAAATATAATACATGAAGTTAAGTATACAGTCCACTTATCAAATCACAGCAATTAAATACTCATACTTAGTTTGTAATTCAGACATGTTAAACCAAGGCATCAGTATCATCAGAGTCACTGTCTCCATTAAAGAAAAATTTGAACATGAGCCATGGCATTCATCACATGCAATTGTACAGTCTAAACCAGACTTCCGGCATGTGCACCGAAGTGTGGTACAGCCAGTCTTACAGTTACATATAATCATTTCCAGGAACTGAGATGGAGCTGGAGGTTTGTCTGTCATCACTGGCACCAGTCTACCTTCATTAACACGCCAACCCCACTGCTCTGGTGGTATATCGGTCTCATGACCCAGCCACACCTGCACTTGTTGGTATACTCTGAGGCTGTGGAACTTTGCTGCTGATGATGTGGGAGGAAGAGAGCCTGGGTCTACTGCAATGGTACTCCTTGCTGTTTTCTCACAACATTTTTGGTACCTCAGATCATCCAAGTTGTCATTTTGTCCTCCATTGTACATGGCAATCAGAGCTGACTCTCCTGATTTCTCAACATCCTTTGCATTTGAAGAGCATGACATGAACGTAACTGCAGCTTTTCTGAAATTCTCATCACTGTATAGTTTGGTAACAGCTTTCTGTTTGCCTATTCCAAATACTCTTGAAGTGGTGTCACAGCCTAATAGGGCATGGGCAAAGAGAATATGATTTGACACAGTGTCTCCAAGAAGTTCTCTGGTGACTGATATGTTCCAGCACTTCAGTGGTTTCTTACTGTCTTTCCTAGCCGTTGACTGCAACCAGATGTTTTGTGGTGTCTTACTGGTCTTGTAGAGTATCAAGAGAACCAGAATGTCGGTATCATCGGCAACTACTACAGTGTCTCGTTGCTGTGCAGATGATATTGCGGTTTCCACTATCAGGAGATCTGCATCACCTCTAGCGTGGTGAACTTCACATCCTGCTCTCTTCAATCGGTCGCCTATCATATGGATCAGTCTCTCTTTATTTGTAAGGTTGGTGAGAAAGTCTTCCTTCTTGGTTTGGAGTTTCATTGTTGGATCAAAGTGTACCTCAGCCACAATCCTACCACCAGATCTTCGGAGGTGTGCACCATCTTTAGTGGAAGGTGAATCGTTGTAACCATCAAACACAACCATGCAAGCTCCATATTTGGACAGTACATAATCAGTGCATATTTGCAAAATTTCATCCCACACAGCTCCTTTTGACCAAGGAATCTTATGCAGCAGAGAACCTCCATCTAAAACATGCTGGACTGATTTAGGTAGTTTTGGAGCAGCCTGAATTTCTTTTGACCACAAGGAGTCAGCCAAGGAAGCTCTGTTAGCCAGTCTCATTATGGACTTTGATTCAAATAAGGCTTGTGGAAATTGACAAAGTTCATACTGGAATACCTCTGGTAACTGATTCTCTGTCGTACCAGCACAGACTAAGCGTTGAAACAGAAGGAGAGGATCCATGCTTGTTCTTGACTTTGAATGATCCTTTTGCATCCATGGTGATGGCTTTGTCTTTCTTCCTGAAGGAAAGCTCATTCACCTTCATGCCAAGCATCAGTGCGAGGATCTTTATACCCACATCCTTTGCTGAATCACAGTTGACACTGTCTTGAGCTGCAATGCCCGTTGCTATGCTTCTCAGGCTTGGTGGACCATCCATTCTGAATGGATTTCTCACAGTCAAATACTGGAGAATGTCTTGGATATTTTTCAGATCTTTGCTCATCCTTGCTGGGGAACTCTTGTTACGACCGGGGCTCGTATAAAACAAGGGCTCTTAATCATTGGAATAGGAAAGCACACAGCCACAACGGTAACACTAGATCCAACCCCTGAACTTATAATGCCGGCGCACAAAAACACCTATACCCTCCAGAGTTAAATCTGCGATAACGGGGTATCCTATAACTCAGTATAAGACGTGCACTACTACTACAGGCTGATGATCTCTGATACAGCCTGATCACAACAACATACAATTACGGTAATAAGGTATACTAGGAAAAGATAGAGATCTTAATTAAATCACTGCAATGATTTAATGCAAACTAGAAGAAGGTATATTTAAAGTTACTCTAAACAATAATGAACTGTCACTCCTATACTAAAGAAAGTGAACGAAAGTCACAAAGCATCGAGCAGGAATCTTCTGAAGAAAGTCTGATGCTAGGTAAAGATGATCGTATCGGATTTTGAACTGTAGTATAAAGCAGGAACAGGTCATGACAATTGCAAGGACATACAGGGTTAACTGGCACGGGAATAATAACTGCGCAATAGTAGGAACTCAAACAGCAAAAGAAGTACTTCCTCATCAACGAAACAGCCTACTAGGGTTGTGCAACTCAACAACAACCTAGACTAATAAATGCTGTGAATAATAATGCATACATAACAGAAAGAGTTTATAATCTAAATCTGGTGTCTGCTAGGCGAATAAAGTCTAGCTGGGATGTAGTAGGCTAGGAAACAATGGTTGAGCAAGCGGCTCGTAGCCTAGCGAAGTCCTTAAAGGCTGTGCGGCCAAATTACGTTAATTGACGGAGTGCTCTCTTGAGAGATCCTGATCGCTAGTATCTGGTTCTCTTCTGGCGACCCTCTCAAAGTCAAAGCAAACGAGTTAGCACAGTGTTGGGTGGCAGAGGCAAAAGCCCTCACTCGCAACACAGTGCTAAACTCACAAGGTACACAGTCAGAAAGACCACCTAGGCTTCCCACGTCTCCGTTGCGATTGTACAGGTTCAACAAAACCTAGTACACATGGAAATCACAACACCAGTAGCTTTATCCCAGTCTAGCATTAAATCCCCCAGCAGACCACCAAGATACAGGATGGGAGACACCGTGAGTGTGTCAACCTCTACAGACAAAATTGGTAACCCTTCCAAAATGCCTAACTAAACACGTGTTATCTGAGAGCTTCAGCATATAATACGATGGCCGATATATGAAATCGTGCAGAACCAAAGGGAAGTTATGATATTAAATAGAGTAGAAGAATGAGAGGTAAGAAGTTGAGAGAGAGAGAAAGTGCTCTATAGGTAGAAGTCGGGAGACAGGGGGGCAAGGGACATGTGAAGGGTATGCTAGTCAGGAAAGCTCTGAGGAGAATAGCTCCTCTGGACCCCCCAGGATCACACACAAAGGCATGGTGGTCAGCCAATCACAGGCCGCTACGTCACCAGGCAGCAGGGCTGCAGAAGGCCCCAGGAACCACCAGCCAATCAAAACCGAGAGAAAAGACCACTTGGGCGAGCAACTCCTCCGGGAGGGAGGAGGGAGGAGGGAGGAGGAGGAAAAGCAACACGCACCTCCCCCACCCTGCTCGCTCGCTCTCTCTCTCTCCTTCACTACAATGCATCTTATGTTCAACTCATGATATAAAATACAATGCATTGTCACAGGCAAAAACAAAGACCACTTCTACCCTGCCTGTGACATGACGATTCACAAGAAAGCAAGTATAACATTGTAGACAGACTGTAGCCCACGTCACTGCCCTGGCGAGTGCTAGTGGCTACCGGGAGGCGATTCTGCCAACGCTGGCAGGCGTCACACTCTCTTTGTGTTGCTCACTAGTGAGGAATTGCACCCCTGTGAACTCTTGCATGGTTTGATTGACATGAGCACACGCTGGTGCAGACAGAACCCAGATGAGTCTTTGAGGTTCAAGCTACACAGAAATATAAAAGTTTTATACAGAAATATACAAGTTTATCCATTCTATTGAAGAAATATTTCTTTAAATGTCACCTTAATACTTTGTCTATGACTTTTTTATATCTGTTTTTGAATTCCTTGTGCCAGAAATATATAATAAAGCCTTTTACAGAACTAAAATGCATGAATTAGGTGGACAGATATGGAAACACAAAGATTTTTGAGACTCGCGGCGGCCATTTTGGTTTACTCCCCAAAAAGGGTGTTCCACAAATGTTTTTTTGGTAAACTTTTAATATGTTATTCCTTGGAGTGTAAGCTTTCAAAAAATGTATGGGTCAAAACATTTGCAATTTGTGGTGGGTATACCCCTATTTTTCCACCAATTGCCTGGACTAATATATCTGTAGATAAACTCCTGAAAGCACTGAGAGAAATGGTCATTGTAGTCTACCACTCACTGCACGCACTCTGCTGAAGACCCCAACCACGACATCTGTCATAAAGAAGTCTGCGATGGACTACATATATTTCAAACTTGGGGAGGAATTGATCTGGCTTTTAGAAGCATACCCAGAAGATGTACTTAGCACTGTGGACATATTAGAGATTTCTCTAAATGTTGACGGCCTCCCCCTTTTTAGAAATTCTAGTAGGGGAGTGTGGCCCATTTTGGGAGCAATTGTCAATTTGAATCCTGTAAAGGTGTCCACTGTTGCACTGTGTTGTGGCTCCTCTAAGCCATCAGACCTTGACTTCCTGAACGATACAGTGCATGACCTCAAAATATTGTTGAATGATGGCTTAAATTATGGGGGGAAGTTCTTCTCCATCAAGTTAAGAGCAGTCATATGTGATGCCCCTGCCAAAGCATTGGTCAAAGCTGTCAGACAGTACAGTAGCTACACTGGGTGTGATAAATGTTCCCAGTAAGGTACCTGGGTTGGCAAAATGACCTTTCAACAAACAAGGGATCTACCATTAACCCCTTAGACTCATATGACGCAGAGGTTGCCAGATTAGCAATAAGAAATAGAGTTCTCACTCTTATAATTACCTCTCCAAAATTAATTTTCTGCTCACAGCTAACTCAAAGACAACTGCAGAGGTTGAAGTAACTAAACTAAAGGTTTGTAAATACCCCTGATGGTAATAAAGGCTTTAAAGTATCCCTAATAGGCTCAAAATTGCGTCATATGTCAGAGAGGGTTAAGAACTAATATGACATTCAGGAACCAAAATCAAGAAGAACATCATAATGGCATTTCGCCATTCTGTGACCTACCTATTGACATGGTAACGGCCTTCCCAATTGATTATATGCACCAAGTATGTCTTGGTGTCATGAAACGATTGATAGTGACCTGGATGAGAGATAAAAAATTGGGTGTGCGCATGTCTGCTAAGCAAATAGCAGAGATTAACCGGAATTTGCTTGATTTGCGACGATCCATACCAGATGTTTTTGCACGTAAACCCCGAAGCCTTGCTGAAGTGGATGGGTTCAGAGCGACAGAATATCGACAATTCCTACTCTACACTGGCAAGAGTGTTGAAAGGCATTCTGCCTGAGGTACAATATAAACACTTCTTGAAGCTAAATATTGCAATGTCTCTGCTATTGAGTCCAACCAAAGCAAAAGAGAATGCTCCATTTGCCCATGAGCTCTTGGTTTCTTTCGTAGAAAATGGACGTGAGATCTATGGCAAAGAGTTTTTGGTTTATAATGTGAATACTTTATTACACTTGGCAGATAATAATAATAATAATAATAATATTTATTCAGTTAGCAATTTACAGAGTTGGTACCACATAGTATGTTACAAATATATATGACATGTACCAGCCTTGCATAATTCCAACTAAGGATAGCCCAATAAGGCTGTTAGGCGTATTTCCATTGGGGTCCCTTGTGGGATTAGGTTAGCTGGGGAAATGGGAGGATAAAGAAATAGATACTTTAGAGAAAGTATTTCTAGGGGGTTATTTTAAGATACCTTACATCCTATAGTAAATATCAGTAATCCGTAATCAGTAATCATTTCAGTTTGGTTTGTCTATCTCTTATGTCGTATTTAGTAGTAGACATAAGCTTGGTGCTCCCTTCTCGCAGCTGTCCGGTTCAGGTGTTCCTTCAGGCTACGTCTGAGGTCGCTGTGCATGGCTGTTTACATGGAATCAGTGCCTTTCCTTTTGAAAATTTCATGAAAATTTTGAAAAGTAAAGTCCATTCTGGCAAAAGTCCTCTTGTTCAAATTGCAAGACGGTTAAGAGAGGAGAAACAAGTACAGCCCATGAAGATAATTTCAGATACCAGAAAGATTTCAATGAAATCTCCAAATAATGTGTTCATCCTAGAAAACTTGCAATTGTGTGAGGTTTTGTCAATTTGCGATGAGAACACATACAATTGCAGGGTTTACAGTTCTAGTCGGCCATTAGAATCTTCACCATGCACTTCTTTCAAGATAGAATGTGCTTTGACAACTCAAAATAATTCCTCTATGAAAGTTATCCCTACGGCCTCATTGACAAAACAAGGAATAAATGGTTTCACAAAGGAAGGATAAGCTTATCTTTATGTCCATAACCCATGAATTTTAATGTTGCTAGACTGAAAGTCAAAATGTATGGGAGAGACCTGTCCTGCACTCAACTAACTCGAACCACCAGACGATGAACTGGTAACGAGGATTGGAGGTGTGGGCATGGCATAATGGCATTTAGAGGAAAATCAAACAATAGGTACAGTATGAGCATACATTATAAAATGCAAAGAAGTTGTGTACATATTAGTGTTGTATTTTTTTAAATGCTTGATAATGTAAATAACAATAACACGTTCTTATTGCTGTAAATTATTATGGACACAAGTGTAACAGTGCCTTAATGTTATGTTAACCATAGTGATCCATATGGATGTAAAACTTTCAGCTTGATGTTCTGAAACTGCACATCTCATATCTAACATGATGTTGATGTTGCCTATTTTGCATGTCTGATTTTATATCTCGTGGTGCTCTCATATCCAGAAAAGAAAGAGGTTTGGACAGGTATTTCGATCCAGGACTTGTTTCAGCTAACCACATTTTTCTGGATGCCTTAGGAAATGTATGTCAATCCGGAAACAAAATAGACAAATAAAAGTAAACCATACGTATTATTTACATCTAGCGTTCGGTGTGACGTTACTTATATTTCCATATTATGAAGAGAATACGTCACACAGTTATTTGAATTCATTGTCATATCTACCAGAGCCTAACTATGGCATATTTTTGCGGCTTCATCTACTGACACGGTATTACATGCTTGACTAGCCTTTGCTCTGTGTTTGGTTGTCGTGAGTATTCAGTTCAATCGGCATTACCACCAGGCCCACTGTCCCTAACATTAAATGCACCAAAGGCCCTAATCTATCTTATCTATCTATTGCCTGGCCCCATGATCCCCGAAGGGGTGGCCACGAACGAACCCCCCCCATGCACCTCTGTCCCCAGTCAGTCGACGCCCATCCCCCCAACCAGCACCGCCTTCGTTCATGTACTTCCTCACTCCATCTTTTCACCTCTCATTCGGTCTACCTGCCCCTCTCTGTCCCTCCACCTCGCTCTCGTACTCCCTCTTAGTCATTCTCGCGCTTTCCACATGTTCCATATGGCCGAATCATATCAAGTTGTTCCTTTTCACACTTTTCAGCACATCTACTCCTCCCACACCTCCTTCTTACTTCCTCATTAGTCTGTCTATCCCTCCATGTAACTCCGCACGCACTCCTTAACCTAAGAAGGGCGCAGGGGGGTATGAGACACCACATTCCTGTGTGCACGTATTTGAGCTGTTCCCATCACTAACATCGTATTTTACCATAAATAGCATTAATACTTATCCATATGCGCCTATTATAGGTTGATTATAAAGGTATTAACCTGTTACAACAATAAAACAAATGGAAAACAGCGTTTGGATGGTCAAAATAGGCGATAAAGGCCGGGAGTTACATAATGTATGGCTGAGGCAACCTCCCTCCCCTCCACTTTTCCCCACGTCTGAAGAGAGACTGTC
>CM064523.1:55842412-55967643 GCA_032716605.1 Paralithodes platypus | reverse complement strand
ATGGGTTTCAGAGGTCGTGTTACATCGTTTTTCGGGAATAACTTATTAACAAACAGTTGGATCAGTATGATATTTTGCCAGAGTTTGTTTCACACCGTCCCCTAATTTTCGTAAATATTGTGCATTACCAAAAGTAGAGAATTAAGCCACTTGTCCCTTAGTCATGAGGTTAAAGTCACACCTGAATGACAAGGAACGGACAAGGCTATTGTGGCGTACCTGTGTAAACCACCAAACCAATATTGCTTTTCCATCAAACTCGATCGTTATCAGCCACCACCCAACCCTACCATCGCCTTTACATTCATATTATAATATGCCACTATCAAATAAAACTATGCAAACATTATGTGATATATTTGTATATTAAAGTGATTGTGATTGCTATTTTAAGGTTGTGAGCTAAAATACAAATAAACACAAGTATCTTTGTAACAGCCGGACGTGTGGACAACTGTACAATAAGGTATCAACAGTTCTGACTCACCTTTATAACTTGAAAGCTTTGATTTACTCTCAGTGGTTGTTATAAACACGATACGGTATCGGTACTCTGGTATAACCCTTGAACATGACTTTCAAATTTAAGAAACATCAGCTGGTCAGATACATCAAAGGAATGCCTTCATAACATATGGGATGCATTTCAATTTGTTGTTGTGATGATATAGGAAACTACTTGTGTTGACAACTGTACATACTGTATACTGTACTGTACACTGTGTTATGGAGGTAACGTGGTATGGAATGTTCTCCGGATTGTGTGTTTAGCTTCAAGGTGAGTTGAGTACTTTACATGTTTGCATATATATTGCTTAAATGGGTGAAATAATATAATCATCATAATACTATAAAATAACTGTTGACAATGACCACAAACATCAGCTCCTCCCAGCCCTTATAGTTATCTACTTATGTTGCCAACTACTGTACTAATAGGTTGTGTTAACTTAAAAATAAATTAATGCATTAAGTGATTGGTTTATTATAATACCCCGAGTGTGTTAGTCCTGCTCTGGTACATTCCGGTACAGTATTATAGGAGAGGAAGAAGGCAGTAAGAATGTAAATCGAAGCTATAGGACGTGAAGGCACGTAATATCCTGAATCTGCAGAAGCTCTTAAGATTTGCATACATATTTCCTATTAGTATAGCAGTGTAGGTGGTTAAGAAGTCTATTATTATGTACGGTAACGGATATTTGTAATGCAAATATTTAGCTTAGTACGGTGCCGCACGTACAGATAATGTTATTCATGATTACATGTAGTGTAATATCATATTTAAATGTTTGTCATATTATTACATATGTTCCTATGTTAGTACCTCTTACGTTGCATTTTATAATTATCTTCTTTTCGTATTTGTCATCACCCCTGTATTTTTAAATCTTATTAATTTTCCTGACTGTTGCTATTGTGATAAATGTTTTGCTTACTTTCGTATTTCTGGAATTTTGTTCATAAGCTCGTTGCCTCACCCTTTATTTATATTAGTTCCTGTTATCATCCAAGAACGGCCAGAGAGAGAGGTTTCAATGCTTGTCTTACTGCTGTTGTTTTTTTGTTTATATCGCTATCATTATTATTCAAGCTTGTCTCACTAGTGATCCATTTTGTTAAAACGAGCTTTGTTTTACACACATGTGTGTCATTCGTGCATATTCCTGCATATGTGAGCTTACTGCCATCAACATTACCGGTACTAGCTGCTATCTCATAATTATTGTTGAAACCCCCCCCCCCCCCCCACACACAAACACAACAAACATTATTTATTTTTCTTCTTCCCTACCGCGTCTATCCCTTCTTTCTTACTCCCACTCAACCGTCTCCATAATGAAGCTATTTACCATTAGGTGGACTACTCTCCCAAACACTTGTAAACAGACTTCCCACACTTCAGTTGGGTATCAGAAATTAACAACAGTCTGGCCAGTACATAAACTCCGTGACCAGTGCCAATATCAGACTAGAGCATCGGTGGAAAGGATATTAGCCCCCCCCCCTTCCTCCCTCTCGTTCTTTATCTATCCATTTGTTGCACCAAATGGTTCCCCTCTATAAATCCCCTGGTTTAACACCGATCCCCACCTCCTTCTCCATGTACCTCTTTGCACTCCTGTCATTCTTCTTCTTTTTCAACCTCTGACTCCATCATCTCATCCACTATACTCCCTTGGGATTTCTCTGTATCCTTGCCATTATATCGTATCCCTTGTTCTCTGTGTTACAACCCCTGTTACGAACTGGCACTCGGGTACACAAGGGCTCTCAATCAGGACTCGAATACGGCTCGCTGCCACAACGGAAACACACGATCCCAACCCCTGAGTACTGCCAGCCGAACAAAAAACACCAAAACCCTCCAGAGTTCAATCTGCTATAACGGGGTATACAAGAACTCGGTACTAGTGTTCAACAACAGGACTAATAAAGAGACAGGAATTATCTAGTCTGGTCAACAATCAAACAATGAAGTAAGAAACAACAACACCAAAGAATAGTATTGGCCGAAGCCGAAGTAATCCACCCTTGACTAAGAACTTAAGAAGTCCTCCACCCTCTACTTCGGATCGGCACTATTACGTTACGTTAACTAATAGTCCTTAAGCATCGAGCAAGGAATCTTCTGAAAAAAGTTAGATGCTTCTCGGATGCTCGTAAGAAGTACGTATCGGATTTTGAACAGTAATTCAATAAGCAAAAACACTGGCAATTAAATACTATTAAAGGTTTAAATTGGCATAAGAATAATTAAAAGACTATGCATAGTAAATGGCAAACATTAAAAAGAAGTACTCCGCAAATGCAACGGCAATAGCCTACTCGGATTGTGCTCGTGGGCCACTAATCACTAAAGTAGCCAAGCTTGCAACACATGAAATCAATAGTGCATAAACAATATCATACATAAGGAAAGCTTCAATACTATTCTGTATCTACTAATCGAGTAAAGTCTAGCTGGGGTACTGTAGGCAAAAAGGTAGCAGTGACTGAGCAAAAACGGCGTCGTAGCCTAGCGAAGTCCTCACAACTGTTTAAAGTATTACGTTAAAACTAACAAGTGCACTTTGAGAAATCCAGATCCCTTGTATCTGGTTTTCTCCCGGCTCCTTGACAAAGTAAAAACAAACTGTTAATAAAATACAGGGTGGTTAGGCTCTTGCCCTCACGCACTGTAAATTATTAACTCAACACAGTCAGCCGCGAAGACAACCTAGGCTTCACTGAACCGAAACGAGTATGCAGGTTTATCGCTTAACCACTGCATCAAACAAACAACTCGTAACACAGAAAAGCCTTACCCCAGTCTAGCATTACCTAGACTAGCAGAAAACAGGAATAATAATAATAACACACAGGGAAATGCATATACAAGTGCAACAAACATAAATCAATCCTATTCTAAGTCATCCTTCCAAAATAGGCTATTCTAATAGGCAAGTATCTCTGAGAACTCAAGCGATAATACGTTGGCTGACTAGCTCTGCACCAACGGGACCATGGAAGTTAAAAAAGGCAGGGAAAAGAGGAGATAAGAATGTAAGGTAGTAGAGAAAGTTCACATCAGTCAGAAGAATATATATAGTTAGCAAGGGAAATGAGAAGTCGCTCTGCCTAATGAGTTCTGATGAAAAAATGGCTAGACTTCCCTTTTTATACCCGGCCCTCTAGTGAGCCCAACGTGAACTACTAAGGACCGCCCACTGACAACCATTACGTAATTTCTCTCTCTCCTCTGGGATAGACAAAGGCTCCCCTAGCACTGAGGGGAGGGGGGAGTGCTAGTGAGTTAGGCCCACCTCCCGCATGGCGCACCCACTGACCCCCAACGGTGGCTGTTTCTCCTTCCCATCATTACAAATAAGTTTTACACACAATACTTATAACTAATGATATAAAATAGAACTCGTTGACTCAGATGAAAACAAAATACATATTCATAATACTTATAGTACAACGGCTCACATGAACTAAGTTAGGAAACTCTACATAGACTACAGCCAAAGTTCCTGCCCTGACGATCCTAGCGAGAGTGGGGCATGACTAGGCGTTCTGTACAGCATGCTCACACTGGTCATGCGTCACACCTGGAACTCTTACGAAATCCCAATAATGTCGATTCAAACTTGGAGATGTTGGGTGCTTCATGTGTCGCACTAGATGACATGGTAACAGGAGCTTCAAGATGTTGGTTGCTTCCTTTCTGCCACACTAGATGACGACACCTTATTTATACACGTCACGGGCATCTTCTATGCTATGGTGATGATATAGGGGATATTTTTTGACGTGTTTGGTGTAGCCAGGATAGTGGATACTTGTAAATCAGCAGGGGCCATCAAATCACTTCAGAAAAACCCTTGACATTTGGTGTGGACTCAATCTGAGGTCTTTTTGGTTCACAGTCCACGACGCTATCCAAATGCTTCATAACTTGGCTTTATTTCAAAGATCCCAACTGGTGTAACTTTATATATGCTAAGAACTTACGCTTACAGTTCTTTGCAATCTCTCTCTCTCTCTCTCTCATGTTAATGTTTAGTTTCCCCTCGCCCCCTTCAACCCATTATATACAACTACAGTAAATCATATTATTCTTCGCCCTCTACACTCATAAACCATAATATGTATTAACTCATTGGAATATTAACACTTTGCAGCTATACTCAGACACATTTGGGGTACTGTATTTTCTATTGTTTTCAAAATTTAAATTCAAGTGAGTGTAGGGTAGGTTATGTACAGTATATTAGGCGATGCACCGTACAGTATATTTATTAAATGTTCTTATACTACTGGTAAATACCCCGAAAGGAGTTGAAATAGGGGAGCTATTCCCCCCCCCCCCCCCCGCCAAAGGCGGCTTTCTAGGGCCTTTCCTAGCTGATGCCGAGAGGATTGGGTTCTAGTCATGTGGTGATGGGCTGGTCTATCAGAGTGAGAGCTGAGCGATCTTTGCCATACCCATAGCTTACTCTGACTGTTCTTTTTACTTATATATCTTCTAGATCTCAAGTGACGGCGTCTTTTCCGTGGATTGACCTCCCTACTGCCAACCTAGAAGTTGGCAGATTGGGAGCCAAAGCGTCACATTTTTCCCTTGCCCCTCAACTTTCTCTTCATAATTGCTGAGGGGAACAGGGCCTTGGGTGGGGCTTTGGTTTCCCGGGCGTTTCCGCACCCTCCTCAGCTCCCTGCCTTGGAGTGGCTTCGGTCACCCGGGCTTTGTTAGTGGTAAGCAGGGAGGGTTTTGTGGGAGCGCTCGTTATTGGCCTTGGCCTTGCTAGAGATCTTGGGGCTGTTCGGCCTGGGGAACAACAACAACAACAACAACCCCCTTTCTCTGTTCTAGATATTTATGTTTATAGCTGCATGGTTTTTATTGTCCATTTCCTATTTCCTCTTTTCCTTTAAACCCTTTGTCTGGATGACGTAGTTTCTATTATTCGAACTACCACCAAGCGATTATCTTAGCTTTAGGAAGGACGTGCAAATGTAAATAGGCTGAAGAACAACTTTACCATGTGTTATCTTCTACAGGTATTTACTTTCTTACTGAATATAAGTTACATTCTCGTATCTTGTGCCGTCAATCTCCTTGCTCATATTCGCTTCATCTACTTACGGTAAGCTTTAATCTCATATCTTTCCTACTATTCCCTAGCTTATATTCCCTCTGCTCTCCCGTGTTTAAGGACCGTTTCTCAGCCCTGCCTCTCAGCCCCCACCACTGGTCACATATTATCTTGCCGTCTCCTAAACTCTTTTTTACAGGCATTTTATTCGTAGCTTTTAAGAATGGAGTTTCTTTAGCGATGGAATTCCAGTGACATCAACCGATTAAATAAGCAGTAGTAGTACCGTATCAAATATCTTTTATTATTACCTCTGTTATGGCAAAATTTGTATTCTGGATGATTACATAATTGCATAGCTAGTCAAGTTAACTAAGAAATGGGAATATTATACTTTGTCCACAAAACTATGATTCTCGTGGCTGAAGACAAGGAGTACAAGATTGTTTGCGTGTGTGACTGTCCCTACATCACTTCATTGCTCCTACTATAAGGACAATCCCCCCCCCCCTTCATAACCCTTCCTTCACTCCCACATGAATGTGTTTCCCTTTGTAATATTATGTATGGCAGTACGAATGGTACGGTACACTTATGAATATAATTAGTTATGACTTTGACGATTAATTTAATTAACTGCATAACAAAATACACTTGTTATTTGATATTACAAATTTTACTTTTAATTGGCACATACATTTTCATAAAAGAGTTAGAGACGTGGTGCGCTTGACGGTACAGTTGGTCAAAGTTCCAGCTGACCCACCCTCGCTCTGGGGCTCGGAGAATTAGCTGGCAATACTGGTGTAGTGGTGCAGGGATACCACTTGCCATTAATGTGTTACCTGTGTCTGTCCTGTAAATTACTGCACATTAGACTATGTAATGTTCACGTTGTGAAGACTAAATACTCCTTCATTAATTAAGCAGCCACCAATAAAACAGAAATATGTATTCTTATACAATCGAGTAAAGTATGTTGTGGCAGCCAGCAGGTTTTATATGCGTTGCCAATCAGTGGATATAATAACTTGAATATTTACGCAAATCTACGAACTTTGGGTAAATGCTCGGGATCATGCATAGCGATGTATGCATTTTTATTTGAGATAGGCTTAGTTTCCCTTGTTTAGTATATGTTCTAACAATGATATACGGTAGCCGAAATAGATCTACCAATCTCAATCTTTGTAAGACACACCTCCTTCCTACACCAGTATTGTCAGATAATTCTGCGAGCCCCAGGGCGAGGGTGGGTCAGCTGGAACTTTGACCAACTGTACCTCCAATATAAGAGTGTACAAGAAACTGTATTTATGGTGATACTGTACCAACTTAATGGAGGGCATGTGGTGATATATGCTAGGTTCCGTATTATAGCTGAGAGAGAGAGAGAGAGAGAGAGAGAGAGAGAGAGAGAGAAAGAGAGAATGTTGGTAAGAGTGAAAGTGAGTGCATTTGTTTTAGGTTAGGGAATGTAAGTACCGCCTTTGTGCTATATCTAGGAAAGTCTTTTATGTTAGTAAAATAACACGAATGAGGGTAGCTGTACACTTTCAGACACGTCCAGGTGTTACGTAGATACTTTCAATTATACCATTGTAGCTACTATACTATGGGTTTCAGAGGCCGTGTTACATCGTTTTTCGGGAATAACTTATTAACAAACAGTTGGATCAGTATGACATTGTAGCTACTATACTATGGGTTTCAGAGGTCGTGTTACATCGTTTTTCGGGAATAACTTATTAACAAACAGTTGGATCAGTATGATATTTTGCCAGAGTTTGTTTCACACCGTCCCCTAATTTCGTAAATATTGTGCATTACCAAAAGTAGAGAATTAGCCACTTGTCCCTTAGTCATGAGGTTAAAGTCACCTGAATGACAAGGAACGGACAAGGCTATTGTGGCGTACCTGTGTAAACCACCAAACCAATATTGCTTTTCCATCAAACACGATTGTCATCAGCCACCACCCAACCCTACCATCGCCTTTACATTCATATTATAATATGTCACTATCAAATTAAACTATACAAACATTATGTGATATATTTGTATATTAAAGTGATTGTGATTGCTATTTTAAGGTTGTGAGCTAAAATACAAATAAACACAAGTATCTTTGTAACAGCCGGACGTGTGGACAACTGTACAATAAGGTATCAACAGTTCTGACTCACCTTTATAACTTGAAAGCTTTGATTTACTCTCAGTGGTTGTTATAAACACGATACGGTATCGGTATCGGTACTCTGGTATAACCCTTGAACATGACTTTCAAATTTAAGAAACATCAGCTGGTCAGATACATCAAAGGAATGCCTTCATAACATATGGGATGCATTTCAATTTGTTGTTGTGATGATATAGGAAACTACTTGTGTTGACAACTGTACATACTGTATACTGTACTGTACACTGTGTTATGGAGGTAACGTGGTATGGAATGTTCTCCGGATTGTGTGTTTAGCTTCAAGGTGAGTTGAGAACTTTACATGTTTGCATATATATTGTTTAAATGGGTGAAATAATATAATCATCATAATACTATAAAATAACTGTTGACAATGACCACAAACATCAGCTCCTCCCACCCCTTATAGTTATCTACTTATGTTGCCAACTACTGTACTAATAGGTTGTGTTAACTTGGAAATAAATTAATGCATTAAGTGATTGGTTTATTATAATACCCCGAGTGTGTTAGTCCTGCTCTGGTACATTCCGGTACAGTATTATAGGAGAGGAAGAAGGCAGTAAGAATGTAAATCGAAGCTATAGGACGTGAAGGCACGTAATATCCTGAATCTGCAGAAGCTCTTAAGATTTGCATGCATATTTCCTATTAGTATAGCAGTGTAGGTGGTTAAGAAGTCTATTATTATGTACGGTAACGGATATTTGTAATGCAAATATTTAGCTTAGTACGGTGCCGCACGTACAGATAATGTTATTCATGATTACATGTAGTGTAATATCATATTTAAATGTTTGTCATATTATTACGTATGTTCCTATGTTAGTACCTCTTACGTTGCATTTTATAATTATCTTCTTTTCGTATTTGTCATCACCCTGTATTTTTAAATCTTATTAATTTTCCTGACTGTTGCTATTGTGATAAATGTTTTGCTTACTTTCGTATTTCTGGAATTTTGTTCATAAGCTCGTTGCCTCACCCTTTATTTATATTAGTTCCTGTTATCATCCAAGACGGCCAGAGAGAGAGGTTTTCAATGCTTGTCTTACTGCTGTTGTTTTTTTGTTTATATCGCTATCATTATTATTCAAGCTTGTCTCACTAGTGATCCATTTTGTTAAAACGAGCTTTGTTTTACACACATGTGTGTCATTCGTGCATATTCCTGCATATGTGAGCTTACTGCCATCAACATTACCGGTACTAGCTGTTATCTCATAATTATTGTTGTAACCCCCCCCCCCCCCCCCACACACACACACAACAAACATTATTTATTTTTCTTCTTCCCTACCGCGTCTATCCCTTCTTTCTTACTCCCACTCAACCGTCTCCATAATGAAGCTATTTACCATTAGGTGGACTACTCTCCCAAACACTTGTAAACAGACTTCCCACACTTCAGTTGGGTATCAGAAATTAACAACAGTCTGGCCAGTACATAAACTCCGTGACCAGTGCCAATATCACAGACTAGATCATCGGTGGAAAGGATATTAGCCCCCCCCCTTCCTCCCTCTCGTTCTTTATCTATCCATTTGTTGCACCAAATGGTTCCCCTCGATAAATCCCCTGGTTTAACACCGATCCCCACCTCCTTCTCCATGTACCTCTTTGCACTCCTGTCATTCTTCTTCTTTTTCAACCTCTGACTCCATCATCTCATCCACTATACTCCCTTGGGATTTCTCTGTATCCTTGCCATTATATCGTATCCCTTGTTCTCTGTGTTACAACCCCTGTTACGAACTGGCACTCGGGTACACAAGGGCTCTCAATCAGGACTCGAATACGGCTCGCTGCCACAACGGAAACACACGATCCCAACCCCTGAGTACTGCCAGCCGAACAAAAAACACGAAAACCCTCCAGAGTTCAATCTGCTATAACGGGGTATACAAGAACTCGGTACTAGTGTTCAACAACAGACTAATAAAGAGACAGGAATTATCTAGTCTGGTCAACAATCAAACAATGAAGTAAGAAACAACAACACCAAAGAATAGTATTGGCCGAAGCCGAAGTAATCCACCCTTGACTAAGAACTTAAGAAGTCCTCCACCCTCTACTTCGGATCGGCACTATTACGTTACGTTAACTAATAGTCCTTAAGCATCGAGCAAGGAATCTTCTGAAAAAAGTTAGATGCTTCTCGGATGCTCGTAAGAAGTACGTATCGGATTTTGAACAGTAATTCAATAAGCAAAAACACTGGCAATTAAATACTATTAAAGGTTTAAATTGGCATAAGAATAATTAAAATAATATGCAATTGTAAATAGCAAACATTAAAAAGAAGTACTCAGCAAATGCAACGGCAATAGCCTACTCGGATTGTGCTCGTGGGCCACTAATCACTAAAGTAGCCAAGCTTGCAACACATGAAATCAATAGTGCATAAACAATATCATACATAAGGAAAGCTTCAATACTATTCTGTATCTACTAATCGAGTAAAGTCTAGCTCGGGTACTGTAGGCAAAAAGGTAGCAGTGACTGAGCAAAAACGGCTCATAGCCTAGCGAAGTCCTCACAACTGTTTAAAGTATTACGTTAAAACTAACAAGTGCACTTTGAGAAATCCAGATCCCTTGTATCTGGTTTTCTCCCGGTTCCTTGACAAAGTAAAAACAAACTGTTAATAAAATACAGGGTGGTTAGGCTCTTGCCCTCACGCACTGTAAATTATTAACTCAACACAGTCAGCCGCGAAGACAACCTAGGCTTCACTGAACCGAAACGAGTATGCAGGTTTATCGCTTAACCACTGCATCAAACAACAACTCGTAACTCAGAAAAGCCTTACCCTCTAGCATTACCTAGACTAGCAGAAAACAGGAATAATAATAATAACACACAGGGAAATGCATATACAAGTGTAACAAACATAAATCAATCCTATTCTAAGTCAACCTTTCCAAAATAGGCTATCTAATAGGCAAGTATCTCTGAGAACTCAAGCGATAATACGTTGGCTGACTAGCTCTGCACCAACGGGACCATGGAAGTTAAAAAAGGCAGGGAAAAGAGGAGATAAGAATGTAAGGTAGTAGAGAAAGTTCACATCAGTCAGAAGAATATATATAGTTAGCAAGGGAAATGAGAAGTCGCTCTGCCTAATGAGTTCTGATGAAAAAATTGCTAGACTTCCCTTTTTATACCCGGCCCTCTAGTGAGCCCAACGTGATCTACTAAGGACCGCCCACTGACAACCATTACGTAATTTCTCTCTCTCCTCTGGGATAGACAAAGGCTCCCCTAGCACTGAGGGGAGGGGGGATTTTTTTTTTTTTTTTTTTTTTTCTATGTGATTGAGGGAGGCAAAAGGCATAACTGCCTATAGCGAGTGCCTCCCCCATAGTTGAAAGAGTGACAGGGCCAAAATCAAGGGACGTTCGAGCCAAAATGCCTGGACACACAGAGTTTGAAGCAATTTAAGTCATAGGAAGAGGGAAAGACTGATTCTGGGAGAGAGTTCCAGAGCTCAGCTGTTGAGTAGAAGAAAGTTTGAGAGTAACGTTTCACTCTTGGGTTGGAGAGTTGCACAGAGTAGGGGTGGGATTGAGTTGCAAGACGGGTACCACGTGCCCTACGTAAAGGAGGTGGTATGCACTGGGATAGCTCTGAGGAACACTGATTATTATAGTAGCGATAGAATAGCGAGAGAGATGCAACATTGCGGCGGAGAGAGAGAGATTGCAGAGTTGGTGAGTGGACGGGAGTTAATGAGACGAAAGGCCTCCTTTCAACTTTGTCTAGGAGAGCGTGTGAGAGGAACCTCCCCACACATGTGAACAATACTCAATACAAGGGCGCACTATGCCCCTGTACAGAGCAAGAAGCTGCGCAGGGGAAAAGAACCCCCTAAGGCGGTTGAGCACACCCAGCTTCTGGGAGGCTGCCTTAGCAAGACTGGTAATATGGTCCTTCCAAATGAGAGCAGAAGAAAAAGAGACACCAAGAATATTGAGAGAAGATGAAGGGGTGTTTTTTGTATTGTTGAAGAATAAGGGATAGTCCGCTGGGAGATCCTGACGGGTAGATAGATGGAGAAATTGGGTTTTGGAAGCATTAAAGTTAACAAGGTTTCTCTGACCCAATTGGAAATAGTATTTAGATCAGAATTTAAGAGTTCTATGGCTTCATTACGTTTGTCGTTGAGGGATTGCTGGCTGGGGCGTTCTGAAAAACTAATGGAGTAGTGTAAGGTTGAGTCGTATGCGTATGAATGGATGGGAATTAAGGTACAGTTAAGGAGATAATTTATAAAAATTAGAAAGAGAATAGGAGATAGGACAGAGCCCTGAGGAACACCGGAGTTTATAGGGTGAGGAAGTGAACAATGGCCGTCCACAACCGCGGCTATGGAACGGCCGGAAAGGAAATTAGAGACAAAGGCACAGATGGAGGGATAGAAACCGAAGGAGGGTAGTTTAGAAATTAAAGATTTATGCCAGACTCTATCGAAGGCTTTCGATATGTCTAGTGCAATAGAAAAAGTCTCACCGAAGTCCCGGAAGGACGATGACCAAGAGTTAGTAAGATATGAAAGAAGATCACCAGTAGAGCGACCCTTAAGGAAGCCATACTGGCGATCTGAGAGCAGATTATGAGAAGAGAAATGTTTAAGAAATTTGGAAGCAAGAATAGTTTCAAAAACTTTAGAAAGACAAGAGATGAGAGCAATTGGACGATAGTTGGAGGGTTGAGAGCGGTCACCCTTCTTTGGGACAGGTTGAATGTGAGCAAACTTCCAGCATGAAGGGAAGACGTTAGAGGATAGACAGAGACGAAAGAGTTTGCCTAGGCAGGGAGTCAGCACGGAAGCACAGTTTTTGAGAACAACAGGAGGAACACCGTTCCTCAGCGAGAGTGGGGCATGACTAGGCGTTCTGTACAGCATGCTCACACTGGTCATGCGTCACACCTGGAACTCTTACGAAATCCCAATAATATCGATTCAAACTTGGAGATGTTGGGTGCTTCATGTGTCGCACTAGATGACATGGTAACAGGAGCTTCAAGGTGTTGGTTGCTTCCTTTCTGCCACACTAGATGACGACACCTTATTTATACACGTCACAGGCATCTTCTATGCTATGGTGATGATATAGGGGATATTTTTTTTGACGTGTTTGGTGTAGCCAGGATAGTGGATACTTGTAAATCAGCAGGGGCCATCAAATCACTTCAGAAAAACCCTTGACATTTGGTGTGGACTCAATCTGAGGTCTTTTTGGTTCACAGTCCACGACCTATCCAAATGCTTCATAACTTGGCTTTATTCAAAGATCCCAACTGGTGTAACTTTATATATGCTAAGAACTTACGCTTACAGTTCTTTGCAATCTCTCTCTCTCTCTCTCTCTCATGTTAATGTTTAGTTTCCCCTCGCCCCCTTCAACCCATTATATACAACTACAGAATCATATTATTCTTCGCCCTCTACACTCATAAACCATAATATGTATTAACTCATTGGATATTAACACTTTGCAGCTATACCAGACACATTTGGGGTACTGTATTTTCTATTGTTTTCAAATTTAAATTCAAGTGAGTTAGGGTAGGTTATGTACAGTATATTAGCGATGCACCGTACAGTATATTTATTAAATGTTCTTATACTACTGGTAAATACCCCGAAAGGAGTTGAAATAGGGGAGCTATTCCCCCCCCCCCCCCCCCGCCAAAGGCGGCTTTCTAGGGCCTTTCCTAGCTGATGCCGAGAGGATTGGGTTCTAGTCATGTGGTGATGGGCTGGTCTATCAGAGTGAGAGCTGGGCGTACTCTGCCATACCCATTACTCTAACTGTTCCATTTACTTATATATTTTTCTAGTTCTCAAGTGGCGGTGTCTCTTCTGTGGATTAACCTCCCTACTGCCAACTTAGAGGTTGGCAGACTGGGAGCCAAAGCGTCACATTTTTCCCTTGCCCCTCAACTTTCTCTTCATAATTGCTGAGGGGAACAGGGCCTTGGGTGGGGCTTTGGTTTCCCGGGCGTTTCCGCACCCTCCTCAGCTCCCTGCCTTGGAGTGGCTTCGGTCACCCGGGCTTTGTTAGTGGTAAGCAGGGAGGGTTTTGTGGGAGCGCTCGTTTATGGCCTTGGCCTTGCTAGAGATCTTGGGGCTGTTCGGCCTGGGGAACAACAACAACAACAACAACAACCCCCTTTCTCTGTTCTAGATATTTATCTCTATAGCTGCATGGTTTTTATTGTCCATTTTCCTCTTTTCCTTTAAACCCTTTGTCTGGATGACGTAGTTTCTATTATTCGAACTACCACCAAGCGATTATCTTAGCTTTAGGAAGGACGTGCAAATGTAAATAGGCTGAAGAACAACTTTACCATGTGTTATCTTCTACAGGTATTTACTTTCTTACTGAATATAAGTTACATTCTCGTATCTTGTGCCGTTAATCTCCTTGCTCATATTCGCTTCATCTACTTACGGTAAGCTTTAATCTCATATCTTTCCTACTATTCCCTAGCTTATATTCCCTCTGCTCTCCCGTGTTTAAGGACCGTTTCTCAGCCCTGCCTCTCAGCCCCCACCACTTAGACCAGTCAAAGTAGGGCTGGACTTAGAACAAATTGCAATAGAAGGTTTTTTGGCTTTAACTTGTTTATTAGGTCCCTCTGATGAACATATAAAAAGTCTCCAACTTTTGGACACCGGGAAAGTGGTTAATTTGCATAAATTCAAGATGGCCGCCGTCCAAAGCTTCAATTTACAGATAACTTTTTTCTGGTTGCTCCTAGACCCTATAAATGTATTACAAACAACGTTTTTGGCTTTAACTTGTTTATTAGGTCCCTCTGATGAACATATAAAAAGTCTCCAACTTTTGGACACCTGGAAAGTGGTTAATTTACAGCCAAAAAACCTTACAGCCAAAAAACCTTCTATTGCAATTTGTTCTAGGTCAAGCCCTACCTTTACTGCACATTATTGTCTATTACATTTTGCCTAGGCCTATACTAATCCCATCATCTTGTTTCTTGTTTCAACAGATTGGTGCGACATTCGTTGCAGACAATGTTGATCACAACTTGCGTACGCTTGATGGGCGAGGAACATACCATGGTATGGGTATAATTGTTGCTGTCACCCCTGAAGTAAGAGACACAACATCAATACCAAGATTGCAGTCACCTGAAAACAACTTCACGGCAGCTCAAATTGAAATCAAATACTACCGCAGTGTTCGCAAGAAGGGTGGGCCTCTCGAATTTAGAAAGCTTGACCCCATTTCAGCATCTGACAAGCTTGAAAATCTGGACATACTGTGGAAAACGTCATGGTTGCTTCGACCAAAACGACCAGGCTGGTCCGGCTTAATGCAGAGTGTGTGCCATGGACCACACCCAGGGAAATCATCCGTCCATTTCTTGCCCATGATTGACATGGACCCTACGGACATGAGTTGTATTTACTCAACACTTCACTTCGTTGCTGCGGAAAGCCATCGCCAGGGAACGACGCCAATGCTGACATTCGACCAACCGCTTTATTGGAAAGCGAAGACGATCATTGTTCATGAGAAGGAAGGAAGCGAACTGAAACCCATTGTTTTGAACCTTGGTGGCTTTCACTCTGTGATGAGCTTTTTGGGATGCATGGGCCATGTTATGGAAGCATCTGGGCTTAAGGAGGTTTTGGAACTTATATACGCTGAAAATGCTGTGACCCAAATGCTGAGTGGGAAAGCCTATGCACGAGCAATCAGGGGCCACTTCTTGGTTGACACAGCCTTGAGTTCGATTGTGTTAGGCAGGGCATACGGTGTCAACCTCTCAATGGTAGATGAGGAAAGTGACGCATGCAAGGACTTCCAGGAGGCTGCAGATCTTTTGGATAAGCTGTTGCGTGAAGACGTTTCACCGGATGAAGTCTGCAGTAAAGACTTTTTCCACAGAATTTCTGAAAAACTTAAAGCTGAGAAGTGCTCCTTAGCAGAGCATAAGATGGGAAAGCTATGGATTCAATACATGGACATGATTGACCTGCTGCGTCGCTTCCTGAGGGCACTGAGAATGGGCGATTTCCTACTGTACCTCGGAACACTCCAGGAGATGTTGCCGTACTTTGCAGCGTGTGGTCATAACAATTATGCCAAGTCAGCCCATGTGTACATTCAAGACATGATTGAACCTGAGCAGCTCAACCCAGACATGTTCTGTCAATTGAACTCCGGTCTATTTGTGATCCGCCGAAGTGATCGGCTGTGGGCAGGACTGCCAAGCGACTTGGTTATAGAGCAGGTTTTGATGCGCTCTTTGAAAAAGAATGGTGGATTGACACGTGGTAGGGGCATGGAGGAAACGCAACGCCTGCGCTGGTTACTTGCTATGCCAGCCTGCGCTGAGGTGAGTGAAGTTATGCAAGAACTGACAGGGAAGCATTTCCACACCTCTGAGCAGCACAAAGAAATGACTGAAGCAAGGCGTGAACGAGATAGGAAGGACACAGAGAAGGTTCTCGCATTCTTCAAGGATTATGATCCATTTCAAGAATCAAATGAACTCAGGAATATTGTCCACGGTGTGACAGGACCAGCCTCGGCCAATCCTCATTTACTGTATGAGGTTGGTATGAACATTGTGCAGAAGATGGAAGGTAGCAATGCTTTTGACTTTTCATTTAGGAAGAAAGATCAAGTTGAGTCGTTGGGTGCAAAGGTTACAATCAGTGCTGAAAAAGTACCAATCGACCCACAGCTCCTTTTCCAGAGGCTCCTCATCTTTGCTAATAACAGGGACTTAGGTGTTGAAGAGGTCTTTGCGTATGAGTTGTCTAGCTACCCTACTGCTCTGTTCGATAAGTGGGGGAGGCTCAGGGAAGCCAATAAACCACAGCTAGGAGATGAGATAGCTGCTGTTGTTCCCAAGTCGTCATTGGAATCATTTGATGAAGAAAGGACTGTGACCCATGTTCTGGATGGTGGTTCCTTATTGCAAAGGATTCCATGGAAGAAGGGTGACACATTTGAGGACATTGCGTACATGAAGCATGTTTCCAAAAACTTTCTCAACCCGGTGGTTGTATTCGACGGTTATAAATCAGGACCTACTACCAAGGACATGACACACAATCGACGATCAAAAGGAGTCTTTGGTCAAAAGGTGATGTTCACTCCAACCATGCCCCTTCGGTCAAAAAAGGAAAACTTCTTGTCAAACTCGGACAATAAGCAAAACTTCATTGACTTATTGTGTGAAACATTCAAGGCAAATGGAATTGACTGTGTCAATGCGCCAGCAGATGCAGATGTCATGATTGCGAAGAAGGGAATTGAGCATGCAAGGGAAACCGTGACATATGTGATAGGTGAGGACACAGACTTGTTGGTGCTGTTGTGTCATTATGCAGAACGAGGGATGAATGATTTGTACTTCAAGTCGAGCAAGGAAGGTGGGAAATGTTGGCATATTAACTCAGTAGCAGCTCTCGGTGAAAGCATCTGTCGTGTCCTGCCAGTTGTCCATGCACTCTGTGGATGTGACACAACCTCACGACTGTATGGTATTGGTAAAGGGGCTGCCTTGAGGAAAGTGAGGGAAGACAACGGTTTCTTGAAATGTATAGAAGCATTCTGTTGCCAAAGTGGAAGTAAAGACGCGATATCATCAGCTGGTGAAAAGGCCTTGGTTTATTTGTACGGGGGAAAAGGAAATGACACCCTTGACGGACTGCGAAAGACAAAGTTTTGCAACAAGGTGGCAAAAAGTTCAACTACCGTTGAAGTTCACAGCCTTCCCCCGACAACCGATGCAGCCAAATACCACTCGTTCCGAGTTTATTGTCAGGTCCAGGAATGGATGGGGAACTGTGTGGACCCCGAGAAATGGGGCTGGTGTCTGCGGAAGGGACAGCTTGAACCGAAGACGATGGATTCGCCAGTGGCCCCTGATTCACTACTGAAATTGGTCAGATGTCAGTGTAAGGGCAACTGTGACACTCAACGCTGTAGTTGCAAACGGAATGAGCTTGAATGTTCCAGTGCATGTGGTCAATGTAAAGGACTCTGTCAAAATAGCAACTTTGATGCAAGCACCGATGATCCAAGTGAATACGAACTCCTATCATGAATTACATAATTGGCTCTGAATGACGTCATACTACGTCATGGTTTTTTTTTTTTTTTTTTTATAAAAAAGAGGGACAACAGGTCAAAAAACCCATACAAGCACAAAGTGCCTGTGTCACCCCTTGTGAAAGAGACAGTTCAGCCTGTCTGTAAGGTTTTTCGGCTGTAAATTAACCACTTTCCAGGTGTCCAAAAGTTGGAGACTTTTTATATGTTCATCAGGGGGACCTAATAAACAAGTTAAAGCCAAAAAACGTTGTTTGTAATACATTTATAGGGTCTAGGAGCAACCAGAAAAAAGTTATCTGTAAATTGAAGCTTTGGACGGCGGCCATCTTGAATTTATGCAAATTAACCACTTTCCCAGTGTCCAAAAGTTGGAGACATTTTATATGTTAATCAGAGGGACCTAATAAACAAGTTAAAGCCAAAAAACCTTCTATTGCAATTTGTTCTAGGTCCAGTTAAATGATTGCTAGATTTACTGGACTAACTGGTCACATATTTATCTTGCCGTCTCCTAAACTCTTTTTTACAGGCATTTTATTCGTAGCTTTTAAGGATGGAGTTTCTTTAGCGATGGAATTCCAGTGACATCAACCGATTAAAATAAGCAGTAGTAGTACCGTATCAAATATCTTTTTATTATTACCTCTGTTATGGCAAAATTTGTGTTCTGGATGATTACATAATTGCATAGCTAGTCAAGTTTACTAAGAAATGGGAATATATTATACTTTGTCCACAAAACTATGATTCTCGTGGCTGAAGACAAGGAGTACAAGATTGTTTGCGTGTGTGACTGTCCCTACATCACTTCATTGCTCCTACTATAAGGACAATCCCCCCCCCCCCCCCCTTCATAACCCTTCCTTCACTCCCACACATGAATGTTTCCCTTTGTAATATTATGTATGGCAGTACGAATGGTACGGTACACTTATGAATATAATTAGTTATGACTTTGACGATTAATTTAATTAACTGCATAACAAAATACACTTGTTATTTGATATTACAAATTTTACTTTTAATTGGCACATACATTTTCATAAAAGAGTTAGAGACGTGGTGCGCTTGACGGTACAGTTGGTCAAAGTTCCAGCTGACCCACCCTCGCTCTGGGGCTCGGAGAATTAGCTGGCAATACTGGTATAGTGGTGCAGGGATACCACTTGCCATTAATGTGTTACCTGTGTCTGTCCTGTAAATTACTGCACATTAGACTATGTAATGTTCACGTTGTGAAGACTAAATACTCCTTCATTAATTAAGCAGCCACCAATAAAACAGAAATATGTATTCTTATACAATCGAGTAAAGTATGTTGTGGCAGCCAGCAGGTTTTATATGCGTTGCCAATCAGTGGATATAATAACTTGAATATTTATGCAAATCTACGAACTTTGGGTAAATGCTCGGGATCATGCATTGCGATGTATGCATTTTTATTTGAGATAGGCTTAGTTTCCCTTGTTTAGTATATGTTCTAACAATAATATACGGTAGCCGAAATCAGATCTACCAATCTCAATCTTTGTAAGACACACCTCCTTCCTACACCAGTATTGTCAGATAATTCTGCGAGCCCCAGAGCGAAGGTGGGTCAGCTGGAACTTTGACCAACTGTACCTCCAATATAAGAGTGTACAAGAAACTGTATTTATGGTGATACTGTACCAACTTCATGGAGGGCATGTGGTGATATATGCTAGGTTCCGTATTATAGCTGAGAGTGAGAGAGAGAGAGAGAGAGCGAGAGGTAGAGAGAGAGAGAGAAAGAGAGAATGTTGGTAAGAGTGAAAGTGAGTGCATTTGTTTTAGGTTAGGGAATGTAAGTACCGGCTTTGTGCTATATCTAGGAAAGTCTTTTATGTTAGTAAAATAACACGAATGAGGGTAGCTGTACACTTTCAGACACGTCCAGGTGTTACGTAGATACTTTCAATTATACCATTGTAGCTACTATACTATGGGTTTCAGAGGCCGTGTTACATAGTTTTTCGGGAATAACTTATTAACAAACAGTTGGATCAGTATGACATTGTAGCTACTATACTATGGGTTTCAGAGGTCGTGTTACATCGTTTTTCGGGAATAACTTATTACAAACAGTTGGATCAGTATGATATTTTGCCAGAGTTTGTTTCACACCGTCCCCTAATTTTCGTAAATATTGTGCATTACCAAAAGTAGAGAATTAAGCCACTTGTCCCTTAGTCATGAGGTTAAAGTCACACCTGAATGACAAGGAACGGACAAGGCTATTGTGGCGTACCTGTGTAAACCACCAAACCAATATTGCTTTTCCATCAAACACGATTGTCATCAGCCACCACCCAACCCTACCATCGCCTTTACATTCATATTATAATATGTCACTATCAAATTAAACTATACAAACATTATGTGATATATTTTTATATTAAAGTGATTGTGATTTCTATTTTAAGGTTGTGAGCTAAAATACAAATAAACACAAGTATCTTTGTAACAGCCGGACGTGTGGACAACTGTACAATAAGGTATCAACAGTTCTGACTCACCTTTATAACTTGAAAGCTTTGATTTACTCTCAGTGGTTGTTATAAACACGATACGGTATCGGTATCGGTACTCTGGTATAACCCTTGAACATGACTTTCAAATTTAAGAAACATCAGCTGGTCAGATACATCAAAGGAATGCCTTCATAACATATGGGATGCATTTCAATTTGTTGTTGTGATGATATAGGAAACTACTTGTGTTGACAACTGTACATACTGTATACTGTACTGTACACTGTGTTATGGAGGTAACGTGGTATGGAATGTTCTCCGGATTGTGTGTTTAGCTTCAAGGTGAGTTGAGTACTTTACATGTTTGCATATATATTGCTTAAATGGGTGAAATAATATAATCATCATAATACTATAAAATAACTGTTGACAATGACCACAAACATCAGCTCCTCCCACCCCTTATAGTTATCTACTTATGTTGCCAACTACTGTACTAATAGGTTGTGTTAACTTGGAAATAAATTAATGCATTAAGTGATTGGTTTATTATAATACCCCGAGTGTGTTAGTCCTGCTCTGGTACATTCCGGTACAGTATTATAGGAGAGGAAGAAGGCAGTAAGAATGTAAATCGAAGCTATAGGACGTGAAGGCACGTAATATCCTGAATCTGCAGAAGCTCTTAAGATTTGCATACATATTTCCTATTAGTATAGCAGTGTAGGTGGTTAAGAAGTCTATTATTATGTACGGTAACGGATATTTGTAATGCAAATATTTAGCTTAGTACGGTGCCGCACGTACAGATAATGTTATTCATGATTACATGTAGTGTAATATCATATTTAAATGTTTGTCATATTATTACGTATGTTCCTATGTTAGTACCTCTTACGTTGCATTTTATAATTATCTTCTTTTCGTATTTGTCATCACCCCTGTATTTTTAAATCTTATTAATTTTCCTGACTGTTGCTATTGTGATAAATGTTTTGCTTACTTTCGTATTTCTGGAATTTTGTTCATAAGCTCGTTGCCTCACCCTTTATTTATATTAGTTCCTGTTATCATCCAAGACGGCCAGAGAGAGAGGTTTTCAATGCTTGTCTTACTGCTGTTGTTTTTTTGTTTATATCGCTATCATTATTATTCAAGCTTGTCTCACTAGTGATCCATTTTGTTAAAACGAGCTTTGTTTTATACACATGTGTGTCATTCGTGCATATTCCTGCATATGTGAGCTTACTGCCATCAACATTACCGGTACTAGCTGTTATCTCATAATTATTGTTGTAACCCCCCCCCCCCCCCCCCACACACACACAACAAACATTATTTATTTTTCTTCTTCCCTACCGCGTCTATCCCTTCTTTCTTACTCCCACTCAACCGTCTCCATAATGAAGCTATTTACCATTAGGTGGACTACTCTCCCAAACACTTGTAAACAGACTTCCCACACTTCAGCTGGGTATCAGAAATTAACAACAGTCTGGCCAGTACATAAACTCCGTGACCAGTGCCAATATCACAGACTAGATCATCGGTGGAAAGGATATTATCCCCCCCCCCCCCCCCCTCCTCCCTCTCGTTCTTTATCTATCCATTTGTTGCACCAAATGGTTCCCCTCGATAAATCCCCTGGTTTAACACCGATCCCCACCTCCTTCTCCATGTACCTCTTTGCACTCCTGTCATTCTTCTTCTTGTTCAACCTCTGACTCCATCATCTCATCCACTATACTCCCTTGGGATTTCTCTGTATCCTTGCCATTATATCGTATCCCTTGTTCTCTGTGTTACAACCCCTGTTACGAACTGGCACTCGGGTACACAAGGGCTCTCAATCAGGACTCGAATACGGCTCGCTGCCACAACGGAAACACACGATCCCAACCCCTGAGTACTGCCAGCCGAACAAAAAACACCAAAACCCTCCAGAGTTCAATCTGCTATAACGGGGTATACAAGAACTCGGTACTAGTGTTCAACAACAGACTAATAAAGAGACAGGAATTATCTAGTCTGGTCAACAATCAAACAATGAAGTAAGAAACAACAACACCAAAGAATAGTATTGGCCGAAGCCGAAGTAATCCACCCTTGACTAAGAACTTAAGAAGTCCTCCACCCTCTACTTCGGATCGGCACTATTACGTTACGTTAACTAATAGTCCTTAAGCATCGAGCAAGGAATCTTCTGAAAAAAGTTAGATGCTTCTCGGATGCTCGTAAGAAGTACGTATCGGATTTTGAACAGTAATTCAATAAGCAAAAACACTGGCAATTAAATACTATTAAAGGTTTAAATTGGCATAAGAATAATTAAAAGAATATGCAATAGTAAATGGCAAACATTAAAAAGAAGTACTCCGCAAATGCAACGGCAATAGCCTACTCGGATTGTGCTCGTGGGCCACTAATCACTAAAGTAGCCAAGCTTGCAACACATGAAATCAATAGTGCATAAACAATATCATACATAAGGAAAGCTTCAATACTATTCTGTATCTACTAATCGAGTAAAGTCTAGCTGGGGTACTGTAGGCAAAAAGGTAGCAGTGACTGAGCAAAAACGGCTCGTAGCCTAGCGAAGTCCTCACAACTGTTTAAAGTATTACGTTAAAACTAACAAGTGCACTTTGAGAAATCCAGATCCCTTGTATCTGGTTTTCTCCCGGCTCCTTGACAAAGTAAAAACAAACTGTTAATAAAATACAGGGTGGTTAGGCTCTTGCCCTCACGCACTGTAAATTATTAACTCAACACAGTCAGCCGCGAAGACAACCTAGGCTTCACTGAACCGAAACGAGTATGCAGGTTTATCGCTTAACCACTGCATCAAACAACAACTCGTAACACAGAAAAGCCTTACCCCAGTCTAGCATTACCTAGACTAGCAGAAAACAGGAATAATAATAATAACACACAGGGAAATGCATATACAAGTGCAACAAACATAAATCAATCCTATTCTAAGTCAACCTTTCCAAAATAGGCTATCTAATAGGCAAGTATCTCTGAGAACTCAAGCGATAATACGTTGGCTGACTAGCTCTGCACCAACGGGACCATGGAAGTTAAAAAAGGCAGGGAAAAGAGGAGATAAGAATGTAAGGTAGTAGAGAAAGTTCACATCAGTCAGAAGAATATATATAGTTAGCAAGGGAAATGAGAAGTCGCTCTGCCTAATGAGTTCTGATGAAAAAATGGCTAGACTTCCCTTTTTATACCCGGCCCTCTAGTGAGCCCAACGTGAACTACTAAGGACCGCCCACTGACAACCATTACGTAATTTCTCTCTCTCCTCTGGGATAGACAAAGGCTCCCCTAGCACTGAGGGGAGGGGGGGGGGAGTGCTAGTGAGTTAGGCCCACCTCCCGCATGGCGCACCCACTGACCCCCAACGGTGGCTGTTTCTCCTCCCATCATTACAAATAAGTTTTACACACAATACTTATAACTAATGATATAAAATAGAACTCGTTGACTCAGATGAAAACAAAATACATATTCATAATACTTATAGTACAACGGCTCACATGAACTAAGTTAGGAAACTCTACATAGACTACAGCCAAAGTTCCTGCCCTGACGATCCTAGCGAGAGTGGGGCATGACTAGGCGTTCTGTACAGCATGCTCACACTGGTCATGCGTCACACCTGGAACTCTTACGAAATCCCAATAATGTCGATTCAAACTTGGAGATGTTGGGTGCTTCATGTGTCGCACTAGATGACATGGTAACAGGAGCTTCAAGGTGTTGGTTGCTTCCTTTCTGCCACACTAGATGACGACACCTTATTTATACACGTCACGGGCATCTTCTATGCTATGGTGATGATATAGGGGATATTTTTTTGACGTGTTTGGTGTAGCCAGGATAGTGGATACTTGTAAATCAGCAGGGGCCATCAAATCACTTCAGAAAAACCCTTGACATTTGGTGTGGACTCAATCTGAGGTCTTTTTGGTTCACAGTCCACGACGCTATCCAAATGCTTCATAACTTGGCTTTATTTCAAAGATCCCAACTGGTGTAACTTTATATATGCTAAGAACTTACGCTTACAGTTCTTTGCAATCTCTCTCTCTCTCTCTCTCTCTCTCTCTCTCTCATGTTAATGTTTAGTTTCCCCTCGCCCCCTTCAACCCATTATATACAACTACAGTAAATCATATTATTCTTCGCCCTCTACACTCATAAACCATAATATGTATTAACTCATTGGAATATTAACACTTTGCAGCTATACTCAGACACATTTGGGGTACTGTATTTTCTATTGTTTTCAAAATTTAAATTCAAGTGAGTGTAGGGTAGGTTATGTACAGTATATTAGGCGATGCACCGTACAGTATATTTATTAAATGTTCTTATACTACTGGTAAATACCCCGAAAGGAGTTGAAATAGGGGAGCTATTCCCCCCCCCCCCCGCCAAAGGCGGCTTTCTAGGGCCTTTCCTAGCTGATGCCGAGAGGATTGGGTTCTAGTCATGTGGTGATGGGCTGGTCTATCAGAGTGAGAGCTGAGCGATCTCTGCCATACCCATAGCTTACTCTGACTGTTCCTTTTACTTATATATCTTCTAGATCTCAAGTGACGGCGTCTTTTCCGTGGATTGACCTCCCTACTGCCAACCTAGAAGTTGGCAGATTGGGAGCCAAAGCGTCACATTTTTCCCTTGCCCCTCAACTTTCTCTTCATAATTGCTGAGGGGAACAGGGCCTTGGGTGGGGCTTTGGTTTCCCGGGCGTTTCCGCACCCTCCTCAGCTCCCTGCCTTGGAGTGGCTTCGGTCACCCGGGCTTTGTTAGTGGTAAGCAGGGAGGGTTTTGTGGGAGCGCTCGTTTATGGCCTTGGCCTTGCTAGAGATCTTGGGGCTGTTCGGCCTGGGGAACAACAACAACAACAACAACCCCCTTTCTCTGTTCTAGATATTTATGTTTATAGCTGCATGGTTTTTATTGTCCATTTCCTATTTCCTCTTTTCCTTTAAACCCTTTGTCTGGATGACGTAGTTTCTATTATTCGAACTACCACCAAGCGATTATCTTAGCTTTAGGAAGGACGTGCAAATGTAAATAGGCTGAAGAACAACTTTACCATGTGTTATCTTCTACAGGTATTTACTTTCTTACTGAATATAAGTTACATTCTCGTATCTTGTGCCGTCAATCTCCTTGCTCATATTCGCTTCATCTACTTACGGTAAGCTTTAATCTCATATCTTTCCTACTATTCCCTAGCTTATATTCCCTCTGCTCTCCCGTGTTTAAGGACCGTTTCTCAGCCCTGCCTCTCAGCCCCCACCACTGGTCACATATTTATCTTGCCGTCTCCTAAACTCTTTTTTACAGGCATTTTATTCGTAGCTTTTAAGGATGGAGTTTCTTTAGCGATGGAATTCCAGTGACATCAACCGATTAAAATAAGCAGTAGTAGTACCGTATCAAATATCTTTTTATTATTACCTCTGTTATGGCAAAATTTGTGTTCTGGATGATTACATAATTGCATAGCTAGTCAAGTTTACTAAGAAATGGGAATATATTATACTTTGTCCACAAAACTATGATTCTCGTGGCTGAAGACAAGGAGTACAAGATTGTTTGCGTGTATGACTGTCCCTACATCACTTCATTGCTCCTACTATAAGGACCCCCCCCCCCCCTTCATAACCCTTCCTTCACTCCCACACATGAATGTGTTTCCCTTTGTAATATTATGTATGGCAGTACGAATGGTACGGTCCACTTATGAATATAATTAGTTATGACTTTGACGATTAATTTAATTAACTGCATAACAAAATACACTTGTTATTTGATATTACAAATTTTATTTTTAATTGGCACATACATTTTCATAAAAGAGTTAGAGACGTGGTGCGCTTGACGGTACAGTTGGTCAAAGTTCCAGCTGACCCACCCTCGCTCTGGGGCTCGGAGAATTAGCTGGCAATACTGGTGTAGTGGTGCAGGGATACCACTTGCCATTAATGTGTTACCTGTGTCTGTCCTCTAAATTACTGCACATTAGACTATGTAATGTTCACGTTGTGAAGACTAAATACTCCTTCATTAATTAAGCAGCCACCAATAAAACAGAAATATGTATTCTTATACAATCGAGTAAAGTATGTTGTGGCAGCCAGCAGGTTTTATATGCGTTGCCAATCAGTGGATATAATAACTTGAATATTTACGCAAATCTACGAACTTTGGGTAAATGCTCGGGATCATGCATAGCGATGTATGCATTTGTATTTGAGATAGGCTTAGTTTCCCTTGTTTAGTATATGTTCTAACAATGATATACGGTAGCCGAAATCAGATCTACCAATCTCAATCTTTGTAAGACACACCTCCTTCTTACACCAGTATTGTCAGATAATTCTGCGAGCCCCAGAGCGAAGGTGGGTCAGCTGGAACTTTGACCAACTGTACCTCCAATATAAGAGTGTACAAGAAACTGTATTTATGGTGATACTGTACCAACTTCATGGAGGGCATGTGGTGATATATGCTAGGTTCCGTATTATAGCTGAGAGTGAGAGAGAGAGAGCGAGAGGTAGAGAGAGAGAGAGAAAGAGAGAATGTTGGTAAGAGTGAAAGTGAGTGCATTTGTTTTAGGTTAGGGAATGTAAGTACCGGCTTTGTGCTATATGTAGGAAAGTCTTTTATGTTAGTAAAATAACACGAATGAGGGTAGCTGTACACTTTCAGACACGTCCAGGTGTTACGTAGATACTTTCAATTATACCATTGTAGCTACTATACTATGGGTTTCAGAGGCCGTGTTACATCGTTTTTCGGGAATAACTTATTAACAAACAGTTGGATCAGTATGACATTGTAGCTACTATACTATGGGTTTCAGAGGTCGTGTTACATCGTTTTTCGGGAATAACTTATTAACAAACAGTTGGATCAGTATGATATTTTGCCAGAGTTTGTTTCACACCGTCCCCTAATTTTCGTAAATATTGTGCATTACCAAAAGTAGAGAATTAAGCCACTTGTCCCTTAGTCATGAGGTTAAAGTCACACCTGAATGACAAGGAACGGACAAGGCTATTGTGGCGTACCTGTGTAAACCACCAAACCAATATTGCTTTTCCATCAAACTCGATCGTTATCAGCCACCACCCAACCCTACCATCGCCTTTACATTCATATTATAATATGTCACTATCAAATAAAACTATACAAACATTATGTGATATTTTTGTATATTTGTATATTAAAGTGATTGTGATTGCTATTTTAAGGTTGTGAGCTAAAATACAAATAAACACAAGTATTTTTGTAACAGCCGGATGTGTGGACAACTGTACAATAAGGTATCAACAGTTCTGACTCACCTTTATAACTTGAAAGCTTTGATTTACTCTCAGTGGTTGTTATAAACACGATACAGTATCGGTATCGGTACTCTGGTATAACCCTTGAACATGACTTTCAAATTTAAGAAACATCAGCTGGTCAGATACATCAAAGGAATGCCTTCATAACATATGGGATGCATTTCAATTTGTTGTGATGATATAGGAAACTACTTGTGTTGACAACTGTACATACTGTATACTGTACTGTACACTGTGTTATGGAGGTAACGTGGTATGGAATGTTCTCCGGATTGTGTGTTTACCTTCAAGGTGAGTTGAGTACTTTACATGTTTGCATATATATTGCTTAAATGGGTGAAATAATATAATCATCATAATACTATAAAATAACTGTTGATAATTGCCAAACACATCAGCTCCTCCCAGCCCTTATAGTTATCTACTTATGTTGGCAACTACTGTACTAATAGGTTGTGTTAACTTAAAAATAAATTAATGCATTAACCCGGCAAGCGCGATAGGCCTCACGGAAGGCTTCCTATAGGGAACGCGATAGGCCTCACGGAAGCAGGATTTTTAAAGGCGTACCAAAACGGCGCCAAGCTGTCTGGGGAGTCACAAATTGCGCCACGTTTAGTGCGACATGGTACCTCTCGATGGCACCCACAACCACCCGCCGCACGCACCCCACACAGTCTACACACGCAGTACGCTCTCAGTCACTATGGAGCCTACACACTCCCCTGACTCGCTCCCTGTTGACTCGCCCAACCCTGTTGCTGGCGGTGTTAGTGCTCGTGGCAGGACACGAACACGTGCCAGGGACCCCTCCTACGTATATACTTCTGAGGATGATGAGCCAGTGCAGCCAAGAAGACCTACACGTGCTGGGAGAGGCACGACACGTGGTGGGAGAGGCACGACACGTGCAACAAGCACGACGAGTGCGAAGAGGTCATTGTCCTCAGCATTTGCTCTGACAACTGCTACCACAACAACTACTGCCTCTACTGTTGTGGTAACGACGCCCACGGCGCCCACCACCACAGGAAGTACAAGTGGCCGTCCTGGGGATGCAGGAGCATCGGGGGTAGTTGGCAAGAAGGGTAAGGTTAAAGGACACCCTTATCAGTTCAAGAGGAGTAAGGTGACACCTCCCGCCTCTACCACCCCCGCGTTGCCACCACCACCACCACCCACCACGGCCACCCCTGTCTCACTACCCACCACGGCCGCCCCTGCACCACTGCCCACCACGGCCGCCCCTGCACCACCGCCCACGCACGCCCCTGCTCCACCACCCACGCCCACCCATGCCCCTGCTGCTGTTGGAGGGCCTCGTAGAGTTTTGGCAGCCGGTCTAACGCCATCCAAGTTTGACGCCCTCCTCTTCCCTCCTGACTCCTCTGACGACGACGCTGCAGAAGGGGAAGCCTTCGATCCCAGGAACTATGGCTGGGGTGGTGATAGTGGGAGCGAGTCTGAGGAGGATCAAGACCAATATGAGGGAGGTGCAGAGGATTCGGAAGACGACGATGTACTTCTGCACCGTGACCATGACCAAGACCTGTCTGACGACGAAGGCGCAGACGACGTGGCTGACGGAGGGGCTGATCCTGATCCCCCACGGGCGTATAATTTTGCCTGGTCTGAAGGGTCCCATTTCCAACCAGATTTGCACCAGTTCAATGCCAATCTGGCTGGTTCAACAGCAGACTGGCCCTGTAATGACCAGTCCACGGAATCTGATTTCTTCTGTGCATTTTTTGACCAGGAGGTATTATCTCATCTCGTTTCCCAAACCAATGGCTATTTTACCTGGGTGAGGGAAAGAATTGATATGATATCTCCTAGAGCAAGAATTCGTGCAGGGGTTGATACGACTGTCCCTGAGCTCCTTGTGTTCTTTGCGTTGTTGCTAATCATGCCTCTCTGCAGGAAGCATGTAATGGAGCATTATTGGAAGCACGACCCAATCATCAACACCCCAATTTTCCGGAAATATATGGCTCGTGATAGATTTTTCTTGCTTCTGCGATTTTTGCACTTCGCAGACAATAATAATCCAAACCGAGCTGATAGAATATGGAAAGTTCGGGATGTGTTGACCATGTTGTTGCAAAGGTACAGGAAATTCTTCTACCCCTTTGCCAACCTGGTGATTGATGAGTCGCTCGTGCTTTTCAAAGGACGCCTGGTGTTCAAGCAGTACATCCCCTTGAAGAGACACAGGTTCGGGATCAAGATCTTTGTGTTGTGCGATTGTGAAAGTGGAATAGTGCTCGACATGATCGTATACACCGGCACTGATGTAGACATTCCAAAAGTCGGTGGCAACGACCCATTGGGCATGTCAGGGCACATTGTGAAAAAGATGCTGGAGCCCTACCTGAACAAGGGGCACACGTTGTACACCGACAATTGGTATACAAGTCCTGCACTCTGCCAGTTCCTCCATGACCACAAAACGGGGGCATGTGGGACTGTCAGAACTAACAGGAAGTTCATGCCTAAGTTCCAAGGCAAACGCATAGAACTGGACAACCCCTCCCACAGTGACACCGCTTCTGATGACGACTTGGCAGAGGAACAAAGGCGCCGCAGACTGGACAGACCAAGAAGAAAGAAGAAAGAGCACTACAAGCAGCTGGAGAAGTCTGGGAAAGTTCTGGCGGTAAAGTGGCTCGATAAGCGACCAGTTCACCTGCTTTCGACTGTCCATACAGGTGCCCAAGTGGACTCTGGTAAATTCCACTACCGTACCAAGAAGTCTATCCAGAAACCTGATATGGTGGTGGATTATACCAAGTACATGCGCCTTGTGGACAAGTCTGATTGCCAGCTTGCAGGCGTTGAGTGCCTACGAAAAACAGTGAAGTGGTATCACAAGCTTTTCCTTCACTTTGTTGACATCACGATGCTCAACGCTTACAACATGTGGCTGGTAAAAAAAGACATGGCCCCGAACAAAAAACTCAAGTTCAGGGAGTTCATATACAACGTCGCCTACCAACTCCTACAAAAACACCAACCAGTCTCCGGTCACAGGGGTCGCCGTGCAGTCAACCTCCCAGACAGAGTCATTGATGGATATGACAAACACTACCCTATCCACACCGAGCTATCTGGCACCCGGAGGCTGCAAGTACAGTGCCAGGTCTGTGCCCACTCCACCAGAAAGCCACAAAGAAGAAGCCGAGTCACATCAATGTGCAAGGAATGCAACGTTGGGTTGTGTTTGGGCGAGTGATTCAGGGACTACCACTCACTCAAGTACTACTAGGAGTGGTACCTGTGTCGCCCTATCTCAGCCAAACTCCTGCCCCGCCCACCTACCTCACTACCTACCTCACTACCTACCTGCCCGTACCTGACCTGCCCGTACCTGACCAACGTGATCTCAAAACACCTGCCTGCCTACCTACTTGCCCGTACCTGACCAACGTGATACTATTATCATAACATGTACAAATTATAGTTGTAGGATAAGTTCATATGTTTTGGTATATACTGTATATATATATATATATATATACACAGTATATTATTGTATACAGTATACTGTATATATAAGCAATATTTTCATTTATTATTTCAGTTTAATTCATTAGCCAGGCAATATTTTGTTTTATTTATATATATACCTATGTAATATTATACTTATGTACTAACCTTTTGTAACAACCTTTTGTAATAATAAAACAAACAAAAAAAAAAAAAAAAAAAAAAAAATAAACACAAAAAAACATACTTACGCTCTGCTATTCATCAAAGTTTTCGACTTTATGAATAGCAGGGCGTAAGTATGTAAAAAAAAAAAATTTCAAGTGATATAAACACTCCAAAAACATCCCCATAACCTCTCTGGTTTCGAACCCACGTCTCTAGGCCTACGTCTCTAGGCCTACATCTCACTCAGTCCATCACTCTAACCACTAGACCATGACTGTTCACACTATACTGACAGCGATTAGTGCGTACGTATTTTCGGGCAGACGAATGCTTGACAAAAAAAATATATATATACCCTCGATACACTTGTGTATATCGAAGTATTTAGTATGTATAATACTTTTACATAACCTAACATATTCTATCATTACGAACAAACAGTAAAGAAATTTACAAGTAAATAAATAACCTTTCATCCATGAGTTGCAAGCAAATAGTGCGTAAAAATTGTGTAATGAGATATCGGGTTACTCTAACATACTGCGCCATCCAAGAAGTCTTATCGTTGTTTACAATATAGCAACGACAACACAAAGTGTCTATAAGGTCTAAATTTGTGCATACACCCACGCTAATCTCATCTACTTACTGTAATCTGACCCCTTTTCTCTCCCGCGCCACCCACCTTTCTCAATACACCACTCTTATTTCGCCTATTATTCGTCCGTATGCCTCTCTGCGCTTCATTTATCAGTGTATATTATTCATATGGGCTGCCTTACTCATGAATATGAACAGGTGAAACCATAAAGGTGCTTTTTAGGCGAGATATAGAGCGTTGCTTCTCATCAATCGCACGTTCTTGCCTCCACCCTCTCTCTCTCTCCTCCCGCCTGACTCACTCACACACACTCGCTCGCTCGGGGATGTCGTGCCTATCAGCCCATTTTTTTCAACTTGCAGCCACCGTAACTCCACACCAAATTTTTTTTAGGGTGGATATATATATATTGGCGGATGTGGCTGCTTATTTCCAAGACATTGAGGTACTTTTTTTTAAATTCTGTGAGATCGAATATTTTGGCAGAAATGCACAAATAACTACCCTAGCTCCTAGTGCTATTTAGCGCTTAACAGGTTAAGTGATTGGTTTATTATAATACCCCGAGTGTGTTAGTCCTGCTCTGGTACATTCCGGTACAGTATTATAGGAGAGGAAGAAGGCAATAAGAATGTAAATCGAAGCTATAGGACGTGAAGGCACGTAATATCCTGAATCTGCAGAAGCTCTTAAGATTTGCATACATATTTCCTCTTAGTATAGCAGTGTAGGTGGTTAAGAAGTCTATTATTATGTACGGTAACGGATATTTGTAATGCAAATATTTAGCTTAGTACGGTGCCGCACGTACAGATAATGTTATTCATGATTACATGTAGTGTAATATCATATTTAAATGTTTGTCATATTATTACATATGTTCCTATGTTAGTACCTCTTACGTTGCATTTTATAATTATCTTCTTTTCGTATTTGTCATCACCCCTTGTATTTTTAAATCTTATTAATTTTCCTGACTGTTGCTATTGTGATAAATGTTTTGCTTACTTTCGTATTTCTGGAATTTTGTTCATAAGCTCGTTGCCTCACCCTTTATTTATATTAGTTCCTGTTATCATCCAAGACGGCCAGAGAGAGAGGTTTTCAATGCTTGTCTTACTGCTGTTGTTTTTTTGTTTATATTGCTATCATTATTATTCAAGCTTGTCTCACTAGTGATCCATTTTGTTAAAACGAGCTTTGTTTTACACACATGTGTGTCATTCTTGCACATTCCTGCATATGTGAGCTTACTGCCATCAACATTACCGGTACTAGCTGTTATCTCATAATTATTGTTGTAACCTCCCCCCCCCCCACACACACACAACAAACATTATTTATTTTTCTTCTTCCCTACCGCGTCTATCCCTTCTTTCTCACTCCCACTCAACCGTCTCCATAATGAAGCTATTTACCATCAGGTGGACTACTCTCCCAAACACTTGTAAACAGACTTCCCACACTTCAGCTGGGTATCAGAAATTAACAACAGTCTGGCCAGTACATAAACTCCGTGACCAGTGCCAATATCACAGACTAGAGCATCGGTGGAAAGGATATTAGCCCCCTCCCCCCCCCTTCCTCCCTCTCGTTCTTTATCTATCCATTTGTTGCACCAAATGGTTCCCCTCGATAAATCCCCTGGTTTAACACCGATCCCCACCTCCTTCTCCATGTACCTCTTTGCACTCCTGTCATTCTTCTTCTTTTTCAACCTCTGACTCCATCATCTCATCCACTATACTCCCTTGGGATTTCTCTGTATCCTTGCCATTATATCGTATCCCTTGTTCTCTGTGTTACAACCCCATCCTATTCCTTCTCCTACGTCCCATTACTCTAATCAAAGTTACTTCCCTTAGGTCTATATAGACCCTTATTTCTCCTGCTATATTAGTGGACACTTGTGACGTCCCTTCCAGGTTTGTACACTGTGGTAACTGGATAATATGCAGTAGCTCCTGTATACCAACCTATGATAGTGTGATTCCACTACCTTTACTTTATTTAATCGTAATTTATTAACATATCAATTTGAAATCCTCATTAACGCAAACATGGTCATATATTTATTCCATAGCGATCAGCAACCAATAGATAAATTCCCTTAAATTCCCATACTCTAGTCAACCCTTCAATCCTTTTCTTACCAATCTGCACACCAACCAATACATTTTCTTACCAATCTGCACACCAACCAATACCTTTCTCGATTATATACCAAACCCCCCAACACAATGTCTTAACTACCCCAATCCAACTCATATACTACCCACAATATACACCATCCTTCTCTTTAAAAACACCCACCTCCTACACCCCACGGAGGAATACCGTAGCTATTGGGGAGAGGAAACAGGATCGTAAAGGTGTCGAGGGCAGACAGCAATTTTAGGTCGTATTGAGCAGGGTTGTAAGGATCAGTTTAGTAATGAATTGTCTTGGGGCCTTCGAGCTGATGTCCTGTGTTGCAAATGGCTTCCGCTTGGGTTATCGGTTTCCCTTAATATTACGTTAAGTTATCTTGGCGGCGAGATTCGTGTGTACGTTTTTGTGTGTGCATGTGTTTGCATATGTGTGTGTGTGTGTGTGTGTGTATGTGTGTGAGTGAGACCGAAAGCGAGAAAAAAATCTAATATATTGGTGGTGCATAGGTTTAGGCTTTAATTTAACATCCTGCTGGTGAGGGGTTTAGTATTATGTTAGGCATATAGACTAGAATTAATGGAGTTTATAATTAGACCCCGAGTGCTCTGAGAATAATAGAAGATTAGCTTAGTTAGTGTGTGCGCAAGTCTGTAACTTCTTTCAACTTGATTTAACAACTTTTCTTGTACATGTTTGCTCTTATTTATTCATTTGGTTCCACTTTCTCTTTTTCAACTCGCTCTCGCTCTCTCTCTCGCTCTCTCTCTCTCTCTCTCTCTCTCTCACACACATACATTATGTTCCCCACCCTCCAGCTCTCTCCTTTTCAAAGTTTTGCATTTCTTTCTTTGCACCAATATATTCTCCTCCCTCTTTTTCCTCCTTCCTGTCAAGACATTCGGCCCTTTGCCCAGCATACTTCTCTTTCACTAAAACATTGTTTCCCCTCCCCTTCACTATCAATATGCCTGTATGTATGTACATTCAACCACACCTAAATCGATTTGACATATTGGAACTAAACCTTACCTCCAGAACACCTGCACACCATAATGCAAATAATATATATATGTTTAGCTAACAATGACAGGAATAGGAAGAAACCCAGGTATCTATTAACATGATAAAGAGAGGTCGGAAACAACTGGTGGTTTTATAGTGTTAAGAGCCCCCCAAGTATTAGGAAGTTGACGAATCATATTAGTGGCGGAAGGAGGGAGAGAGACGTCAGTAAAAGAAGAGGCACAACACTTGAAAACATGTAATTGTGATCAAGTGTTGCACACCCAAATGACATGGGAAATTATTTACCTCTCCGCTGCGTACCCCCTATAGTATACATACAGCCACTCCTGTGCCGAGGTATGACGATTTTAGCGACCCTTGCAAATATCGATGAAAAGTACATCAACGTGTAGGGAATGTTCGCGCGCATCGAGCCATATATATTTGACGCCCCAAAAATGTCGAGGTTGGGGGGTGGGGGGGGGGGGGTCCGTACTTGAAGAAAGTGGAGCGAATGGCATCGCACGGCAAGATTTCCCGGGTGAATATCTGCGCGGCCAGGGGGTAATAGGAGGGCTAGAGCGTATTCTCGCGTATTTATCCTATTTTCATCACTTCTATGCTATGTGGAGTATGTGTAGGTATGTGTATGTATGTGTACGTATGTAGGCCATCCATATACCAAGGAACATGCTGCATATAGACCAAATATGCGACATATAAGCGAATTATGAGAGAGTTTAGCGAGGCGGGAACTGAGGTGAGAGAGTTCACGCGGGAGACAAGGGCTTGTGTACCGCTTGAGTGAAAGCGGGTTTAGCGTGTGAGTATGTGTACGTATGTGTACGTATGTAGGCCACCCATATACCAAGGAATATGCGACATATAGCCCAAATATGCGAAATATAAGCGAATTATGAGAGACTTTAGAGGCGGGAACTGAGGTGAGAGAGTTTACACGAGACAAGTGCTTGTGTACCACTTGAGTGAGTGCGGGTTTAGCGTGTGGCAGGGTGGTATCGAGAGTTGCCAAGTTGTACAGAGTATGTTAGCTGTAATAGCACGTATATATCGTATTTTCAGCACTGTCATGCTATATATAAAGTACGTGTACGTATGTAGGCGATCCATCTACCAAGGAATATGCCGCATATAGACAAATTATGCGATATACAAGCCTTATGAATGTTTTTATGGGAGAGGTGTGGTGGGTGGGTTGGTGTGTGGGAGGGAGTGAGGGAGGGAGGGAAGTTGTGAGTCACTGGAAAGCCAAGGTTAGCCAGCTGTGTGGTGTGTTATTGTTTTACAATCTGGGGTGTAAACAAACTGAGCTATTATAGACTGGTGTCAAATGTTGGTAAGGTTGGCAGAATGCCATATGAAACGATGATTTATTCATTTGAACATTATACGCAATACAAATGTATATTCGAGACTTACTTGGGGTATTTTGTATGACATGCATTACTATATAATCGAATATACACGCGACGTATAGAGGGATGTTGGAGGAAATTCAACACAAACACACTAACTTGTCCTTCATTATTTGCAAGATTATACAATACAAATGTATTTGTGAAGGTTATTTTTTGCATTTTGTATTATAAATGAACCCGATATCCGAGTGTGTAGGGGCCGACTCAGAGAGAGATGGTGGGTGGGCGAGTGGAGGAAAAAGGGTTTAGCTTAGTGACTGTGCGATAAGACTGGTGTCACACTGAGAGGGGCAATGTTGGGGAGTGTGTGGGCAATTTTTTAATGAATAGAGTTCTAAAATAAACTTATTTTTGAGAGAGATAGTTTTATATGCCTTTGCATGATAGGACTGATAATTCCATCAATTTAGTAAAGTAAATTGGTGGGATAATTTTTTTTTTTTTTGTTTTACCAACTGACAGCTAGAATGTACAGATCAAGTTTTCGGTGATACATTGTATGAGCTGCCGTGGCCTAGTCAGTAAGATCACGGATTGGGATTCTGAGGGTATGCCAGGGTAGTGGGTTCGAATCCAGAAGGGGGTTATGGGGAAGTTTTTATAATGTTTAGAAACATTTTGATAACAAAAAATTGTTTACAAGCCCATGTCATTGTATTCAAGCAATATGAAATAATCATAGAATATATCATATTGCAAGAATACAATGACATGAGCTTGTATTTTTTTGGTTATTATTATTATTTTATAAGCCAGATGAACATAGGTTTGAATGTACACATTATTATTTTGCTACACTACAATATATTTCAGGTTGAAATAAACAAGAGAATAACATACAAAATATTTCTATTAGGAACCAAAAAATACATATAACATTAGATCACAGGGATAATATTGTACTTGGGTCTTATTATATATATATATATTTATGAGGTAGCAATTACTTTGGGACATAAAAGCGTGATCAGGTAGTTAAGAACAAAAAATTACATATAACATATCATGGATAATATTGTACTTAGGTGATATATATATATATATATATATATATATATATATATATATATATTTATGAGGTAACAAATAGTTAGTGACATAAGAGCGTGATCAGGTCAGGTCAGGTCAGGTAGGGCGAGCGACAGTCCAGGGCATGCGCAGGGGTGGCACTCAATAGTTCTTGTACATATGGTAATCCCTGAAGCAGTCACCCACGCAGAGTGCAACGTTGCACTCGTTGCACTTGGTGGTGACTTTTTTAGTCGACTTGGGTCTCCTGGTGCTGTTGCTGCAAACGTGACATTGCATCTGCTTGTGACGAGTGCCAATTGCCTGTGTGTTGACTACATAGTGCCTGTGGACCCCCACCTGGATGCGGTCAGGGACGTGATCACCACACCATGCCACACTGCTCGTAGTGGGGGTGCCATACTTTTCCAGGAGATGGAACGAGACGTTGTACACGAACTCCCGGAACTTTAGTTTCATATTTGGAGCCATATCTTTTTTGACAAGCCACAGGTTGTACCAGTTGAGCATCGTGATGTCGACTAGGTGGAGGAAGAGCTTGTGATACCATTTCACAGTCTTCCTCAGACACTCAACGCCTGCAAGTTTACAATCTGACTTGTCCACCAGGCGCATGTATTTTGTGTAGTCCACTACCATATCGGGTTTTTCGATGGTTTTATTGGTGCGGAAGTGGACTTTACCAGAGTCGACCTGGGCACCTGTGTGGACTGTCGAAAGCAGATGAACATCACGTTTGTCCTTCCACTTCAGAGCCACCACTTTCCCGGACTTCTCCAGCATCTTGTACTTGCCGTCCCCCCTTCGTCGCCTTCGTCGTTCCCTTCTCTCGCGGTATTCTTGTGCCAGTTCATCATCAGAAGGTGTGTCACTGGAGGAGGGATTCGGAAGTGGAGTGACGTGACCGACGAACTTTGGCATGGACCTTCTTGTCTTTCTGACAGTCCCACATGACCCCGTTTGGTTGTCATGAAGAAACTAGCAGAGAGCAGGAGAAGTATACCAATTATCGGTGTACAATACGTGTCCCTTGCCCATGTTAGCTGCCATCACTTTGTTTACGATGGCCCCTGACATGCCCATGGGGTCATTGGCACCGACTCTTGGCACGTCTATGTCAGTTCCTGTGTACACAATCATATCAATCACTATACCGGTCTCACAGTCGCACAACACGAAGAGATTGATTCCAAACCTGTGCCTTTTCAAGGGGATATATTGTTTGAACACAAGACGACCGTTGAAGAGCACGAGACTCTCATCAATCACCAAGTTGTTGAAGGGGTAAAAATATTTCTTGTATCTCGCCAGCAACATGGTGAACACCTCCCGAACTTTCCATATTCTGTCAATCCTGCTAGGATTTTCATTGTCTGCAAAATGCATAAATCTCAGCAGCAACAAAAATCTGTCACAAGGCATGAACTTATTGAAAGTTGGGGTGGCGATCAGAGGGTCGTGTTTCCAATAATGTTGAAGCACATGCTTCTTGCAAAAAGGCATGAGCATCACTAAGGCAAAGATTGTCATGAATTAATTTACGGTCGTATCTACCCAGGTTTTTATTCTCGCTCTTGGAGAAATGACGTCCATTCTGTTATACACCCACCTGTAGTAGGCGTTGGTTTGGGCAACTATGTACGACATTAGCTGCACGTCGAAAAAAGCGAGGAAGAAATCCATCTCGTTCGAGTTGTCATCACAGGGCCAGTCAGCAGTTGTACCTGACCTACCAACATCAAACTGGTGCAAATCAGGCACAAAATTGGCCTCGTCAGACCACACAAACCTATGGATATTGGCGTCGGGGATTGGAATGTCATCTGCGTCTTCGCCACCATCAGACAAATCACTGTCATGGTCACGGTATTGCACATCCTCGTCACCCTCGTCGTCACTTGAACGCCTCTCCTCATTATCGTCACTTTGCTCTGATTCACTTTCACTATCCCTCCCCCACTCCTCCCCCCCTCCCGTGCGTCGTCGTCGTCGTCGTATAAATCCTGCGTGTCACCATCCTGGGAATCAGGAAACAGCAATGCGGCATACTTCGACGGAGTAAGGTGCTTCGTCCGTCTCGATCGGGCAGGTGTCCTGTAGGCAGAGACAGAAGGGCCAGCAGAAGGGGCGTCGGCAGGGGCAGTAGTGGTGTGTGGGGCAGAGGTAGAGGCCTTAGACGCAGGCAATATTATGGTTGTCCCTGTCGCCATTGTCGCCTTGCCCTTCGTCCCTTTCTTCCCTTTGGCAGGGGCAGAAGGGCTGGCAGGGGTGGCGTCGGCAGGGCCAGCAGAGGTCCTGGATGGCAATATTATGGTGGTCCCTGTCGCCTTTGTCGCCTTGCCTATCGTCCCTTTCTTCCCTTTGGCAGGAGCAGGGGCAGGGGCAGAAGGGCCGGCAGGGGTGGCGTCGGCAGGGCCAGCAGAGGTCCTGGATGGCAATATTATGGTGGTCCCTGTCGCCTTTGTCGCCTTGCCCATCGTCCCTTTCTTCCCTTTGGCAGGGGCGGGGCCAGGGGCAGGGGCAGTGGCAGGCGCAGAAGGGCTGGCAGAGGCGGCAGGGGCGGCTGTTGGTGGTGGTGGTGGTGGTGGCGGCATGGTGGTAGTGGCAGAGGTAGAAGTTTTCTTACCAATGCCATTCCCTGTCTTCCCAGTGGCCCCGGCAGGTCCTGCAGCCCCAGGGTGGCCTCCTGCGTCGGTGGTAATGGTGGCAGGGGTGGCAGGGGCGGCTGGTGGTGGTGGTGATGGCACGGTGGTAGTGGCAAAGGTAGAGGTTTTCTTACCCATGCCCTTCCCTGTCTTCCCAGTGGCCCCGGCAGGTCCTGCAGCCCCAGGGTGGCCTCCTGCGTCGGTGGTAATGGTGGCAGGGGTGGCAGGGGCGGCTGGTGGTGGTGGTGATGGCACGGTGGTAGTGGCAGAGGTAGAAGTTTTCTTACCCATGCCCTTCCCTGTCTTCCCAGTGGCCCCCGCAGGCCCTGCAGCCCCAGGGCGGCCTTCTGCGTCGGTGGTAGTGGTGGCAGTGGTGGTGGTAGTGGTGGTAGCAGTTGCCTGGGTGGTCGTGGCAGTGTCCCCGAAAGACAATGACCTCTGTGCAGTGCCCCTGCTTGCACGTGTTCTACGTGCTTTACGTGCAGGTTCCTCGTCCTCGGAGCTACTCGTGCCGTAGTAATGGTAGCTCGGGTCTTCAGCAGCCACTCTCTGCCTTCCACGGCCGCTGACACCACCAGAAGGAGGGCTAGTTGTGTCATCAGGGCGAGTGCGTGAGGGACGTCTAGGCTCCATGACAAGTGCTTGTGTAATGCTTGAGTGCGTGCGGGCCGAGCGTGTGGGGTGGTGGTATCGAGAGTTGCCAAGTAGTACTACACCTGCACCAATTTGTAACCGCCTGGCTGTAAACCCGCGGTTTTGGTACGCGTTCAAAAACCGAGATTATATAAGGAGTAGTTCCGCAGCGCAGCGGTAAAACTCTTATTAGTGTTTCCACACTTGCCAGGTTAATCGATAATAAAGATTGTTTATTATGATAACAATGTACGACGCAAAATTGTATTAATATAGTAAACATGGGTTACATACATACATAAATACTGTACATACATACATACATACATATATACAATTTTAAAGACCTCTTCATCCACAGAGAGCTTGGTTTTAGTCTCTTTACTGTAGTACAGTACAATAAAGATATGTCACAACACAGCCTCATCATGTGATCACAGTTGCCGATGTTGGTATAGCGCTAATGGTGTCTCAGCCAGACTCAACACAGTACCCCTGAAGCACTTGCACCTGGCACCACACTAGCCTTAACCATGCTACAATAAGGCACGGCAGTAACAAGAAATCACCGAAACTGCTACAGAAGCTGAGTGCACTACCGAAGTGGTGTGTGGTATGGATAAGATGATGGAGGTTATATGGTAGTAGAAGTACAAAGGAGTACAAAGGAGTACAAAGGAAATCAAGCAACAACAGGTCTAGTGACCCTTCTAGGTTGCTTGTCCTCCAAAACACTGAGGATCAAGTGTCCAAACAGTGGTTTAGAGTGGGTAAGGGAACATTGGAAAGAGAACTACTGCCCTGCCACTAACGTGGCAGGACTAGGAAGTTAGTAGGGGACATATGGGTTAGTAACTGAGGGGAGGATAAAGTTATTCATTTACAAACGCAGTCAGTCGCGGGTTTGATGCGAGATATTTGTCTAGGCGGAATTTAAATGAATCAACGGTGCTGCAGTCTATAACGTCTCGGGGAAGCCCATTCCACAAGTTGACAACTCGATTGAAGAAGAAATTCTTAGATTCGTGCGAGTTAAAAGATTTACCAATAATTTTGCAACCGTTTCCCCGCGTGTAATTAGATTGGTCGATAGTGAAGTACTTACTACAGTTCATATTGTCGATGCCTTTGATGATTTTGAACACTTGAATTAAGTCGCCTCTTAATCTGCGCTGGGTTAAAGGAAATAGATTTAATTCTCTAAGACGCTCTTCGTATGGTTTGTTCTTTAGGCTAGGTATCATTTTGGTAACTCTACGTTGAACTCGTTCTAGCTTGTTTATATCTTTTTGGTAATAAGGGCACCAGGATTGAACGCAGTATTCCAGAAGAGGGCGGACTAAGGAATTGTAAAGGGTTAGGATAACTTCTTTGGATTTATGCTCAAATGACCTGCCTATAAAGCCAATTATTTTGTTTGCCTTCTTAACAACTTCTGAACATTGTTGACTCGGTTTTAGGTTACTCGATATTGTTACTCCCAGATCAGTTTCTCTGTTTACATTCTTAAGCTGAGTGCCATTCATCGAATAGTTTGCTTTCTCATTTAGGTATCCGACATGTAGTACTTTACATTTATCCGCATTGAAACTCATTTGCCAAATTTGGGCCCAACATGACAATTTATCTAGATTGTGTTGCATATCGTCAACTTGTTCTTTTGAGAGTACGCTATTTGCAATTTTTGTATCGTCAGCAAATTTTGAGATTGTGCAGGTGAGACCCTCATCTATATCGTTGATGTAAATTAGAAAGAGAATTGGTCCTAGTACCGATCCCTGGGGTACCCCGCTACTTACATTGGTCCATTTAGATGCCTTACCGTTTATGACTACCCTTTGCTTTCTGTTGCTGAGCCAATTTTCTATCCATTTCAACACACTGTCTTGTATTCCATGCGCTTTTAGTTTTAGCAGTAAACGTTTGTGGGGAACTTTGTCAAAGGCCTTTTGAAAATCAAGGTATATAATATCTACAGCTTTACTCTCATCGTAGAGGTTGAGGATATCGTGGAAGAAGTCTAAGAGGTTTGTTAAACAGGAACGTTTTTTACGAAAGCCGTGTTGAGTATCTTTAAGTATGTTATTTTCCTCTAAGTGATTTACGAGTCTGTCTCGTATGACCGTTTCTAGCATTTTACATACAACTGAGGTTAAGCTAATTGGACGATAGTTACTGGGTAGGGATTTGCTGCCTTTTTTGAATATCGGTGTTACGTTGGCTAGCTTCCACTGATCAGGCATAGTTCCAGACTGCAAGGATTTATTGAATAGTAATGTCAGTGGTTTGGAGAGCTCATTCTTAGCTTCCTTTAGAACTCTAGGCGAGATTGTATCAGGTCCTGGCGTTTTATTTACCTTGAGTTTATCTAAACAATTCAATACTTCTCTCTCTGTAACGGTGATATTGCTTAGAACATCTGAATTATCAATTTGAATCGGCGATGGTGTAGGGATATCACTGAGGTCTTCTGTTGTAAAAACTGATGCAAAGAAGGTATTGAGGGCATTACTCATTTGTACTTCGTCTTTGGTGTATTCTCCTTTTTCATCGACTAACGGTCCAACAGTTGAAATAACTACTTTTTTCTTTCTGATATAACTATAGAATTCTTTCGGGTTTGTTTTACTTTGATTCGCAATATGTAATTCTAAGGTCTTTTTACTTTGCTTAATTAACTTTTTGGCTTTGCGTCGTAGCTCTACAAATTTCACCCGTTCTTCGTCATTTTGTGAGGATTTTAATCTATCATTAGCAAATTTTTTAGCAAGCAGGCAGTTTGAAATATCTTTATTCCACCATTTGGGCTTATTATTATGGCCTGGACGCCGTATTTTCGATGGTATGCAGTCTTGCACTGCTTTTAGGTAAGTGGTTTCGAATAACTTCCAAGATCTATTTATGTCGTTATTGTTAATTAAAAAGCTCCAGTCAGTTTCTTTAAACATAGCTCTAAGTTTATGGAAGTTTGCTTTCTTGAAATTAGGGACTTTTCGATGCTACTATTTGGTTCGTTACTAGTAAACTTTAAAGTGAAAGTTATCGTACGATGGTCGCTGTTACTGAATTCATCACCAACATTCAAATTCTCTATCAATTCTTCTTTTGTTGCAAGTACAATGTCAAGAACGTTATTACCACGGGTCGGCATTCGAACAAATTGATAAAGCGAACTCTCTTGCAAGTTCGTATACAAGTCATGTCCGGAGTGTGAAGTAAGAGTATCGCCCCACTTGGTCACAGGTAAATTAAAGTCGCCAAAAATTACGGTATCTTGTGAGTTACTTACATCTGCAATTTGTTCGTAAATTTCTCGGTCAGTTTGCACTGATTGAGCTGGAGGTCTGTATATTAACGCAAGTATTATTTTTGTACCTTTATTATTCTTTATTAGCACAAAAGATGTGTCGACGTTCACAATTTGAGGTTTTGACACGAGGGTCGGGTTAAGACTTTCTTTGATATAAAATAAAACGCCACCTCCATTTTTATTTATTCGGCTGTTCTCAAACATTACATAACCGGGAAGTGAATACTCTGCTAAAAAGTCTCTATCTTGTGTATTGAGCCAAGATTCTGTTATGCCAATCACATCATAATTTTCTGTAAACACTAGTTCCTCTAAATCTGAAAATTTATTGCGTATGCTACGAGCGTTTGCATAGAAAACCTTTAAAGTTGCGGTTTTAGAACTCGCAGATCGTTCTTTCATCGAATTTTTGGTTCTGGTCGGATCTACATTTACATTCATAGCTGTCCTCAGTCCTCGGTCGTTATCCCTGACGGTTTTGAATTTGGGTCGTGTTGGTGGAGCTTTATCCAAATTCGCGGTTCTTAACGGATTAGTGAAGATGTTAGAGGTTTAATTGATGGTGTGGTAGTTTGAATGGTGGGCATCATGGTGGTTATGTATGTGTGTGTGTGTGTGTGTGTGTGTGTGTGTGTGTGTGTGTGTGTGTGTGTGTGTGTGTGAGCATATTTATTAATATATTTTTGAATGTGCATGAAGTAGACAAAAGGTAATGCTGCCTGTAACAAGTATACCCCCAACAAATAGTTAAAGAATTATAGAGCCAAATTCAAGATGCATTATATTTGTTTACAGTTGGCAGAGGACGTTCAGTAATGAAGGATAGGTAATATGATACAATAAACTGTGACCTCTTGTAAGACGTATCACATTCATATTACCCAGATGTTTAAGTTGCATAGATAATAAGTTAAGTTGTATTCTCTTGCTGTTTAATGGTCTCGTAGGCCCCAGTGTTGTTTATAGCTTGGAATAACTATGCTTGTTTTAATATTTGGTAGAACTGGAAGGTTGAATTAAATACACTGATGGATAATGAAGGTAAACTAAAAGGGAAAACAGCTGAAAATGAGGCCAATAGTCGATTAAAATTAGAGTAATAGCTAAAGTAGTTACACACAATTAGGTCGACAAGCTCCTCCCAACTGTGAGGAGCGGTACATAACTATCAACTTGATAGGTTGTGGCGAGGAGAAGCAACTGTTGTCATATATTAATAGTGATAGGAAGCAAGAATACAGCAAAAAATATTCATGGATACAAAGGAGTACAAAGGTAAACATAGGAGACACAGGATACGTACAATATTACACCTACTTAGGAGACGTAAGAGTGAGAGTGACTCCTAGTTAGACTCAGTGTGAGTGTGGGGAAATCCCTAGCTGGAAGTCAGTGTAGGTGTATGTGTGGCAGAGCTTTTTCCTTATAGTTACACAGAGGCCTGACAACCTAGAGGGCTAGACAGATATGTGACAATATAACTATTGTGGAAGGAAGAATTAACATTAACCCGGCAAGCGCGCCTATGGCCAGTGACAAACGTAGTTATATGCAAATTAATTACCCAATATTCTGACAGAATTTGTTATATCCATCATATATAGCATAATTCATTTCCCATGTTACTAATTTTATTAATATTATTTTACTAATATGATGAACATAAGAACCTTGAAGAGTGATAAAATAAGTGGGAAAGCATTTGGGTGATAAAAAAAGTAAATATTCACCGCCCGGTCATATCATCAGGTGGGAACCGGCGAGACATACATCCTCCCCCTCCAAGGTCTCTCTCTTTACTGAGACTAGCGGATGATGTCTCAGTGTTATATAACACTCTTATGCAACCCACTTGCGCTACGTAATCGCGGGAGAGAATTTTGCGCAAAAAAATAACCAATAAATGATGAAAATAAGAGGAAAAATAGGTGATAATTGAGGAAAGAAAAAGGTAGGGAAGGGGGGGAGGGTGATAAACATATGCATGTGTGGTAGGAAGTACTAGAGAGGAATGATCTCACCTAATGACATATTCCTTTGTTTTGAGATCCCCTGGGGCGTGTTTGAAGGGTTTTTTCATGGTCTTCCTTCCGTGAGGCCTATCTCATTCGCTCTTCACATACTTCCGTGAGTTCTATCGCACTTCTTGGGTTAAGGACAGCATGTGCGGGATTTAATATGCAACTGGAATATAAATGAATTACGGTGTAGGGGACCTGAAAGCCAGATCTCGATTATGCAAGCGTCTCTATTTGCCGTAATAATTATGAAGTAACAAGTTACCAAGAAGCTCGAGAACATTCTAGGCCCTAGAGCCAGGGAGCAGTCTAGCCTATACCCTCTCAGTCTTCTTGTACGGGATTTAGCCGTTTGTACAAGAAGTCGGCCCAGAGGGCACCTATGGAAGCCACTAAGCATTCAGATCTCAGGGAGGGGATTGAGATAACTTTCCCCTACCTGGCCTGAATACCTATTCACTTCTTTAGGTGCTCTCCGTCTTAGGTGCGTTACATGGAAAATGGGCACGGTGAAGTGTTGGTCTCAGGTGTGTCGTAGGTCGGTGTGGTTCTGGCAAGGGGGTTAGGGGGTAGAGCAATAGGAGAACACTCCGGATTCGTCGCAGGGATCCCTCCTATCGACCAATCGGACAGCTGCGGGGGTGACGACATCAGCTTGCTGGGGTTGGTGGAGGTGAGGTTCTGGTCGCTCAATCCGCTGCCGGCCTGGGGGTGTTCATCTGAGATGCGCCGTCTCTTGGGAGTGAGGGGGCTTTGCGGTGTTTTTTTTTTTAATTTGTGAGGGGGGGGGACAAGTATGTTGTACCCGCGTTTTCTATCGCGGTTTCCCACCTGGTGTTGGGGATGGAGGAAGACTCAGGTATTCGGGCCGCTGCGAGGAGAGACTTGTGTGTTTGGGCTACGTAGCCTCTTTAGGTTTTGGTATAACATTAATGAACATCGTTCCTAGCACCAAATTAAATTAATGAAACCAAGTGATCTTCCCACGATTCAAACTCAGGATACATATGGAACTTACACATTCTAACCATTTCACCATCAAGACAGTTAAAGGTACAGCAGATGACCAAAATTAATATCCATTTATCGAATACTAGATATCAATTAAATCATGTACTGAACCTAACTGCACTATGAATAGCCTAATGCTTGTGCAAGAGGAAAGAACATTTTATGGGGTACAGATCTCAAAGGACCGACCTCGCAGGAAAATGTTCCTGAACTTATAGATTTTAATTAACATCGTTCTTGACACCAATATCCCCCAAACGAAGTTAATGAAAGCAAGCAATTCTCCCGGTATTCGAACCCATAATATCACATACAGAACTTACACGCTTTTACCATTACACCATTAAGACACTTAATTAAAGGTACAGCACATGCCCACGATTAATATCCATTTATCGATTACTTGGCACAAGATAATATTTGATGAATCTTGCACTTCTTTTGACAGCCTCCCTCATGAAAACCCTCATAATATTTGTTTTAAGGTTACCACAGGTTTCATGACATTCACTGAACAATTTACTGATTATTCAGAAATTTCCCTGTAACCTTGTCCCACCGAAATATAACAAATAGGCTATGGTAATCAGTTGTGTTCCTAGGAATACTCTTCTATATTTTGATTTCTTGCTAATACTGTTAAATCTCCTATATTATAATACATACTTGATATGGTTTTGTTAGTCAATGTGACATAGTTTACTAATCAACTAGACAACCTACCCAAATGTTTCGCAACAAAAATATCAAACCGTATTTGCCTTCAGTGGACATCCGATCTGCATTACACTCACTTTATTTTTAGTTCACTCTAAGCCCATGGTCAGTTATAGTGGGGCCTCTGATTTAATGGTTATAAATTATACACACTTGATCGATACTGGTATAGTCTCTCGCTCTCTCATACACAAGAGGAAAGAGTAATAATAAGGATATATAATATATCTCAAGACAATGAAAAAGGTATCCATAGGGCACCATAGGGAACCCATAGTGGTTTGTTTACGAGCCATATGCTTTATGACAAAGGTGACGGTGTAGACAAAGGGGAGAACGTGACTGGTGCAGGAAGTTGTATATTGAGCTATCAACACCAGAGATATTACCAGAGGGTTTACTAAGAGTCAGAGGAAAACCGTCATCATAGAACAGCTAGACAATTATGTAAGATAGTTACCTCATGGTGGGTAGGATTCTAGTGTGGCTACAAGATCATGGTTAGCAAGAATCTAGATTATAAATAAGTCCAGGTAAACGATCTGACAAATAAGAGTCAGTGAAACTTCTGTATAATAAAGTATCTGGTATCATTATGTCCTTATACAGTATATTGTCATGTTCAGTCTTTTACACGATTTTGTTTACCTTCGTCACAAACTGTGTATATTATAGTACATAATCTTACATAGTCACGATAAACCAAGGATATAGAGCCCAAATCTTTAAATCAATTCTCAGTCCGATTGTTAAGGGACCCTGAGGGTGACACTCTTGGGCAGCATGATGTGTGGGAGCGGTGGGATAAGGATTACAATAAGATAGGATCGGGATAGTCAAGGTTGACATGATATAATTATTCTTATAGGTATTATACAACATAAACATTGATTAGTTTGTTGGGGAAAAGTAAAAGATAAATAATTCACCCCTCCAACCCGACCCTTGACCCATCCACTTTGGTCAACTTGGAGATAGCTTGACAGACATTGCAACCCCAACACATCGTCCGATATGCCTGACCTTGGCCAAACTCGACTTCATTCTTCGCAACCGAACACCGTTACTGCCAACACGTTGTAAAAATGACATGATCTGATATTACACCGAGAGAGCAGGGGCCGTTTGGGTGATTGTATGATGGAGGAAAATGGAATGAAAAATGTAGTGAGAAGGTGGTCAGAGTGCGGAGTTTGGGACGACGGTTGGATAGGGGGTGATAAAGGAATACTTGCATTTTTGTACAAATACTTTTTGCGCCTGTGTTGAAAACTTTATTGTAGCTTGGTTTTGCTTCTGCTCTCTTTTGTATATGTCTTTCAATTGAGGGAGCTTGTAATACATTATTCGAGTTCGACTGTATGATGTTATAGCAGGGGTTTGTAGGAGGTGATTACCATGTTCCTGCAGTTCTCCAGTGTTCAACACCAAATCGTTAACAATTACGTAACTCTCACCATCAACTTTTTAGTTGCAAAGATAACCTTCCACACTTACAACTGTGAAAAGTGGTACAAAACTCTCAACTTTATACGTCGTGATTAGTAAAACCAATTGCTGCCATCTATAAATAGTGACAGGAAGCTATTATTATCTCCAAGATTCTCAATGACGAAACTTGAATCAAACAATGTAAATGTATTTGTCCGTGAGTTCACATAAGATACACATATATTATTTTATCAAAGGCCTTTATTTATATATTAGGTTTAGGTTATATTCTATGTCCATACTCTCTATCTCTATCTCTCTCTCTCTCTCTCTCTCTCTCTCTCTCTCTCTCTCTCACATCTTTTCAATACACAAAAGTATCGCACTTGTTTACATATTTGGTCTACAGTTGATGAGTTAAGTGATGCGCGTGTGTGTGTGTGTCAGAAAGAGAGATCACCAATACAATTAAGACATACGGCTTATAATCCAGTAATTATGAGGAGGAGAAGGAAAAGCTATAGGACAGGAAGAAGGAGGTGGAGGTACAGCGATGGTGGAAGCAGAAGGTGGAATTATAAGGAGGAACAACTTGTGTGTGAAGATGGAGATCTGAAGGAGAGGAAACCAAAAAAGGAAGTGAAGATTAAACTAATTGAAGCTGAAGTTCCCAAGAAGGTCCACGTCACAAAGTGTGCTTCATGAGATGGAAGATGAAGGAGAAGTGGACGATGATTAGGAGAAAAAGTAAAAAGACTAAGGTGCGGAGGAAAAAGGGGACTATAGGAATTACTTTAGGGAAGATGAATTGGTAAGAGGAATGATAAATCTGAGGGAGGGAAGAAGACATAGGGAAGGGAATGTTGGGCGGTTTGAGTCCTTTGAAGGAGATGGAAAATATGGGAGAAGTGGGTGATGAGAGGGAGAAAGATAACAGTTCAAATAGAGGAATACATATACAAAGAAAACAAATAGTTAGTACAAGATGGACATTATAAAGAGGAGAATTTCCGAAAAAAGAGATACAGATAACTAGAAGCAATTACATATAAGGTCAATGAATATTAAAATAGAAAAGGAAATCTAGAGTAGGTGGAGTGGCAGTACATATGAGGGCTGCAGAAGAGTAGGAGTTTCATGAGAATAAGAACTCCCAAAACTGTGCATGGACCGATGGTAAAACTCCATGAACCCTTCCCTTCTTCCTTCCCCCTCCTTTCTTTTTGCCTCCTTTTACTTCCCTTTTCTTTCCTCTCTTTTCTCCTTCCCTCGTTTGAGGCGGTTTTCACCGCTGTGTGATATGTATAAACCTATAATAAAATGTAACTGGCTTAAGTTTTATAGTAAGAAACCAGGCTGAGTCTGAAGGGTACCGTATAAAACAAAACTGTACTTATTAACCTCTTACAAGTCCACTTTTGCCATTATTATAATTCAATATAAGGACACAGTGTAATATGTACATTAGTGTTATACTTACCACCAGCTGTCTATAATACTGCCACAACTCCACTAACCTGCAAGGAGAGACAAATATACATAAATATATAAACATCCGTATAACACAAGTGAGTGACCATGCACATTGTATTCCATGAAGAAAGTTCATGAATTTCCTTAAACATTATGACGAATACAGACAAAAACATTTTGGTAAAATATGAAGAAATATTAGTTGAGATGCCACATCCTTTAGATGTTAGAACATCTATATTATTAAATCAGTTCGTGTGTCTGTTTGTCTGTCTCTGTGTTCTTAATAGGCAGCCGCAGTTTTGGACCTGGGGAGCTGAAACTTTGCTTGTGGGTGTCAATTGACCTGGGTCAGGTCATAGAGGGGGCGAGGCCACGATCGGAGGTCGTTTCGAGGCCGAAATTGAAGAAAAAAAATGAAAAAAATGGCCGTTTGGGGCAGAAGGAGGCCTCCGATCGAAAAGGTGTATGGAACGAAAGTTGTTCGCAGCCCCCTAAAATGGGGGTACGGATGAGGTCAGATCCAAAATCGGAGGTCATTTAGCGGCCGAAATCGAGGTCGCCGTTTAATGAGGCACAGGGAGGTCGAGGCCGGTGATTATGGTAGTAGTAGTATTGTGATGATTGTGGTAGTAGTGATTGATGATGGTGATTATGGTAGTAGAATTTAAACCTGGGCAACACCGGGTACCCCTGCTAGTTTAGATTAAAAGGGGTGTCACTTAAATAGTTTTTCTGGCAGATATGTTTCGCCCTTTCTGGTCCTAATGCATCCGACATTATACAGTTAACACCCTCCTTTCTTCCTTAGATACATTGGCAACAAGAAGATTACCACATCATTATTATTCTCTCCATTACTCTTACTCTAAATCCTTTCAGCACCTCTCTCTAACAACTCACCTGTGTTATTTTGTTCTCCCTGAATCGATCAAGTTTATGAAATCTTGTCATCAGCACATTTCCAGTCATGACGAACTGTTTAGTCTTCTATCGACGCACCCCTCACTCATAATTGTTGTCACCCTTTAGTACATTATTTTGTTTATTGACTCATTTTTTCTCACCCTCTACATTAGTAACACACAATACCAGTCACCTCCATCCATCCCACACTCTCTCTCTCTCTCTCTGTCGGTGTGTCTCTCCCACCAATGTATTCACATTGTTCTAAAATTCTTGTTTATCATTATTAACTTTTTCTTCTTTCACCTCCTCATCATCTACCTTTTTCCTATTCCCTAAGCCCTTCTTAGTCTTCTCCTGGACTTAGTCACAACCTCGCCATCATCCTCAATTTTCTCTTCCTCTTCGAACTTATACTTTGTGACCGTCTTCTTGTTCCTCTTTATTAAGGTCATGCTTGTACTTTATATTCTCCTCCTCCTGCTGCAGCCCATACCACCACCACCACCACCACACGGACTCAATATTTGAACAGCATTTACTGTGGTGTTTAACTGAGGGGGGGAGGGGGAGTGAAGCCTACCCCCTCCCCTGACCACCTTTCTCCTCCATCATCTTAATTTTTATCGTTCAAGAGCTCCGACCAACCACTATAGGTAGCGCCAACGAACTTGACAATTATCTCGATCCCTTACCTGTTCGTAACTCTAAAGGACCTTGAGTAAACTGGCTTTAAATGTCCTCACCTATTTTATGGTGGACTTTTCCCAATTGATAGAAATGTCAGCCCCATTGCTTTCATTAATTTTGAGTTATGAGAAGTTAAGGGGTCCATAAAAGTGTCAAGTTCGTTGGCGCTACCTATAGAACAAAAGTCAAGAGCAAGGGATACTTGGTTAACTTGGAGCCACAATAGTCAAGACACATTATGATAAGGTGTTTGTTCTGGTCAAATATTAGAGCAAGAAACAAGAGCAGGATAAAGTTGGTTAGCTCGCTTCTAGGACAACTAGAATTAAGAGCCTTAAGAGACTTACAAACGCATGTGTACGCCAAATACAACATATACAGTAGATATGTAATTCTACCAGTAAGCAAATATTGTAAAAAAAAAAAAAAAAAAAAGAGACATTTAAAATATATATAATTACAAAACATTATTATAGAAAGACGGAAAGATCGACAGAGACAGACAGACATAAGTAGAAACATTTAGACAGACAGGCAAACAGAAATACAAATACAACGCCAATCTATCTATCTATCTATATGCTCAGGCCCAATCCCCATTTTGGGGGTAGCCGACTCAAGACAGAGCAAGAACAGGAAAAACAACATAAAACAAAAAATAAACACAGATAAAAAACACAAACACTCACACATCCAGGTCACCCAGGAGAAGACCCAGAGACCAGGGTTACCAAGGTCGCTCCAGCACTCCCCCGGCCCCTGACCACCCGGAGAGGTTCCGATCTCGGCAGGCAGACATGCAGCGGAGCCAAAGCCACAAGCCCTCCCACCACACCTCCAGGCACACCCTTCATATTAATCGTCTCCCTGGGCCAGGCGCCTGATGGACTGTTATCTAGTCCAACTTGTGCCCGACCCCTTACTCCAAATGACCACGTGTTCACTCAACTATTCACAAGCATTCTCCATTCACTCCTGTCCACCACCACTTCCCCTGCCTGATCTATAGTCATTCCTCTATCATCCAAAGCCTTTCTTACACAGTCTCTCCATCTCAATGGGGGTCTTCCTGCCCTTCTATCTCCCCTTGTACCTGACTCACATATTCTCTTTGTAAGCCTTTCATCTCCCATTCGTTCAACATGACCATACCAGCTCAGCACCCTTCTGTCCACTCTGGCTGACAAATGTTCTTGCTGCCCCACTCTCCTACGTATCTCTTCATTCCTCAATCTGTCTCTACGAGTAACTCCACACATACTCCTCAAGCAGCTCATCTCCATCACATCCAGCCCTCTTTTCTCCTTTTTCTTCAGAGCACATGTCTCAGCCCCATACATCACTGTTGGCACAACAATTCCTTGATACAGTGCACTTTTTACTTTCACTCCGAGATTTCTCGTCTTCCACATACTTCCCATTGCTCCGAAAACCTTCCTTCCTTCACACACTCTCTGTTTTACCTCCACTTCCATACCTCCACTCCTGCTTATCGTTCCTCCTAGATATTTAAAACACTCTACTTGTTCCAATATTTCCCCATCCAGCCTCACATCTAGATTCACCCTATGCTCTCCCCTATTACACACCATTACTTTACTTTTATTGACGTTCACCTTCAGTTTCCTCCTTCCACAAACCACACCAAACTCTTTGACTACCCGCTGCAGTTTCTCATTAGAATCCGCCACCAATGCTGTGTCATCAGCGAACAGCAACTGATTCAACTCCCAATCTCTACCATTCTTTCCTACAAAACCCAATCCTCTTCCCATAGTTCTCCTTTTCACCTCCCTCACCACACCATCCATAAACATATTAAACAGCCATGGTGACATTACACAACCCTGTCGCAAACCTACCTTTACCTCAAACCATTCACTCAACTCACCATTTCCTACTCTCACACATGCTCTGCTCCCTTCATAAAAACTCTTAACTGCTTCTAACAAATTTCCTCCTATTTCATAAATCCTTAACACCTTCCACATTGCTTCACGGTCCACACGATCATACGCTTTTTCCAAGTCCATAAAAGCCCAAAATATCTCCTTATGCTTCTCTAAATACTTCTCGCATAACTGTCTTACTGCAAACATCTGATCCACGCACCCTCTTCCCCTCCTAAACGCCAATAACCCATAAAAACTAGCCAACTTGTGCCCAGCGTCTCTCCCCAGCAACCAACAATTATGTGTGTTCTCTTTCTATGTAAATGAAGGTGACAAAACGCAGGCTGCTTGTAACGAGTGTCTTCTGAAATAGTGATAGAGAGCCAAATTCAAGGTACATTATAGGTACCGGTAAATTAAGCGTGTTGGAAAGAAGTGTAGTGTGTTTGGTAAGTGTAATTAAATAAAATGGAGGAGGTGTTTGCGAGACTTTCTAAGAGGTGTTTGATATCTGGTTTACACTCTGTTTAGGTAAAGCACAAATACATACAGTGTTGCCTTCTGCTGCCCTCTGATGTGCAGTATATTCACCAGCAAAACAAGGTAACATATCAATCATTTGTGATCTGATATGCTCTTATTTATCTCCCCTATTCTCTCTCTCTCTCTCTCTCTCTCTCTCTCTCCCATTAATTAAGCTCTTTGCGCATTGTTCTCTTTTTCTCCCTCTTTTCATCTTGTCCCTCCCCCCTCCTGCAGTAATTTAATCTTGCCCCTAACTTTTCTGTGCACTTTCTTTCTGCCACAGGTTACTTCTCTCACTTAATTTTACTTTTAATGATTTGTTTAAATATTATTAGTTTTATTTAGTAGCATTATTTATATTGTTTTAATTTATATTTGTATGTAAATACTAGTACCATTACCCCCTCCCTCAAACACACACCCTATTTCTCCCTGTTTCTCGGGGGTATACACGAGTAATGTACAGTATTCCTGGACCAACAATATATGAGGAATGGTTTTCGATACACTTCCCATCACGGCCAATAATTGTTTTATGTATTTTCCCATCTGCTTTGCTAGTCAGATTTTATATTTTAAACTACAATTCCACTCCGCATTCAATGCTTATATTCATATCAATCCCTAAGATTAACATAAGTCTATCTAAGTGTTAGCCATTGAATCTTAATTCTGAGCCATCGGCTGTGCTACCAAACCATCTCAATTCATGGAATATAATCATAAGTTTATAAGGAATTGGATATTGGTACAACTCACAGTCGAAAAGCTCTTACGAGTGAGTATTTCTACTCTCCTTCTTGCCCCCTCGAATTCTTGCCTTTTCACCGCAATAATATAGCTATTCTTTTATAATTGTCCTCGTCTTTATGAACTCTATTCCTAAAGCATGGTTCACACATACAAGAGTCGGTGCCCAAGTCCAGCACGAGTGAACGATGGGTGACACTCTTCGTGGATCTCTGTGACTCCGGCAAGAACCAGCCCGAGTAGGTCGCTGTTCCCGATTCACCAAGAGTCAACAAGAGTCAGTACGTGTTCATCCAAGTCAGTACGAGTCACGGAGGGTCAACAAGAGTCATGAGGAGTGTAACACGAACCCAACACGAGTTGAGGAAATTTGAAAAATAACGGTCATATTCCAGAGTACGAAATCAAAGAGTCGGTACGAGTCAACAAGAGTGTAACAAGAGTCAACAAGAGTGTAACAAGAGTCACGAAAAGTGCTCCCAAGAGAGGCCCCCATTGTGCAGGTGCCCGATTCACCCAAGAGAGTAACAAGAGTCAACACGAGTCACAAGGAGTTATGCAGAGTTCAACAAGAGTCAACACGAGTCACAAAGAGTCAACAAACGTCAACACGTGTGTCCTTCGGACTATTGAAGGGGACAAGAAATTTCATGCAGGCTTGAAATTTCTAGGCCACCTCACGAATCCCCAGGACACACCCTGATACCAACACGACTCACACAAGTGTAACACGAGTCACAAAGAGTCACAAAGAGTATACACGAGTCATTGCCGAATATGAACATTTCCTCACTCGTGTTGGACTCGGGCACCGACTCTTGTATGTGTGAACCATGCTTAACGTAATTAACTCTCCCTGGTATTAGTTCTGTTGAATAGTGTAACCTTCCTTCTCATTCCCCAACTTTCTATTCTCGTAAGTAAAATATGTTAAACTCAATTCAGTTAAATCTTTCCGACCTATTTAGTTCCAGAAATTTGAGGTTGGCAGGGTACACAGTTAACCCTCTCCGACATATGACGCGATTTGAGCCTATTGGGGATACTTTAAAGCCTTTGTTACCATCAGGGGAATTTAGAAACCTTTAGTTTAGTTACTTCAACCTCTGCAGTTGTCTTTGAGTTAGCTGTGGGCAGAAAACTAATTTTGGATAGGTAATTATAAGAGTGATAGTACTCTATTTCTTATTGCTAATCTGGCAACCTCTGCGTCATATGTGCGTGAAAGGGTTAAATTAGAATTTTCCAGCATAAAATCGGCTGGCCGCCAGTTAAATAATTGTATTATCGATCAATTATCACCAACAAATATTGCCTCAACCGCACTCTACTACACAGCACTAACTTGAGCGAAGCAACATATGTTACTAGTACCTACAAAAATATATATAATGTATATAATTTTAACAAATACATTGCATATTCCTAAGTTTTTCCAAGATAAAATCGCAATTTTCTTCCCTTTAATTTGCAATATATATGAAAATCACTAAGTAATGTTATTTTAGGCCTTATATAAAATTTCTAGTCACATTATCGCTAATTACCACGGTAAAATCAGATATATTCTATTTTCAATATATTATTTTATACGAATAAATATATAACTATAACTTATTTTCAGCTTTGTAGCCATAATCGTAGAAAAATATTCACTCTTTTTCGATAATCGGCCATAAATAATGAATATTTAATGATTTTTTTCCCCTGGATAGAGGAAAGGTTTATAAATTATAACACAAATAGAACAAAAATATAGCCCCAAAAGGACCAATATTTTACCGTATGAAATACGAGTTTACTGACGAGCAATATTTCACCGGCAATTTCTCGCTCTATCTCTGAGAAACCATTTTATGAAATTAGGTGGATATACTAGGAAATTTCATTAGCTTTCCAAAAATCACCGTAATTTGTATGTAACATCAATATTGTGGACACCACTGATTTGTATACGAGTCTAACTCGAAAACTCGGCTAGCGCTAGCAAGCTGCTACAAACCTGGTATCGTGCCTTCACTCACGGCTTAATTTTCATATGCTTGCGTAAATTATACAGCTATGAACGATTTTTTCTGAACTTCTGTCATCGTTATAGATATCTGAAAGCAAGGAATCATGTCTCTATCTCAAAAACAGTGGCTGTGATGAATATTATTCTATCATTATCACTCGATAGCGTTATATTGAATGAATTTTCAACTTACCTTAATCATTTCAGCTAAAATCCGTGGCTACGTATATAATGACGAATAATTATTATGTTCTCTCCACCAACCAACTTTACTCCTAAACTCGATTAATGAAATTAACAAACACATGTGGCAGTCCGGGGATTCGAACCCAGGACGCTCACACCGAAAATCAACACACTTATGCATTGCGCCACGAAGACACACACTTATACATCATATCCAATGATATGTAATATAATTACAATCACATAATAGCAAATATATCGGGGGTGGGTCGTATTTAAAGGGCTAGAGATGCGTGCATTCAGGCTGGCTGAAATAGAAAGACTATGTGACGCTTCTGCATAGTAGCCACGTGCGGGCATGCGCGCGCGTCGGCTGCCCAGCCGTTTAGAAACCGGCTGGCGGTAGCCGGCCGGCAGGCTTTTCCTTAGTATATATCCTACGACAACGTAACTAATGTCTGGGATATTCTTATGTTGTTTCACAGCTTGAAGCTGCCCTTATTCTTAACCAACGCATCTTAGTATATTTTATTCTCGATAGTTGATTATTTCATTATAATATATAAGATGTAAGTCTAGTGAGGGCGGGAGGAGACGAGCGGGAGAGAGAGACCGGCTTGGGACGTTGCTTCACTTGCCAGCTTGGGACGAGCCTGAAGCGTTGCCATATGCATTTGATTGCAACGTTAGGCTTAGTTTCGACTCACGCACGGGGTAGAGGATTTTGACCAGGCAACAGTGTTGAGTGTTGCCAAGCCTGGGATGTATTTTGTATGCCTAGGGTGGGGTCCAGACAGATTCAAGACTCAGAGCTCACCTCACTGTCGTACCCTTCGGACCCCCTTGATATCTATCCCTCTCAACCCCGCAAGTAAATTGTTCCATAACTTTAATCTTTTTAGGGTCAATTATTGTGACTGTATTCTAAAATTTGACATCAATAATTTTAATGAAGCATTTTTAACTTGAAGTTTCTTGTATAACCTCTGCTTACTTTTTGTCTGTATTTATTGTTTTTTGTCTGTATTTATTGTTTATCTTTTTCTTTTTCTATTATTAATATTAATATTGATGATTTTTTAAATTTATTGTTCTTGTTAAAAGAGTACTCTTTGTTTAAATCTGTTGTTACTTCATATTTTGCAATTATTTGTCTTTATATTATATGTATTCATTGTCGATAGTATCAATTGCTTACTTTTGCGATTTCCTTAGTTTATTTGTGCTATAAATGTAGGTTATTTGTAGGGTAGTTATTGATAGGGGTCACTTGAGGCATGCTATGCTTACAGGTACCTACCCGATAGCACTATCGTTAGTGAGTGCTGTACTGTATTTTATATATTATTTTGTAATAGTATAGATATCTTATCAATATTTGTATTTTGTACTATTCTTAATGTCTTGTCATGTTGCAAATTTGATTTTAAATAATATTTTGACATTTAACATGTAGTTTCTTTATTCATGCAGAGTTTAGTAAAATTTACCAGAACGTCCCGGACTTCCCAAACTTGACTACTTCCTTTAACGTGACGATAGTGCGTTGTTATATGTGCGATTAGTTTGCTTGGGAAACAGATTAACTTGCTCATGTAGTAATGTACACCCTATGTGGTGGATTGTGTTCTTTTATTTAATAATTTTCATTTTAGTAAGCGTTGTTTCCACATAGCGATTTTGATAATTTAATTTGACTTTATATTGTCCTTGTCCCAATTTTGGTTTGTTTAGTTTGCAAGTTTTACATTTTAATTTATATAGGTTCAGGGACAGTATAGATGTGAGGCCGGTCTGTACTAGTGGATCACATTCCTCTGGCTACACGATGGGGCCCCTGCCACCCCAGGGATCTTGGTGGTGGTGGACTCGTACGTTCAGAATCTACTCATTGACAAGTTGCAGCCTCACCACGCTGGCAGCTACACCTGCCAGGCCTCCTCACCCATTGCCACAGCCTCACACTCCATCACACTCAGAGTTCACGGTAACTAGTAACATTCGAATTTCACGTCACACTCCCTCTTTTGACAGTGCCACCCGACATAAAACCTTTTGACTTTCGGGATCTGGTTGCCGGGATGAGGACGACGGTAACATGCACAGTCCCATGGCGCTGAAGTGGCTGCATGATGACATGGAACCAACTCAAGCAGGAGATGTGCAACTTAGCCAGCACAACGCTTTCTCATCCAGCCTGGTGTTAGCGAATGTGCAGTCTCAACACGCTGGCAACCACAACTGCGTGGCCCTTAATCCAGGACATGAGGTCCGCTACACTGCCCAGCTCTTGGTGCGCGGTAACATTCCTGATGACACACTGATTTACACCGTTACACACCACACCATGCTCGTTACGCACTGCACCCACTAACTCAATTTTGTTTTGTTTTGTTACAGGATCTCATGCCCCGGCACTCATTGCACCGGCAAGCACCTCACCCTCATCCATACTCACTGTCACCCTTCACGTACCTTTAGCACATTCTTTGATTCATCTATACATCAATGATCATCAATATTGTCAATTAGTAAGTCCTTTATTTCCAAGTCTAGGAGTAAACTTGTGTACCCTCATCCCATTTGCAATATTAAAGTAATAAAGTAATCTTCATAGTTCTGTTACAGCATACATGAAATTGCTGATAATTGCAAGTAAAGATGAAGAAAATCACTCGTTCTTTAACACATTCGACAATCCCACATTTGTCATTTGCATTTGCTCGCATTCTTTAATGTCACTAATCGGCGATGCATATGTCTATCCTTGTGCCTGCTGTGATATGGTTTTAATATTTATCTTTAACTGAATATTTAAAAACAAATTTATATGTTAAGTGTGCAGTTTCGTCCTTTGAAAGTCAATATTATATTGGTATAACATTCCATTGAGATTGTATCTCATTAATCTCATTGTTATATACAGGTATATATTCAGATATATTACAGAACTATCAGTGACATTTTTGTTATTGAATTGCGATTTTCTAATTTATAAGACATAATTGCTTATCGAAATCATTGAAGGTCACAATAGCTTTCTTTGTTAGTATTATATCCCTTACTATGCTCATTACTTATCCAAGTGCATCAAAATCTGTTTACATTTCACCATGATATTGTAGAACTAACCAATATACAAAATCAAAAAATATTAAGACTCAGTCGTTTTACCATTGACCATATTTGTTCTAACTTTGAGGCACATATATTTCTGGCTTACAATCAGTTGACAAATAATCAACATATTTCATTGTATATATATATATATATATATATATATATATATATATATTGTTATCCAGAATTAATATTGATTATATAAGCCAGATTAGGATATTTTTTGTTTCCCCCTTATTTGCTTGCTTCTCGAAAGTTCTAGACCTGTCAGGATTCAGTCTGTCTCTCCCAGCCATGCGTCATTACATTCACGAGTGTTGTAGACATTTCCAGATTCGCTGGTAATATATATATACCCCCTGAGTCCTTGCAGTTTCGCCTCTTAGACCAGCTGACCTTAACTTCGCGCACACACCTCTCTCTCTTGCCTGTATATAGTGTTTATACCTTGTGAAGTGATACAATTATTTCTCTGGCCTCCTTCCAGACATTGTAATCTGCAATAATTATTACCTGTGTTCCCGAGTGTTAAGTACATTGAATATACAGTAATAGTGTATTTAGCATTATTATTATTGTTAGCCTATCATATATATTGCAGTGCTATTTCATATGTAGGTTAATTGGTAAATCATTCATAATTTTATGATCAGTTAATCATTAATTGTCATTAATTTTACTGTGAATTAACCCTCTCACGACCATATGACGCAGAGGTTGCCAGATTAGCAATACTAAATAGAGTTCTCTCACTCTTATAATTACCTCTGCAAAATTAGTTTTCTGCCCACAGCTAACTCAAAGACAACTGCAGAGAATGAAGTAACTAAACTAAAGGTTTCTAAATACCCCTGATGGTAACAAAGGCTTTAAAGTATCCCTAATAGGCTCAAAATTGCGTCAAGAACGTGAGAGGGTTAATATAATGTCTTTATCCCTTCTCATTGCTTATTTGTGTAAAACATGAACTTGTGATTAGTTTCCAAGTTTGTACATTTTGATCAGATTAATATAGTTACCCCTTATTGTATTGTTTGTATCATTATTGTATTTTTCAGAAGAAATATTTTCTCAGGTGTTACAATAGTTGTATTAATTACGTGTATTGCTTTCATTAATATTGTGTGCATTTCCTTAAGTTATTAAACAGATATTAACCATTTCCTGTGATCTTGAGAAAATATTTATTCATATGTTATAGTTATTTTTACCTTGCATTGTTCCAGTAAAGGTATATAGTTATTGATTTTGTCCTTGCATATTTTCTGATAATCTTAGTGCATTATATATTCTTATTTTCTCGTCCTGAAGAGACTGATTTTTACATTATAACACTTCATTTTAATTAAACTAAGAATTTTTATTCCAGTATTTTCCTTGAACCTGGATGTTTTGGGAGAGGGTTTTCTCATCAGTCCTTAATCTTATATTTAGCCTATTTGTTTGTGTCATAATTTTCTCCTCACCCATAAATAGAACATTGGCGACCTTGCCAGGATCTTCGGGACTTGTTTAAGAATATATTACATTATTTGCTTGTGATTGAAATTTTCATGATGTCTTCTTCAACTATTTCTACCTTAGATGAAGCTCAAGAGTTTGTAGAGAGTGTTAATTAACCCGCTGAGTGCCAGCTAATTAGTGGAGCTGTATCACCGCCAGTGCCAGAGTATTTTGTATTTTTAGTTTTTTGGCTAAATCTATCAAGTTGGGTGAGAAAGGAAGGATAATGGTAAAAAATAACACTCCCCTTGTCCATTTTCGCCAGAAATCAGGTCCCCATGGTCGCGAATGTAGCTGAAATGTTCAGAGTAAACACCGTGACTTTTATGGTATCGGAAAATATAGGTAGGAGGGTGGTTTAGGGGATGGGGGGGGGGGGGGAAGGTAGAAGGGTAATTGACTCGTGTTACATATATGAAGCAGATTGGTGAGGTAGTTTCGCCACCACAGATTTTCCTTTTTTTCCTTTTCTTCGTACGGATACGCTGGAAGTTGGTGGTGGGAGGGTGGTGGGGGGAAGACAGAAGGGTAGGGGACTTGTAACACAAATATGGAACCGATTGGTTCAGTCGTTTCACCGCCACATATTTTCCTTTTTTTTCTTTGTGAGGCGACCGATAGTCAGCGAGTGGGTGGGGGGAGGGGATTGTGTTGGTGGTGGCAAGAAGCCAGAAGGGTAAGGTATATGTGGTAGAAATATGAAAGCCATAGGTGCAGTCGTTTCGCTGCTACGATTTTTTTTCGGCGAGTCCGTATATATACGGACCTGGCACTGGGCATGACAAGACCCTAGTCCGTATATATACGGACCTGGCACTCTGGGGGTTTTAAGACAGTTGTTGAGGTAGAAGGTAGAAATTATAATGAACTCAACATTGTTGCACAATACCTGCAGATTGCTCATCCTTCAAGCACTCATAAAGATCAAATTGTTGACATGATTAATCAGAAACTGTTTAATTTAACTCCTTCAAATATGAATGCACAAATTGAACTTGCAAAGATTCAAGCACAGGCTCGTGTTCAGGAAGCTGAAGCACAGGCTCATGCTAAACAAGCACAGCAGGCACAAGTTGAAGCACAGGCTTGTGTTCGGGAAGCTGAGGCACAGGCACAGGCACAAGTTGTGTCATTTCTCCTAGCCCATAAATATAACAATATATATATATATATATATATATATATATATATATATACTGTATATAATTATATAATGTTTTTTTCAATTCATGAATAATTAAAAAACTGAAACATACATCTTATCCCTTGAAAATAATGTATAACTAAATTGTATCTAGTTATCTGAAAAGAAACTACTAAATATATTCATTGTTTGATATAATCCACAAATTCAAACTACCCAGCGAAAAATAAAAATTAACACAAAAATCCAATGGTCTGTGGAAGGAAAAAAAAAATCATAAACATCTAAAGTAAATTAAAACGTAAAACTTGCAAAAGGATCCATAAATCAGTAAAGTGCAATAAATATAGTAATCTCTCCAGCGGGTGAACCATCAGCTGCTCCTAAAAGCCATTCAAGATTTCCCCGGAGATAAACTTCTCACATTTATAACTTGTGGATCGAGACACACTGGCCGCCAGTAATTATAAAGGAAGACAAATTTACTCCAGCCAAGTTGGTTATGATAACAAGGTTCTTTTTTCCCTTGCCCATCAACTTTCCCTTCATAATTGCTAAGAGGCCTAGGGCCCTGGGTGGTACTTTGGTGTCCCGCGTATTTCCGCACCCTCCTTAGCCCCTAGCCTGGGAGCGGCTTCGGTCACTGGGCTTTTTTAGTGGTAAAGCTGGGAGCGTTCTGTGGGGGCGCTTGGTTATGGCCTTGGTCTTGCTCGGAACCTAGGGTCTGTTAGGTCAGACAGCCTGGGAAACAACAACAACAACAACAAGGTCTTCACCGGACCAGATGGTCTGGGGAGTTACAGTATTGGTAGCTCTGGTAAAAGGTATTGTGTGACCGTCTACGGCCTTCTAATATAGGATGGTGCCCGGCCAGGAAGTTATATATAAGTGTAGTATATTAACCCTTCACTGCGGAAACTGTTCGAAAATCTCATGGCAATTTATTGCAATTTAAAGCTCATTAAAACCTGTTGAGACAAGTGCAAGTGAGTAGGAGCACGACAGGCCTCCGTCCTCTCTCAGGCACATCTGCCGCGGCACTGAGAGTCTCACCAGCGCTGCCAAAGAGAAACATAGCTTAACATTGTTAATAATTAGCAAATTTTGCCTATGTATGTGGTAGCGCTGCGAGTGAATCCTGCGTGGGGGCGCTACGAAGCACATTCTGGTGTCATTTTAAAGCTATTTTCTTCTAGTTTTTTGCTGCAAACATTTCATTTCATTCAGGCATGTTCTTAAGCAATCAGGATTGCCTGAATGAGCCCTGTTATAGTGAAAATGAGCCCACACTGATTGGGTTAAGGACAATTGAATTGTCATAGCACATATATAATAGAAAACAAATCTGTAGAGTTTGTAATAAATAAAATAGGAAAGAAGTTGGTTGTCAGAAAAAAAGGTATTGGAATGGCAATGCAATCACCAACTTCACATACTTCAAGAATGTGATGTTATAAGAGATATATGATAAGCATTGTAGTGTATGGAATCTGTCATGACAACATTATACGTCTATTTCACTCTAATAATACGAATTATATGCAAACTGTAATACCAAGTTCAATATTAAAACAATGCGAACTGACACAGGAGAGAACATTAGTTACATAAGAAAAATGTGTGTGCGAACATAATAGCTATATAACATAAGAAACACTGCAATTTGTCATTATACATTGACTGGTGTAGGAAAGATAAGTACATTAAAAAGGTAACGTCCTGTAAATGCTATTTGACCTATCAAGTGAACACAAACTAGAAATACAAACATAATTCCATATAGAGGCAATTCCGGCTGGCAACTGAATACTATTTGGATTTTGAAAAACAATTCTTTCATACTGTATATAGATCTCTAACTTGGCAAGAGTTTAAATTTGTTTTTTTAAATATATACAATTTATAGCAATTTGTTGAAACTCACAGCTACCAACAAATATAAACTGATTTAATACCTGCACTGTATAATGATAAACGAACATGCTATACCTGTGAACATAAATTACAGATAAAATGTGAGAATGGTGACAACGCAGGGAGAGTTGTGCTGACTCCGAGACATTGTGACTCCCGTTTACTAATTGGACCAAACCAGACACTGTAAAAATAGAGAGAGAGAGAGAGAGAGAGAGAGAGAGAGAGAGAGAGAGAGAGAGAGAGAGAGAGAGAAAGAGAGATGAACAGAAAACAGCCAGATGTCACCGAAAAGGAGGTGACAAACGTAAAATGTATAATGGAATAGAAATGCTTGAACAAATCATTTCGCTCACACCATTATAACCTCACCTAACATAAATATAACTTAAACTTTACCTTAACATAACCTTAGCATACTGCAGTGTTACCTAGCATAAGCTAACATAACTTAATCTTGATTAGCCTAATTTTATGATCGAATTGACTTCAAAATGTGAGGTAAACAGGTCAGGGCAAATGCTGAAGAAATATAAATGTGTTGCGAGATAAATAAACTGATATTATACATGGAAGTTGGAATAACTGATAGAGTGAAGCTGAAGAAATAATCTTAAAGGCCAAAGATGTTGTACAGGCAGAGAGAGAGAGAGAGAGAGAGAGAGAGTGAGTGAGTGATAATGAGAAAGAGGAGGTTAAGAAAAGAATACACAATTATAATAGAAAGGAGTAAGCTAAGTTCAAAATGTAAAGGAAATAATGTATGGAATTAAGTTTAAATGGAAGGACACTGTTGATGAAAATAATAAGGTAATGGTTAACATGCTGCCTTTATCATTCTGGTGTTCTACCTACATAATCAAGGTCATGCATTCTATGTAGAAATGACCTAATCCAATAAAATACATACATTACAATTATTGTAATTTCTGATTGATTTAATGGTAAATATAAAGGTAAGACACATGCGAAAATAAGCCCACGTTACACGAGCTATATTAGATATGACTATCCTTTGAGTCACATAATCCAAGAATGGTATATATAATACTGGTACTGAAAAGTATACAATTATTGTTTGTATCCATCATGTAGACATTATATATAATTATAGTAGTTTATAAACTTGAAGTGCAATGAAGACAATGCTGTACTGTATATCGTAACATCCTTTAATCTGGCCTGATAAATTGCAGGGGATACCAGACTCTGGTGTTAATCCTCTGTTATTTATCAATCAATTTGTAGCAAATTTGATTTTAGTAGAATCTGAAAACTGATACTGTTTTCCTCACAGCTAATTTTCTATAATAGTTAGCTCAAGAACGACATATAGCACAACTCCTCAACAATAAGGGATATGCTCACTGGATACCGCTCTAAATATGGTCTGATCATGTGATACAGGCTATGGGGATAGTAAAAATAGAACTCCACGGATGTTATAGTTTTCCTTTTTAAATATTGAAATGGATAAAGTAGCCATTTATTAGTAAAGGAATTATTGACAGTCCATTAAGCCTGTCCATTTGTCAAGTTAATTGGATGCCAGAGGAGGGCGGGATGTCACATAATAATAAGACGGAGGACATTATCGAACGAACAGAGTGAGAGAGAGAGAGTGTGTGTGTGTGTGAAACTTAGTTCTAGTGAATAAGAACAAAATAGTGTAAATGAGTATAACTAAAGGTGTGGCCGAGTGATCTTACTGCTGTACAATTAACCACAAGTTTCAGGATTCCAATTATGAGTATCCCCAAACTTAGGTTATGTAGTGGGTAAAATATTGAGCAAAGGGGTTGTATGGGAATGACTAGACAGAACATACATGTGAACAAGTCTATCGGAAAGTAGAAATAGTACCATATTAAGTGCGCCTATCTTTTATTAGGAACAACTGGACTTACCCCGAGCTGAAATGCAAGACTATCAGAAAGTCATATTTCTATCTATCTATCTAATGCCTGGCGCCGTGATCCCCGAAGGGGTGGCCACGAACGAACCGCCCCCATGCACCTCTGTCCCCAGTCAGTCGAGGCCCCTCCCCCCAACCAGCACCGCCTTCATTCATATACTTCCTCACTCCATCCTTCCACCTCTCTATCGGTCTACCTCTCCCTCTCTATCCCTCCACCTCGCTCTCATACAGCCTCTTAGTCATTCTCTCGCTTTCCATACGTTCCATATGGCCGAACAATCTCAAGTTGTTCCTTTTCACACTTTCCAGCACATCTACCTCCACACCACCCCTCCTTCTTACTTCCTCATTAGTCTGTCTATCCCTCCATGTAACTCTGCATGCACTTCTTAAGTAATTAATTTCCACTTCTCTCACTCTTGGTCTGAGTCTCTCAACCAACGTCCATGCTTCGCTTCCGTAAGTCAGTGTCGGGATTACCACACGGTCATGCAACGACTTCTTCACTTCCATACTGACCACCCTATTTCATGTTACTGCTTTCAGTGATCCTACAACCCTCTTCCCCTGTTGTACCCTCTCCCGCACTTCTTCATCCATAGTCCCATCTTGACTCAACACACTGCCCAGATACTTAAAAGAGTTGACGATCTCCATAGCCTGACCGTTCAGCTTCACCTCACACTCTGTGACTTCACCCCTTTCGAAGACCATAACCTTGCTCTTCCCCGCATTTTCCTTCAAATTCCGTTTTTCACACACTGTTCCAACCTCATTTACCAGACCCTGCAACTCCCATTCATTATCACTAATCAGAACTGTGTCATCTGCAAACAGCAGTATAGGTAGTTTCCCCTCAAGTCCCTCCCTTTTCAACGATACACCAACATCCACTACTCTTGATAGTATTTCTTTCATGACTCCATCCATATATACAATAAACAACCACAGGGACATCACACACCCCTGTTTCAAACCAACATTCAGGTCAAAGAACTCGCTCTGCTCACTCTCCACACGTACTGCCGCCTTTGCACCCTCATACATGCTCTTCACTGCTTTCAGCAACTTGCCATCTACTCCGTATATTCTAAGTACTTTCCACAAACCTTCTCTATCCACTCTGTCATAGGCCTTCTCCAAGTCCATTTCTAGAGTGTTGGAAAAATATAGAAATTGAAAACTTTTGTCTATCTCTTTTGTTCTATCCCCATGAGTTCATAGTCTTCACGTCCTTTAATTGTCTCTCTCTCTCTCTCTATGTATGCATACATACACACATATATATATCTCAGAGAGGGACGCAGCCAAGACGAGGCAATTGTTTGGCTTAATTCGAGTGTGGTAATTGAAAAAGAAAAGCGCCTTGATGTGATGTTCTTGTGCCTCCTTTGTTATGAGACTATTATTTACCATAATGAAAATACTGCTAAATAATGAAACTTTTAGAAAGGAACATTTTAATGCAGACTGCGCGTAGGATACTAACAAATATCACGTTTTATGGGGTGGAGGGATATACTGTATATTACAGTATGTTACGGTAGAACCGACTTTAGTGAGAACAAGATTTGCAAGATGAACAACCTGATAGAATTAAGGCTGCACATATGGTTAACTTTTCAATTTGTCTAGTCCACAGTATGATGCAAGTGAATGGAAAGAATGTTACGCTACGTTCGAGTGCGCTTATGAATTAATAAAGGCAAAGAAAGTAACCTTTACTGAACTATGTACAGTAATTTTGCATAATAAATTACCATTAAGGTTATCAGAACTAATTAAGCGCGAGCTGAAAGAAGACTGGTTGAATATTGAAGAGTACATTAACTCCCAACCTGCGGGAGGGTGGGGGAGTATCATGGTAGAGCCTGGCGGGCATATTTACTGAAAATGCGCATCATTCCATGCTCTTGTTCATGCATAAGTAAGAGCCAGAGCATAATACAATTATATATCCGTGAAAGAGCGAAAAATAAGTTTTCCAATGCCAGGCCGAGGGCTTCCCTAAACCTTCTGTTACCTGGAGTAGAACTACCACAGGTCAGTTTATAGTGTCAGGTGTGGGGAGTGAATGTATACTGTAGAATAGGAGGTGTGGAAAGTGGGAAGATGTGGAACGATAGGTGTGGGAAGTGTAAGTTAGGGAGGAAAGTAATTGGAGTAATGTGATGATATGGGTTAACAACTTTGCCATATTGTTCTGTCTGCCATCAGGATTTCCCAAACTGCCTTGAAGGAGATGTAACCCAGATGGGTGTTGGAAGAACAAGTATGTGGAATGACAGGTGTAGAATATTTGATGTGGAGAGTGGCATGTGTGTGGAATGTCAATATTGGAGAGTGGCAGATGTGGAGAGTGTAAATATATTGAGGTATGGAGATGCGAAGATGTATGGATTGAAAGGGGAAGAGTATGAGCGAGGAAAGCAAGGGATTAGGTTGTAATAATAAACGTAGGAAAGTGGAAATTGTTAGCGATTTTGAGGTTAAATACACAATCCTGAATGGAGTGTTGAGTAGAAATTATTAAGTTGTGATGTGAGAAGTTTGAAATAGGAGATAATGTTGAGTGCAAACTTTGGTATTAGGAGATTAAATGGATGGTGGAGTGTCTGAGTAAAATGTGTATGTATATTTGAAATGTGTGGTGTGTTGGACGGCAGGTGTGGGTGATACTTGTTCCCCAATTTGGAAGGTATGGAGTAACAGGTGTGGAATTTGGAAGATGTGGTGTGATAGGTGTTGGATGTAAATGGTGTGGTGTAAGTGATATCAAGCTTGAAAGATGCTGAATAATCACCTGATTAATTAGTTAGTCAATAATCCTAACCAGAGCACTTACACAGCCACTAATCATTGTTCTAGCAAACACTAAAATCACTGACCCATCACCTGAATCTCCGAGGTTCTAATGAAAAGTTTCTCTATGCCCTCCGTCGCCACCTAAAATGGAAGGACACATTTAGGTCTCGGGGTGGCAGGCAATCTAAAATCTTTCCCGAGTTTGTTGGCTGAAGAGACTAATTAGAACGTCGCTGAATACCATTTTGGAAGTTTAGAGGAAGAGGGGAGAGGTGTGCGTGTGTGTTTTTTTTGTTTTTTTATGTGGATGAGGGAGACACAAGGCAAAGCTGCCTGTGACGAGTGTCTCCCCCAGAGTTGAATGAGTGATGGGCAAAATCAAGGAATGTTCGAGCCAAAATACCTGGACACACGCAGATTGAAGCAATATAAGTCATATTATGAGGGAAGATGGATTCAGGGAGAGAGTTAAGTATATATCAGTGAGGAAAATGTGTATGTGTGTACAGTAGTTGTGTACGGGGTATTTGTTTGTGCATGTGGTATGGAAGAGTGGGTTCTGTGTATGGGTGTGTGTATGGGGGGGGGGGGGGGGTTGCAGATAGATATAATTTATATACACATTGTCGAGTGGTGGCACAAACGTTTTTTGTATTAATGTTGATGAACAAAGATATATGTTCACAGTTCTAAAAATTCTCCCCTTACTATATTACAGGTCCTGGGAAGAGTACATATGGCATCACCGCATGGGTGCAGCTCTGAGTCGCAGCTGGACCAACTGGTGGGGGCGGCGACGGAGGAGGCCGAGGGGGACTACCTGTGTGAGGCTTCTAATGGTGTGGGGGCTGGACTGTCTGCCATCATCAGTCTACAAGTACATGGTACGTCATACACCATCCATTACCTATACCCTAAATGTGTTTGACAACTAAACCATGTGTTGGGGAACTAGAAATATGGAAAGGGTACTAGAAAATCCAGACCTTATCTGGTGGACTCACCAACGGTAAATGCTAAAGGAACTTATTTGTGAGGACCTCCAACGGTATGAGTGGCGGTTTGTCCATCATTAAACTGTTTAGTACAAGGTAGGTGAGCACATTGCATTAAAGGTGAATTACAGAGGCAGAATACAAAAGATGAGTTACTCACATAAACCAAACTATATATGAATATAGTTATACACAAATATACCAGACACTGAGAGTTAGACATAATTCATATGAACAAATGTATAATAATAACAATACTCGAAAGCAAATAGGCAACTATTGTCCGCTACTATGATAGGGTCATCGTCTGCTGTCGTCACCTGTTACCACACAAAACATGACACGAGGCAGAGGTGTCACAGATTCTCCTTATCCCTAGCCCCTCTATTCACGATGATGAGCAAAATGGGAACAAATTATGATTATGAAGTGCTGGTTCCTGATGTATCATTTACACAGTATATTGTATTAATCCCCTTATGAGTCTGTGTTTACTAGGCTAGGGCATTCTAAGCTGACGAAAATAGATTCCACAGCAGACCATACAAAATGTCTACGTTCTTCCTTCAACCATCAATAGGCTAAAATTTATAAATACTTTGGGAGTTGAGAATTAGCCGTGGGGTTCTTGGTTGGATTTTCTCTGATGGGCATGTGGTTGACGCTCTGTATAAAAGGGGTTGGTTGATTACATCATGCAAAGTTTACCTTAACCCGGCAAGTACGGAAACACTAATAAGAGTTTTACCGCTGCGCTGCGGAACTCCTTATATAATCCAAGGCCTAAATTTTTTTTTTTTAAACCAGCCCAGTATCATTTGTTTTTTTATTTCCCCTTGGCCATGCCAAATATCACTCCTCCACATCCCCTCCTTTCCCCCCCCCCCACTTTCAATTATCACCTATTCTCTCTCTTATTCCCTTATTTTGTCGGTATATTTTCATGCTATCAATAGCGATTCATAAGCAAGCTATGCTTGTATGTGCTACACAGCGAATGAAAGAGAGAAGGAGAGGGAACAACGCGACAGCGTCGCTCCAGACGTCGTGAGGGGTGGCAGGCTGGCAGGCTGGCTCAGCCTTCAGTTATGTAACTCCCGATCTAATTTGCCGATTTTGATCATACAAACGCTGTTTCCATTTGTTTTATTGTTGTAACAGGTTAATATCTTTATAATCAATGTAAAATAGGCACATATGGATAAGTATTAATGATATTTATGGTACGATGAGGATTTGAGTGTAGGAAACAGTCCAAATACCACCCCACCTGCGCAGCGGAGAGGTTAATGATAAAGGCTAGACTAGGGCTACACACTTCGATTATTCTTACCTTGGTATGAGATGCTTACATAGCCTAGGCTAGACACTTCGTCATTCTTACCCTGGTATGAGATGCTTACATTCAGAAAACTTGAAGCACAGTTAGGCCTACATTCTAAAACAGGGCCGGATCCAGGACTTTTGAAAAAGGGGGGGGGGGTGTTGAGAAGGGACTATGAGGGGTGTCGCCCCCCGGCCGTCGACGAAACACCGTAGACGTGACTCAAACATCAGATATTCATGTTATTTTTCTAGTTAGGCCTTGTAACTTTTCGTCGATATGCCAATATAAACCATTATCAAGTTTGTAGCAGCACTACTTCAGACACTAGGCTATATCAATGATCCATACAAAAGTTATTCATGAAGATAGGCCCTACTAAATATTTGTTTTTCGTGTATGTAAATGGAGCCAGGACATCACCCCTAACATAGACAAATAGGCCTAATACCCAACTGTGAAAAATAGGGGAGGGAATACGCCCCCCACCTAACTCCGGCCCTGTAAAACTTGTAATTATCTTGGTGAACTTGACTAGGCCTAGTTCAAACTACTGAACACAGCGGATAAACCAATAGGAAGAGGTCACCACCTTTGGGAAGATAGGATAAGATTGGGTTAAGTATAGGCGAGGATAGTTAATATTAGATTAAACCAATGGATACTCTTAACGTACAACTTTAAAATATTTTGGGTTAGCATAGCCTAATGGTATTCCAAACCTCCTAGGATAGCCTGTAGATTCTGTAGATTTAGAACTGTGCCACTGGAAGAATTGTCAGTCGAAGTAAATATTAATTTTAATGTTCAACCAGAACTAGGCCTAGGCTATAGTCCTATACACATTATGAGCTAATATAGTATTACATAATTGAATTAGGGTATAATACATTACCCAATGGTAAAATTAGTTCTAGGTTATGTTAATATCTAGCCTACTAAATGGATTGGGGGAGACCTGATTATTCAACTAGATATGTCACGTAGGCCTATTTGGAGTTTGTAAATAGGCCTAGGCCCTATATTATATGTTAGGCTATTAGGCCTATTATTTATTTAATTTTAAGAACAGTTCTAATACCCAAAGCAAAGCCTGCAAAGGAATACTTAAAGATGTAGTTGGTATAAACTAGCACCAGGTTATGATGCTCAGACCAAATTCATGTAGGCTATATCACTCCAATTAGACAATTCCTGAAAGCCACCTAATTTTATGATGATATCTGACTACTGACAGTTACAGGACTTGACTTTGCACCTCCTCACCGATCACTAGCCTTGTGAGGGCCCTGGACCAGAGGGCTAGTATAAAATAAACCCATCAACACCAATCCAGGATGCTACTCAAAAATACGTCTGGTCTGGCTTCAAGTAAAACAAAATTAATCAAAATATTCTCACTGTATTGCTTTGAGTGAACTTTGGCATCATTCACTGGTGCCCTAGAAAGATTATTATACCATACAGTCACACAGTTCGCCATTATTAATGAATAAATGTCACAGAGGGTATCATCCAACCTTTACTTATATGGGTTTGTTTACTGTCTTCAAATTCTCCTGGTCTCAGCTTACGTCACGAGCCTGCATAGCCAATCAACCCACACCTTCTCTCCCAGTTGTTTTCTGTCAGCAACCTTCAACTACGTGCCAGAAAAACAATTATTGCATATTTGTATAAGTAGAAGGTTTATTTATAGCATCGTAACGTTCAGTAATGCATCATATCTTGACCATTACTACATTGTAAAATACTAATTGCAGCACTGATTTACTTCCGTAATTCACCTTTAACATTCAGATGTATTGCCATTGTTGATTACATATTCCTAATAAACACCATATTATTTATTGTTCAATCTATTTGTAGACATGCCTATTTGTTTATATCTATATACACTTATACAGTATATTTCATAGTTATTTTTTGCATCTTATTCGTGGTCCCCCCTTGGAGACTGAGGCAGCTGGCAATCAGCAGACCGATTTTGTGGTGGTGTGATGTGAATTAGTAGTGTATTTAATGTTAGAATGTTGGCATTTCAGTGTTTTGGTGTGTATTCATGCAAATGCACTGATAAATGTTATAAGACAAATTTTATAAAGCAAGAATCTTTTGAATAATTCAAAAATGTACTTAACATTTTGTCTGCGGGCATATTTCCGCTTATTTCCGCCATATTAGGGCTCATTCAGGCACTCATGATTGATTTTGGCAAGTGTCTAAATAAAATTATATGTATTTAGCCAAAACATAGAAGAAAGTAGCTTCAAATTGACACCAAAACGAGTTTCGTAGCTCGCGGGCTTCACCCGCAGCGCTACCATAGACATTCGCTACATTTGCCTTTGGCAGTGCTATATATCTTGTGAGACTCTGACTCAGAGCCCTCAGTGCCGCGACCAGCTGGCTGGGGGAAGGATGTGTGGCCTGTCACGCTCCCGCTACCTCGCACTCGATTATACAGGCTTTAAGAAGCTATAAAAGCTTGTAAATTGCCAAGGCCTTCGGGAACGTTTCCCGCAGGCAATGGGTTAATGCTAATGTTTGAAGGATTACAAAGTTTATAGGTTCATTTCAAGTTTGGTCTGAAATGGATAAAGTTGCAGGGGATTTCGGATATTTCTTAAAGGGTATAGCTCATGCAATATCTCATTCCATTTCATCACTGTCTAAAGCATGTTAAAGAATGATTGATACTGCACAGTTGTCTTGGTTTACCATATATTTTGATATAAAATAGTAAACAAAGCCATGTAAGATATATTAAGCTTAGACAGTTGATGGCAGCCCCTGTTGCCTCTCTCTAGTGGTCGTGGTAGACGCAAAATTCGAATATGTTTTTATATTGCATTGATCTAGCTTACCATGCTATTTTTCATATGTGATGAAGAAATGTGAAGGCAGTATTTGATATTTATATCACATGAGTGTAAAATTTGTCTAGCTTTAAGTATCAATCAATACAATTATTCATAGTTTGGTTTTGTTAATCATAAATAAATACGTATTTGCAGCTCTATCCATATGGCAACACTCACAACTCTTAACCCTGAATAGGCACCGGCCCTAACCAAGTCCTAAGGGAGGGGATGTATGCAGCCCCTTACCCCCTGCACGTGCGCGAAAATGTAAGCCTCCATTGGCCCCCTCCCCTTTTCCCGCGTTTAAATATAAGCCTTCAAACCGTTACTGCCAGGTCGCTCGTAGCTCAGTCAGTAGAGCTCTCGCCCAGCACCCAGAAATCCAGTGTTCGATCCCACTCGAAATTTAGTGTATTTTTATATTTTTATTTTTTTATTTGTGTTATGTTATATTATATTATATTAAATTATATTAGGGTTAGGTTAGGTTAAGTTAGGTTAGGGTTAAGTTAGGTTAATCTAATCTAATATAATATTTGTACATTTTGGGCAGTGGGCCGGGCCACGCATGACCAGGGGGTAAGGTATGTGGCTGCCTACAGACCCTTCCAAGTCCTAAGGTACACAGGTATTCTAGCACCACAACGTTCGTCCAACTATCAAATTATTCCATCTTGATTTTAACTTTCACAGTACATTATTCGATAGCTTGCCATTATTTCTACATTTCATTATTAAGTTTATGCTCCTCATACAATTAATTATACCCCTCTATTAAATATATGTCCATCTGTGTAACTGCTTTCACAGCATGGAGTACTTAAAAGAGATACTGAGAATACAAATGGTGGCCATTGACCTGACTTCTGAAACTCTTTGACGGATTCTGTTATTCTATGGGTACCCCAATGCCCTTGTAAACGTCACGAAAGCTCGGAAATGCCTTTCGCCACCAACGTCCAAAACACTAATGTATTGATATTTACATTTATAAGAAACACGGACTACTATTATTGCACATAAGAGGTATAGTGTACACTAAGAATTATGATAATGAGGATAGCTGACCTCATGAGCTATGCTCTTTAAACAAATATATACATACGAAAGCTATAACTGATGGACGTTATGCGCGACCAGCTGATATGCGAAGCAAAACAATGCTAGCTAGTGTCCCATTCAGCCTACTGAGAATAACTGCTAGCCAAGCAAAGTGCTCGCACGAAGCAATTATGTTCTCGCTGTCAACGGAACGCACTGCAGGTTAGTAATAATAATATGACAATAATGACAATAATGATAATGACAGGTGAGGGTGGTATTGATACGGTAATATGATACTAATTCGGTGTTACTGATTAGCATTATGGTAATAGAGTGGTAGTAATAGAGTAGTAGTATTATGGTAGCAGTGTGATAGTAATGTGATACTTATGGTATTGAAAGGTAATAATACAGTAGCAATGTCATAATAGTATGGTAGTAATAGTAAGGTAGCACTAGTACGGTACTATACTGTCGGTAGCGCCAAGAAACTTGACAATAATCTTGATCCCTGATCTCTCTGTAACTCAAAAGGGCCTAGAGCAAACTGGCTGATAATATCCACACCTATTTCCTGGTGGACTTTTCCCAAATGATAAAGACGTCAGCCCGATTCTATCTATCTATCTATTGCCGGACGCCTTACTCCCCTTACGAGGGTGGCCATACACAGAATGCCCCCAAGCGGACCTATTCCCTGTGAGAGGGACAACCCGAGCCAGTTTAGTGAAGGACTTACAGGATTGACCACTCAATTTAGGATCCGTCCGACTCCGAGGCCCTCTGTGTATCTTGTTAGCACTATTTTTCTACAGTGGTGTTCGGCTAATCCATCCACTAACCTGCCTTACCCTTAGGTAAGCAGTACGGATTTGGGTAAAATTCTAGTTTCACGTACACAGCGACAAAAGGGAGGCGCCGTTGTAAAGGCATAGCTTCCCGACCAACTATGAAGATCAGGGAAATTGCTGGGTAAAAGACGTAATATAATGATAATAAACTACATTCACGACATTAGCCTAACCTAACAACCTTACCTAACCTAACCTAGTATTATGTAATAGCTATTGTGCCGCATATGGGAGATTTTTTGTTTTGTTTTTGTTACAGTAGGTATAATTCCTTATAATGCATTTCCGCCGCTTTGGACATATATAGGAATTAAGTATGGTATATGACAACTCTAAAGTAGCCATAGAAATTTATGAGTATGCTGTGAAAGCGAAACTAGAATTAAACCCGGATTTGTATCAGGTTTACTCCCCTAGACAGGTTGCCAACCAAGGCTGACGAGTCCCATTCACCCGGATTTGTATAAGGTTGTCTCCCCTAGATGAGTTGCCGACCAAGGCTAACGAGTCCCATCCACCCTGATTGCTTTCATTAATTTCGAGTTGTAAGAAGTTAAGGAGTCAAGATTATTGTCAAGTTCGCTGGCGCTACCTATAGTATGTTGACATTAATGGTAATAGTAGTATGGTATTTATGGTTGCAGTATGGTAGTTATGGTAGTAGTATGGTACATTGTTAATGGTAATAGTAGTGTGGTAGTTATGGCTACAGTATGGTAGTTGTGGTAGTAATCAATATGGTACAGCGTAATTTTTTTTTTTTTTTCTATATTCAAACTACTCCCTCTCGGGCATAGGCTGAGAGCCTGTATATTCCACCGCTCAAACGGTGAAGCCCGTGAGGTCTTGTTCCAGTCTGGGGAGTGAGACATGTGAAGCATCCATCATGGCTCGAAGCAGCTCCATCTCTGAAGCGGCTGGTTGCTTCGTTCAAGTGCTTCACCGTCTCACCCTCCAGACTCAGACCCTCACTCTCAGAATGCCACCTATTGAACAGTGGTAATAGTAGTGTGGTAGTTATGGCTGTAGTATGGTAGTTATGGCAGTAGTATGGTACAGTATTAATGGTAATAGTAGTATGGTAGTGTAGTTAGTAGTAAGGTGTTAGTGTGTAGGTGACAGGTAGGATGGACAAAGTTATCTGATATAAGCTCCTTGACGTAACTTATCCTACACAACTTAACCAAGTGTTGGGGAGGCAACTTGTCTCCTTCTTTCCCTCCCGCTTCTTGCTATCTTACTTTATGTTACCAATGTTTTACTTACTATCTTACCCATACAACATTCGTCCTACCTCCCCCTGCCTTTATTTCTATCCATCATTCTTTCTGTTAACCTTACTTTCCTCTACCATTTTCCTTCCTTTACAAATACCTTTTCCTACTGTCATTTCCTTCCCATTCGACAAATATTTCATGTATTTAATGTCCGTTCTTCATGCTGCTTCTACCTTCCCTACTTTAATTCTCCATTCTAAGCCTTGACTATCTGTTATCTCTTCCCTTCCTTCCTTCTCCCTTTCCCATCCTTCCCTGTCTTCTCATTCCTTCCTTTACGTTTTCTGTCTTCATGTCACTCTTCATTCTATATACCTTTATATTCAGTCTCTTAAGCACTTTTTTCTCCCTTATTTCCATCCTCCCCTCTTCACTTATTCTGTATTATCCCAGGCAAATACCTAGCAACTTGGCTTACGGAGGATCAAACTTATGATGTTCCTGTAAGCTCTATGGCATCCTTACGTGTATAAATACTTGAAACATTAGCTATTGGTACATTTCAATGTTTCTCAGAAGTCTGCTTTATAAACATGTTCTTCTAACTGTTATCTATGCATTTGTATCAATATACACCAAGACATTGAAACACCAACATTCTAACCGTAAATAAAAACATTTAGGATATACAGTAGGTAAGGGATGGATGTTTGACCTACCATGTACTTGTAGACTGATGATGGCAGACAGTCCAGCCCCCACACCATTAGAAGCCTCACACAGGTAGTCCCCCTCGGCCTCCTCCGTCGCCGGCCCCACCAGTAACGTCCCATTGGTCCAGCTGCGACTCTGAGCTACACCCATGCCCATGCTGCCATATCCACTTTTACCAGGACCTAAAACATAATATGAGGAGTACTTTTAGAACCGTTCAAATATATCTTTGTCAATCAGCATTAATATAGTTTTGTACTTCAACTCCAACTCAAATATATTTAACTTTTGTCCTTATGGACACCAACACACACACACACATAGGTGGCATTCTGAGAGTGAGGGTCTGAGTCTGGAGGTTGAGACAGTGAAGCACTTGAACGAAGCAACCAGCGGCTTCAGAGATGGAGCTGCTTCGAGCCATGAATGGGTGCTTCACATGTCTCACTCCCCAGACTGGAAGGAGACCTCACGGGCTTCAGCGTTTTGAGCGGTGGATTGTAAGGGCTCTCAGCCTATGCCCGAGAGGGAGTAGTTGGAATATAGAAAACAAAAAAAACATACACACAACCACCCCAGGAACTTACAGACTTCACTCACTGAAAAATACACTCTCTCTCTCTTCCAAACATACACACACACACACAGCTCTCCACACTTCCCAAATTATATTCAGCGACGTTCTAATTAGTCCCTTTAACCGAGAAACTCTGGAAAATATTTCAAATTGCCTGGCGCGTCGATAAATATATGAGTCCTTCTACTTTTCGGGAGGGACGGAGAGCATAATGAAGCTTCTGATTAGAACATTGGAGATTCAGGTGATGGTGGGTGATATTAGTGTTTGGTAGGACAATTAGTGCCTCGGTACGTGTTCTGTTCAAAGTTATTGAAGGATTCAGTAATTGTGATTATACTGCACCTTTTAAACTTTATGATCACTAACACCCCACCATCTACACGCAACAACTGTCATTCTGGACATTACAAATCCTACACCGTTTACACCATATCTTTCCAAATTAAATACACCTTCACACTTTCCACACTCAATATATTATCCTACACCTCTCATTCCACACCTTCCAAACTGGGTAACATGTGTCACCCCACACCTACCAACTAACACGCCACACATTCCAAACCTTTTAACCTCACAACAACTTTTACTCTAGACAGCATCATCCATTATCTCCAAATCAGAAATCTTACTGTGACGCCTGCCAGCGTTGGCAGAATCGCCTCCCGGTAGCCACTAGCACTCGCCAGGGCAGTGAAATGGGCTACAGTCTGTCTACAATGTTGTACTTTCTTTCTTGTGAATCGTCATGTCACAGGCAGGGTAAAAGTGGTCTTTGTTTTCACCTGTGACAATGCATTGTATTTTATATCATGAGTTGAACATAAGATGCATTGTAGTGAAGGAGAGAGAGAGAGCGAGCGAGCAGGGTGGGGGAGGTGAGTGTTGCTTTTCCTCCTCCCCCCTCCCGGAGGAGTTGCTGGCCCGCGTGGTCTTTTCTCTTGGTTTTGATTGGCTGGTGGTTCCTGGCGCCTTCTGCAGGCCTGCTGCCAGGTGACGTAGCGGCCTGTGATTGGCTGACCACCGTGCCTTTGTGTGGGATCCTGGAGGGGTCCAGAGGAGCTATTCTCCTCAGAGCTTTCCTGACTAGCATACCCTTCACATGTCCCTTGCCCCCTGTCTCCCGACTTCTACCTATAGAGCACTTTCTCTCTCTCTCAACTTCTTACCTCTCATTCTTCTACTCTATTTAATATCATAACTCCCCTTTGGTTCTGCACGATTTCATATATCGGCCATCGTATTATATGCTGAAGCTCTCAGATAACACATGTTTAGTTAGGCATTTTGGAAGGGTTGCCATTTTTGTCTGTAGAGGTTTGACACACTCACGGTGTCTCCCTTCCTGTATCGTGGTGGTCTGCTGGGGGATTTAATGCTAGACTGGGATAAGGCTACTGGTGTTGTGATTTCCGATGTGTACTAGGTTTTGTTGAACCTGTACAATCGCAACGGAGACGTGGGAAGCCTAGGTGGTCTTTCTGACTGTGTACCTTGTGAGTTTAGCACTGTGTTGCGAGTGAGGGCTTTTGCCTCTGCCACCCAACACTGTGCTAACTCGTTTGCTTTGACTTTGAGAGGGTCGCCAGGAGAGAACCAGATACCAGCGATCTGGATCTCTCAAGAGAGCACCCCGTCAATTAACGTAATTTGGCCGCACAGCCTTAAGGACTTCGCTAGGCTACGAGCCGCTTGCTCAGCCATTGTTTCCTAGCCTACTACATCCCAGCTAGACTGTATTCGCCTAGCAGACACCAGATTTAGATTATAAACTCTTTCTGTTATGTATGCATTATTATTCACAGCATTTATTAGTCTAGGTTGTTGTTGAGTTGCACAACCCTAGTAGGCTGTTTCGTTGATGAGGAAGTGCTTCTTTTGCTGTTTGAGTTCCTACTATTGCGCAGTTATTATTATTCCCGTGCCAGTTAATCCTATATGTCCTTACAATTGTCATATCCTGTTCCTGCTTTATACTACAGTTCAAAATCCAATACAATCATCTTACCCCAGCATCAGACTTTCTTCAGAAAATTCCTGCTCGATGCTTTGGGACTTTCGTTCACTTTCTTTAGTATAGGAGTGACAGTTCATTATTGTTTAGAGTAACTTTAAATATACTTTCTTCTAGTTTGCATTAAATCATTGAAGTGATTTAATTAAGATCTCTATCTTTTCCTAGTATACCTTATTACCGTAATTGTATGTTGTGGTGATCAGGCTGTATCAGAGATCATCAGCCTGTAGTAGTAGTGCACTTATACTGAGTTATAGGATACCCCGTTATCGCAGATTTAACTCTGGAGGGTATAGGTGTTTTTGTGCGCCGGCATTATAAGTTCAGGGGTTGGATCTAGTGTTACCGTTGTGGCTGTGTGCTTTCCTAGTCCAATGATTAAGAGTCCTTGTTTTATACGAGCCCCGGTCGTAACAAATGGCGACCTTGCTTAGGATTTTGTGAACTTACAGAAATATTGCAGAAGTGTTGTGGTCATTTGTTTTTCTTTAAAGGAATGTAGTGGACACGTGGAATTTTTTTTTGGCAAGTAGTATAACACTTAAGAGTCTTCAAGCATTTTTTGAGTGAATAGTGCTACATAAGAGTTTAGGTACTTCTATTTTTTTTATATAAACGTTGAGAATTTTTGGTGGACACTATGTCTGACGACGGATCAGTGTACAATGAGGACACAGTACGGGAAACAGAAACTGAGGTGCAGCAGCGGGCTTTGTTAGATGACATTAGAGTTATAGCTAGTGAGGAGGATGCAAGGAAGTTTCTGGACATACCTATTACTGCTGACTGGGTGTCGGGGATTGATCGGTATGGTCTCCAGTGTTTGGCCACGGTCATGGGGCATGTGGGCACAAGCAGCATGTCGAGAGGTGACCTGGTGGCCTGTGTGGTCGGCGTGGGGCTTCGGGTGGAGCGGGAGCTGGGGCACTTTCGGCCCAGCCCCCATTCCACTCGACTCCTACCATGGCGCCCCCTCGGGCTCCGGAGCCGGGTACGGTCCCGCAGGCCGATAGTCACTGGCAGCGTGGTTTGCACTTGGGTGAGTCTCCAAGTGTTGTATCTCCTCCTCCTCAAGGTTTAACTGCAGATATGCTCTTCCAGCTTGAGATGGCTAAGATGCAGCTGCAGCAGAAGCGGGAATCTGAGCAGCAGCAGCGGGAGTTTGAGATGGCTAAGATTCAGGCTGAGGAGAGAAGGGCCAGATATGAGAGTGAGCTTAAGCAGAGAGAGCTTGAACAACGAAAACATGAATCTGAGATTGAGATGTCCAGGATTCAGTCTGAGGAGAGAAAGGCCATGTACTGTGCAGACAAAGATCTTGAGAGGTCTCGGGTGGAGTCGACAGGGCAGCGTCTCAGTTCTGGGAATCGAGGTCTTGATCAGGCGTTATCGCACCTGCTCAAGTTGGTTCCTGTATTTGATGAGTCGGGTGTCACTGAATTTTGTATGCGTTTCGAGAAGAAGTGCCAGGAGCACCAGTGGCCCGAGGTTAAGTGGGCAGCCCTTGTTTCCTCTAGATTGGTTGGCAAAGGACTCAAGGCATATGATGCATTGCCCTTGGAGTCGTGCATCGATTACGAGGTATTGAAGGAGGCTCTCCTGCGGGCATATGAGTTACAACCAGAGACGTACAGATTGAAGTTCCGGGGTGTAACGAAGGGTCGTGAGTGCACCTTTCTTGAGCATGCCCGGGATCTGTCCGATGCATTTAGAAACTGGCTGCGTTCTGAGAAGGCATCGACGTTTGAGGAGTTGAAACAGCTGATGCTTCTAGAACAATTTTTTAAGTGTACGGGCAGCGATTTGACGTTGAATCTTAAAGAGAAAAACCAAAGAACTCTTCAGGAGGCAGCTGAGATGGCTGACCTTCGGATGTCACTGATTCGTGGGTGCGGGTTTGCACAACGGAATGATGCAAGTAACAAGGGGCGCAACACTCCACCCCCCCGAGTTGGTGCTACACCATATGACCATTACAACAAGAGCAACGATACTAAGTCTGACCATAAACCTAATACCGTCCCGTTTAAGAAGGGTCAGGGCCCTTCCCCACCTCAAGGGAAGCCCAAGGGGGATTAGAGTGTTTTCATTGTCATGAGAAGGGCCATTTTGCAAGAGCCTGTCCAAGCAAGCTACCTAATGCAGTCGTGTCTTTGGCTCGCAACATTGGGGTGTCCCCGAAGTCGTCTGAGTTTTCCCGGGGTATAACGTCTGAGGCTGGGACACAGCCAGTGGAGAAGAATCCGGAAGGCTCGAACCCTGTCCGCGATGTCTTTTGTGACCATCGAGGGCATGGCTGCGTGAAGTGGGCTGGTAAGAAGCATGGAGTTGAGCTGTTGCGAGACACGGGTGCCTCTCAGACTTTAATGAAGAACTTTACTGGTAGACCAATAAACGCGGCACGGGTGGTTGTGGTGCAGGGTATCAATGCTGTCAAGTCATACCCGTTGGTCAGGATGGAACTGGAGGTGGATGGTGTGACACAAGAGTTGGATGTGGGTGATGTGGAGAACTTGCCTGTTGGGGGCGTCGACCTCCTTCTTGGCAACGACTTTGCGGTGACTACTTCTGAGGTTTCACCCTTAGTCGTTGCCGAGAAGCCGGCCGACGTGAGTAGGGAGGAACAGGAGTGGGTAGAGAAATGTCAAGTACAACCTATGGCGTGCGTTGTTACAAGACCTCTTGCATCCAAAGTGTTACATCCTATTCCTCAGTCTTCTGATCAACGGAGGAATGGTTGGAAGAAGATGGCTAATGTTGGTAACAGTTTGAAGAGTTTAGTACCAGCGGCTCTTCTTGGCAACTCAGTATTGGCACCATTGTTGGAGTCTGGAAAAGCCCCAGGACCTGTCACAGCTAGTGAGGAGGTAGGGCAGGAAGAGACTCCGAGGCAGCAACGTTACACATGGAGAGAAAAAAGGGTTGCTCATTTTGATATTGGGGGAGGACTTGGGTTGCTTCGGAAGCATCTAGACAGGTTGGTTCCCTCAGATATTTGTAAACTGCAGTTGGAGGATCCGGAAGTTCAGAAGTGTGGTAATGGTGCTGTCGAGATCAAACACGAGGACGAGGAAACATGTCATGTGAACCTGTTGGAGGAGTTTGTGAGGCAACCACCTGAGCAGCCTACTGTCCCTGCGTTGGTCTGCAGCGGCCAAGGTGGAGAAGGAGAAGGGGGCAGTAGGGCACAGGTGGAGGAGAGTAGGGATTATCATGTCTCGGCGGAGCAGTGGGCGGGGGACACGAGTCTGGTGGCTGTGGAAGCGCTAGAGCACCTGCCTGAGCAGCAGTGTGCAGCGCTCCAGCACCAGCTCGGTTCATACCCCACTGGTCGTGCTGAGCCCCTGAGCCTCACAACTCAGGCGGTGCAAGATGTTGAGCGGGCAGGTCACGTGAATGTTGGGAGACCGTTAGCCTCGTTGTTTCGGTGGTTCAAGGTGGGCGACGAGGCTTTGGCATGGTTGCCAGGTCAGGGTCGACCCATGGCTGCCAAGGGTGGTGGTCAAAAGGAGGACTTTGAGCAGATTGGTGAGGTTGGCTGTGGCATAGAAGTGCCCAGTCGTCGCATAGCCTCCCAATGCTGCTCTAGTCGATTGCAACAGCCCTACCATAGACCGACTGTATCTGGCCATGTCGTTAAAAGCGGTGATGCTGAGCAGGCAGATGTAGTCGTAAGGAATGCGGGGGTGCGCATGTACGGTATCGGTGGGGAAGCCTTAGCAATTGTGAACTATGGGAGTGACTGCACATATGGTACTGATTGTCCCTCTCATGACCTGGCTGTTCTAGGGACGAAGGTGGAGAAGGAGGGAGACTACAGGTTAGAAGCTGCGGTCTCGGCTGGGTTGTGGGAGGGCACTAGGCATGTTCTGCAAGATAAGTTGTTTACTAGGCTGTGGCAGTGCATCAGCATGTTTGTTCATTCTCCAGGCCTGATGTACGAAGTAGAATCCGACATGGAGGCTGGAGACAGTGCAAGGTTCAAATTGGCTCCCTACCGTATAAATCCTGCTCGACAGCCTGTGGTGCAAGCAGAGCTGGATTACGTATTGACGAAGGGTCTGAGGGATAAGGAATGTCGTGAGTGGTCATTGCCTGTAACTTTGCAACCTGTGTTAAGTGGCAAGATCAGTGAGTGTGTTGATTGCGAGAGTGTGTGTGCATTATCCCTGATAGACGCCTATACTTTATCGAGAGTTGACGACACCATAGACCGCCTCGGGGCTGCATCGCCTATCACGAAGGTAGAACTAGTGAAAAGTTATTGGCAGGCGCCGTTGCCGGAAAGAGCGAAGAGAAATGCCAGTGTTGTGTTGAACTGGGCAGTTTATCAGTGCCAGGTGTTGTGCTGCCGGAACACAAGTTGGATGTGTGGCATGTTAAGGGCACTGATAATGTTGTGGCTGATTGTTTGTCACGGGAGGGTTTGTTTGCAGGAGAATCCTCGCCGTTCAGTCAGTGTGTCTTGAGATTGGAGAAAAACTAGGCTTGCCCCTGTAAGTGCAGCCGCCATAAACATATTAAAAAAACTCAAAAATCACATAAAAACTCTTGCTTTTGATAGTTAATTGTAAGTTGCCTATGTTATAGCTAAAGTCCTAAGTTGAACCTGTCTTTCACTTAGGAGGCTGGGTTCTGTGAAGCTCGCTCTGGGAGCATAGCAGGCTAAAATTATACTATTGTGTTTGGGAGGGGTTATAGGATTTTCTTTGTGTTGATATGTTGTTTTATGTAAGATTGAGCTTTGCATTTCATTTCTGGCGGAGTGGCTATGTGTGACGGGTCTTGTCGGCATTCTGCCTTGTCAGATATCGTGCTCGCCTAATGTTGAGCGTCCTATATCTTGGGCGGGGTGTGACGCCTCCCAGCGTTGGCAGAATCGCCTCCCGGTATCCACTAGCACTCGCCAGGGCAGTGAAATGGGCTACAGTCTGTCTACAATGTTGTACTTTCTTTCTTGTGAATCGTCATGTCACAGGCAGGGTAGAAGTGGTCTTTGTTTTCACCTGTGACAATGCATTGTATTTGATATCATGAGTTGAACATAAGATGCATTGTAGTGAAGGAGAGAGAGGGAGCGAGCGAGCAGGGTGGGGGAGGTGAGTGTTGCTTTTCCTCCTCCTCCCTCCTCCCTCCCGGAGGACTTGCTGACCCGCGTGGTCTTTTCTCTTGGTTTTGATTGACTGGTGGTTCCTGGCGCCTTCTGCAGGCCTGCTGCCGGGTAACGTAGCGGCCTGTGATTGGCTGACCACCGTGCCTTTGTGTGGGATCCTGGAGGGGTCCAGAGGAGCTATTCTCCTCAGAGCTTTCCTGACTAGCATACCCTTCACATGTCCCTTGCCCCCCTGTCTCCCGACTTCTACCTATAGAGCACTTTCTCTCTCTCTCAACTTCTTACCTCTCATTCTTCTACTCTATTTAATATCATAACTTCCTTTTGGTTCTGCACGATTTCATATATCGGCCATCGTATTATATGCTGAAGCTCTCAGATAACACATGTTTAGTTAGGCATTTTGGAAGGGTTGCCATTTTTGTCTGTAGAGGTTTGACACACTCACGGTGTCTCCCTTCCTGTATCGTGGTGGTCTGCTGGGGGATTTAATGCTAGACTGGGATAAGGCTACTGGTGTTGTGATTTCCGATGTGTACTAGGTTTTGTTGAACCTGTACAATCGCAACGGAGACGAGGGAAGCCTAGGTGGTCTTTCTGACTGTGTACCTTGTGAGTTTAGCACTGTGTTGCGAGTGAGGGCTTTTACCTCTGCCACCCAACACTGTGCTAACTCGTTTGCTTTGACTTTGAGAGGGTCGCCAGGAGAGAACCAGATACCAGCGATCTGGATCTCTCAAGAGAGCACCCCGTCAATTAACGTAATTTGGCCGCACAGCCTTAAGGACTTCGCTAGGCTACGAGCCGCTTGTTCAGCCATTGTTTCCTAGCCTACTACATCCCAGCTAGACTGTATTTGTCTAGCAGACACCAGATTTAGATTATAAACTCTTTCTGTTATGTATGCATTATTATTCACGGCATTTATTAGTGTAGGTTGTTGTTGAGTTGCACAACCCTAGTAGGCTGTTTCGTTGATGAGGAAGTACTTCTTTTGCTGTTTGAGTTCCTACTATTGCGCAGTTATTATTCCCGTGCCAGTTAACCCTATATGTCCTTACAATTGTCATATCCTGTTCCTGCTTTATACTACAGTTCAAATTCCGATAGTATTACGATCATCTTACCCCAGCATCAGACTTTCTTCAGAAGATTCCTGCTCGATGCTTTGGGACTTTCGTTCACTTTCTTTAGTATAGGAGTGACAGTTCATTATTGTTTAGAGTAACTTTAAGTATACTTTCTTCTAGTTTGCATTAAATCATTGGAGTGATTTAATTAAGATCTCTATCTTTTCCTAGTATACCTTATTAGTATGTTGTTGTGATCAGGCTGTATCAGAGATCATCAGCCTGTAGTAGTAGTGCACTTATACTGAGTTATAGGATACCCCGTTATCGCAGATTTAACTCTGGAGGGTATAGGTGTTTTTGTGCGCCGGCATTATAAGTTCAGGGGTTGGATCTAGTGTTACCGTTGTGGCTGTGTGCTTTCCTAGTCCAATGATTAAGAGCCCTTGTTTTATACGAGCCCCGGTCGTAACATTACACTCAATATATCTTATACTCCAAACTTCTCACATCAGAGATATCAAACTTCCCCACTGCTACTCAATAATCCACTTTATATTATGCATCCGACCCCCAAATATCTTGATATTCTTTCCCACTGCCTACGACTATTATCTAAATTAATCACGTCCTTCCTCGCTTACACTCTTTCCTTTTCACCAGAATCACCCTACTGTACATCTATTATTTCACACACTTGCACAACCCAATATTAATTATTTTTGAGTGGAAGCTCGTTAAAGTAACACCGATATTAAAACAAATGCAGCAAATCTATATCTAGTGACTATCGCTACCAATTAGCTTAACCTCAGCTGTCTCATAAGAGACAGAATCGTAAATCACGTATAGGAAAATAACACACTCAAAGATACTCAACATGGCTTCCGTAACAAACGTTCCAGCTTGACAAACCCTCTTATACTGTGTCCACGATATCTTCAACCTATATGACTAGAGTCAATCTGTAGATATTTTATACCTTGATTTTCAAAAGGCTTGACAAAGTACCCCACAAACGTTTATTGATAAAATGATAAGTTCATGGAATACAAGGGAGATTGTTGAGATGGATGGAAATTTGGCTCGGTGAAAGAAAGCAAAGGGTAGTCATAAACAGTAAAGCATAAAAATGTACCAATGGACCCCAGGGATCGATTCTAGGGCCAGTTTAATGCTTAGTTTATATAAATGACATAGACAAAGGCCTCACCTGTACAATCTCAAAGTTTGCAAGCGATACAAACATTGCAAATACTGTAATCTCATACGAACATGTAGAAGACCTGTAAAATAACATAGATAAAGTCAAGTTGGGCTCAAATTTGTAAATTAATTTTATTGCGAATAAATGTTAAGTACTCCAAATTGGGACCCGAAATGAGAAAGCAAACTATACAATGATTGACACTCAGCTTACGAGTGTAGACAGAGAAACTGATTTGGAAGTAACAATATCGAATAACCTAAAACTCAAGTCAACAATGTACAGAAGTTGTTAAGAAGGCAATTACACTAATTGGCTTTATATACAGGTCTTTTGAGCATATATCCAAAGAAGTAACCCTCACACTTTACAATTCCCTGGTCCGTCCTCTTCTGTATTATTGCATAATATATCGCAGGCTTGTGCATAAACCTTTAACTATCTTGATAGCATAATGCATATTGTTCGGAATTTCGGTGTGATGATCCTTGGTTCGAGTCCTTGGAGTACCACATGTATTGATTACTTTCATTGATTTCACTAGTTAAGTTTAATTGTAAATTAATTGGTGGGTTGGTGAAAACAAATGTGAATATTGCGTTCAATCCTGGTGACCCTACTACCAAAAAGATGTTGATAAACTTGAACAAGTTCAACGTAGAGTTACCAAAATTATACCTAATCTAAATAACAAACCATACAAGGAGCATCTTAAAGAATTATGTGTATTTCCTTTAACCCAGCACATATTAAGATCAAGTCATCAAAATCAGCAAAGGCATCAGCATTATGAACTGTAGTAAGTACTTTACGATCGACCAATCAAACTACACACAGGGAAATGGTTGCAAAATTATTGGTAAATCTTTTAACTCGCACGAGTCTAAGAAATTCTTAGTCTTCTTCAATCGAGTTGTGAACTTGTGGATGGGCTTCCTCGAGATGTTATAGACTGCAGCACTGTTGATTCCTTTAAACATCGCCTAGACAAGCACCTCGCCTTAACTCTTCCTGCCCGGGCAGCATTTTAAAAGAACGCACCTTGCGAAAGCCCGGAGCCCGGGTGTCCTTTTAAAATCCATATGCTTGAAAGCTTCCTTAAGCGTGCTTTGAAATCCGCGCGGTGAAACATTTGTAAACAAAGCCGATCGGAACGCTGCCAAGCCTCAGCAAGAAGAAGAAGAAGTCCGACCTTGTTCGCCATTACCAGTTAGAGCGAAAATTAGTCTTCCAATGTGTCTGATATTTCTAAATCCACGGCAAAACAGCCAAAACTCTCTCCACGGAAATCGTCATCACATCTGAACCAGTTGACCTAGAGAGCTCTACTCAACGCCAGTCTATAGTCTTAAGGAAGTGCTGCTTGACTTCCTTTGTACATTACACCTTTTTAAATCTCATTATATTTTCACTCCCTAGATCTGCCACTCTAATTAATATATTGACATTTCACACCTGCCATTCCATATACTTGACTTGTAACCCCCCTTCAGCAGATTTGGGAAATCCTGATGTCTGGCAGAACAACACGGCAGAGTAGTTAACCCGCATCATCACACCACTCCAAATATTTATCTTCCTGACTTGCACTTCCTACACCTGCCATTCCACACTTCCCATAATTCACTGTCCACACCTCCTAATCCACATTTCCAGTCCCAACAACTGCCAACTGACCTGTGGTAGTTCTCCTCCAGGTAACAGAAGGTTTAAGGAAACCCTCTGCCTGGTAGGCCAAGACGGCGTCGTTGCCCCGGATGACACTCACGTCCTGGAGCTCCACCAGCCACTGGGGGGTACTGGGGAGTGGGAGAGGGAATATGGGGACATATTAGACTTAATATGCATTGGAAAATTACTTATGTTTTTTTTTTTTTTTCTATGTGAGTGAGGGAGACAAAAGGCAGAACTGCCTGTATCGAGTGCCTCCCCTATAGTTGAAAGAATGACAGGGCCAAAATTAAGGGACATTTGAGCCAAAATGCCTGGACACACGGAGTTCGAAGCAATTTAAGTCATAGGAAGAATGAAAGACTGATTCTACGAGAGAGTTCCAGAGCTCAGCAGTTGAATAGAAGAAAGACTGAGAATAACGTTTCACTCTTGGGTTGGAGAGTCGCACAGAGTAGGGATGGGATTGTGTTGCAAGACGGGTACTACGTACACTATGTAGAGGAGGTGGTATACACTGGGAAAGCTCTGAGGAACATTGATTATTATAATAGCGATAGAATACCGAGAAAGATGCAACATTGCGGCGAAGATAATGAGAGATTGCAGAGAGTTGGTGAGTGGGCTGGAGTTAATGATACGAAAGGCTTTCCTGTCTACTTTGTCTAGGAGTGAGGTGTGAGAGGATCCTGATCCCCACACATGTCAACAGTATTCAATACAAGGACGCACTGTGCCCCTGTAGCCTACAGAGCAATTAGTTATTAGTCTCGGGTTGTGGTGTGATATACATATGAAGTTTCTATAAGCAGTGAACATTATAAAATAATGGGGGTCTGATGGGAAGAATGAGATATTTAAGGGCACTAGTCCAAGTCTGTGATGGCAAATTAATATGAGGGAGGTGAGGGAAGCGGAGAGTTGAGATTATGGTGTAGCATTAATATATGGTTATCAACTATATATCGTCGGTATGTTGTGGAAATTTGGTTAAAAACAGTCAATGTTTCTGAGGGCATAGTTGTCCAGTTGGCCAAATGATCGACGTTGTAGCACTGGATGTGTTTAAGCTTTATAACCCTTTCACCACAGTAGCGTCATTCTCAATATTTATCATAAAACGACTATTTAGAATAAGAAGGATCTATGAAGCTCAAGGTGTTAACTGAGATATATTATTTTGACCTCTTCATTCCTTGTGTCACTTCATGAGCTCAGTAAAACTGTCTAATGTTGAGAACAATGACGGCATTTTAATTATGGTTTGCTTATACCAAACAAATTCGTCCACCTCATGTTAAACCTTAGTATTTGCAAATTGATGACAAACTATGACAGAAAATAGATACGTGAGCTTAGGGAGAGGAGCAGAATTTAATATTAACTTTTATTGATATAATAGGGCGACCGAAGGACAATATAATATACAAGATACTCAGGATTACAATAGGTTTAGAATATTGTACATACATATATACTGTTATGACTGAGGTTTAAATATATCAAGGCTCTTATTCATTGGACTAGTAATGGCATAAATGCTACAACGGAAAGCGCTAGATCCAACCTCTGATGTATATCCCCAATGAACAAAGAACACAAATACTCTCCAGAGTTCTATATGCAATAATAGGTTATCAAACTCTCAATAAATGTGCGTCTACTCTAGGCTTAATGTTATGTGAAAACAGCCTATTACTACCTATAACCGAAGGTGCTTGGTTATGGTATGCAAAGTAAGGTGGTAAGGGAAGTTACAGCTTACGTTACTTTAATCAATAAATGTCAGGCACTCCTGCATGAAAGAAAGTGCACTAAAGTCCTTCAACACCAACAAGGAATCTTCTTTAAATGTTAGATGCTATCAAGATGCTCGAATCGGAAATGGAACCCAAAAAGGCAGGCAGCAGAATAATGCTCGTGCAGGCTATGCACACAAAAAGGCAGGATATAAAATGCAGTCGGAGCCAAGAATATCCTAAACGCTACAACAATAATAATCGCCACGACAATGCAGTATTCCTATCAACAAAAAGAGCCTAAGTCGTTTGTGTCTCAATACATCAAACTAGGCTGCAAAATGCTTGTGTAATCATAAACGGGTATGCATAATAAGAGTATTTGGTTTAATATACTTAATGTCTACTATGACTGATAAAGTCTAGCTAGAGTCAATGATACGAGATACTGATGCGCATGGCATGCCGCATAGCCTAGTGCAAATCTCAAGTCTGTGCGTCAAATATTACGTTATAGTGAAGGGTAGCTCTCTTGAGAAACCTTAATACCGAAGTATCAAGCGTTCTCCTGGCGTACCTCAAAGACAAACAACCGAGCTTAGAACAGTGCAGAATGGTATAGGCAAAAAGCCCTCATTCGTGCATGCTCTATTCTCAATGGCACACAGACTAGAATTTACCCAATCAACTCCAGTTCTCAGGTATGTCGTGCAGCTTCTAACTAAAGCCAGCACCCATCGGAAACAATACCTTATAGTATCAGACTCCTAGTCTAGCATTATCTAATCTAGCAGAACACTAATAATTATAGGAAGCGGTACTGAACAATATGAATGCCAACCAATGCTTCGTGATCAACTTATCTTAACAACGAACATACATGGGTTATATAAGACCTTAATGCACAATACAACTGGCCAGCATGAAGCTGATTATGCAGAGTTAACCAGAGGGGGTATAATATTAATAAAAGGTGGTGAAAGATATGGAAAATGAGAGAGATAGGCAGAGGAAAAGGTTCTCAGGTGCAGCAAAGGGATAAGACGGATGCGTTCTAGAAACCAGATCTGAGGGAGAGAGTGGCAAGAGAGCTGTATATATACTAACACTAGCTCGCCACCGCGTAGGCAAAGCGGTAACAAGTCCTCCAGCCAATCCCAAAGAGGCCAACCAACCATGACGTCACCAAGCATGGTAAAAAACTCCTCCAACCAATCCCCAAGAGGCCAGCCAGCCGTGACGTCATCGATCATGGCAAAAAACACTGCGTGCCTCCCCACACTCTGTTCTACTCTCTCTCTCTCAAATCCTATCATTACTACTTAATGATAAAACATATACTTTGCAATTAAATATATAAAGCCTTGACATGGGCGAAAACAAAGAGCCTTTCTGGACTGCCCATGACACGAGCTTTCATATGAAATAAAGCACACAATAATACATCAACTGTAGCCACATCCACTGCCCTGGCGATCCTAGCGAGTCAACGTAGGACAAGCCATGCGGTTCTAACGGAGTGGTTAACGTCACAATACATACAAGTTTAAAGACCGTTTAGTCCACAGAGAATGTTGCTACAGTCTCACATCCTAAATGGCAGCTTTCCAGGCAAACCTGTCTAGGATTGCCTCTGTTGTCAAGTTCTTTATTTTGAGATCGTACCGGAGTACCGGATCCCATGTCTTTGTAGGTCTTTCGGGGTCTAGCTTGCCAATACATTTAACCCGTGGAGCCCCGGCTAGTTTTGTAATGTTTGCGCACCAGAACCCGGCCGGTTTTCAAAAAATTGTTTTATTCCAGAAACAATAGCGAATGGGTTAGGAATGAAGGAAAAACCACGAAAAACCGCTCAAAAATCTTTAACAATGGTCCTACAGAGCCCCCGAAAACGGATTTTACAAGAGTAAAAAATTGAAGGCAATTATCCCAAAAAAACAGGTTATTGCGCGCTCGCGCGCACGCACGTGGACTTTTGAGAGTTTTCAACCATCGGCACGGTTGCGTGGGATACGTACACAGTTCCCATACAAATCTGAGCCCTCTTGAGTGGCTACACCTGAGGTTACGGTCGGCGCAATTAGGGTGACGCGTCAGGCGCGTCTCTGGGGCTGTGCGTTACATACATCGCCGACGCGTCAGACGCGTCGCTGGGGCTGTACGGGTTAAGGTACTAAATAGTTTGCTTATATATCGATTTCTTGTTTTTAACTAAGCAAAACTGTACGCTATATGACTCAACATTGCGTCATATTGGAAGTGAAAATTGTCTGATAACAAACTCCAATACATTCTAATTTTGTTTTGTACTCTGTTACTCCATAAACTTATATTAATCTCGTTATAGACTCCACAACGGTGTGCATCGTATTACAATTAACCACGGAGTACAATTTATTTTACTGCAGGATAGTTTATACCTCACTGATGGCATCGATTTGCCATGAGAAGTAATTACATTTGTTTATGACCGACTCTTATTTCTTCAATCTTAGATCTACTAACATCCGTATTATCAAGTAGTCACTAAGTAAATTGTACACTGTTTTAACTTGGTATTATATGCAGAGCAGCCCTGGGTAACACTGTATTACACTGAGTAAATGATGACCAACACCAACGTGTGATGATGCTTGTACGTGACTCAACCAGAACGGCTTGAGTCAGACGGTACCAAAACTAATTATAACTCTACCACTTCCTCCTTTCCTATATCTCCCCAGACCATCAGTGCTCATCAGGACCTCGTTATCATAATGAACCTGACTGGAGTGTATTGTTTCTGCCTTAGAATTACTGCCAGCCAGTTTGTCTCGACCAACAAGTTTATAAATGTAAGAAGTTTATCACCGGGAGAAACTTGGACGGCTTTTAGTGCGCTGATGGTCCACCCGCCAGGGAGATAACTTTACTGATTTATGGATCATTCTCATACTCTAAAGATTTATGGAGTGTTTTCGTTCTATAGATCATCGGATATTTTTGTTTTTTTAAATTCATAATGTCGCTGTCTAGTTCGATTTTATGGGCTATTCAGAATAATGAATAATTTTAGTTGCTTTTTGCAGAGAAATTTATTTATATGTAACGGATTATTCTCAAGTTATTATATTATATACTTATAAGGTAATTTGATATTTGTTATACATCTATCTATCTATCTATTGCCTGACGCCGTGATCCCCGAAGGGGTGGCCACGAACGAACTGCCCCCATGCACCTCTGTCCCCAGTCAGTCGACGCCCCTCCCCCCAACCAGCACCGCCTTCGTTCATGTACTTCCTCACTCCATCCTTCCACCTCTCATTCGGTCTACATCTCCCTCTCTGTCCCTCCACCTCGCTCTCGTACACCCTCTTAGTCATTCTCTCGCTTTCCATACGTTCCATATGGCCGAACCATCTTAAGTTGTTCCTTTTCACACTTTCCAGTACATCTACCTCCACACCACACCTCCTTCTTACTTCCTCATTAGTCTGTCTATCCCTCCATGTAACTCCGCACGCACTCCTTAAGTAATTCATTTCCACTGCTCTCACTCTTGGTCTGAGTCTCTCAACCAACGTCCATGCTTCGCTTCCGTAAGTCAGTTTCGGGATTACCACACTGTCATGCAAGGACTTCTTCACTTCCATACTGTTATACATAAATTGTTTTAATAACATATTATTTTTATTCATAAATTGAAATGACGAGGAGAGTAAAGTAAAAGTCCTTCCAAGGACAAGACAGAGAAATACCGCAGTGCCCCCTATCACAACAAAACCCACTACCTGTACTCACAGGATAAGAACCGCTCCCTAGTGATAATCCTGTACTTCCGGGCATCCCACACGGCCCGCTCCCCTACACAGGTGAACATCTCCAACTAGAACCTGACTTAAACTACGATGAGCAATATGTTATGGAAATAATCCATCAACCTCCACAGTTTTCTAGAAATTGTTTCGACCAGAATAACCACCTCTACAGCGACGAAGGCAGCCAACAACAACAGCAGAAGATGAACCACTGGTAACGAAAGCATTCTATAAACTATCACAAATAGATAACAGTCAGAAGAACTGTAAAATAATTATCATTCACGCATACAAGCTTTCTAAAGTATAAGTTTAATATTAATAAATAAAGAATAACATCGCCTATGTATCCCTATGTATATTATAATTTTAAGGCCATTATTAATTAACCACACACTAATTCAAAAACCAGAATTCACAGGCCCATAATATTCCGAAACGCAATAACCATGTCCCAATTTAAAAACTGAATATTACCTACCTGAAATAATTGATTGTTAGGCAAAATTGAGGAACACTTTCGGGTAGCTCTCGAGCGAACTAATCGTGCATACCAATTCGGAGAATACTTCCATTGGGGTTAGCCAAAATCCCCATAGGAAATATCCCGGGTGCAGTGACCAAGAGTAGTTTGTAGGAGAGCTAGAAGAACCATCCTAGTTGTGTGTGAGAACGGCGTTTCCCTCCAGTGGCCACAGACGGAGAAACCTATGAGTCCTATGTCGACCAGATCTCTCACGGATCCTACTTTTCCTCCTCACCCCAAATTAAGTGTTTCTGTGTTACTGTGATATGGAATTGTTGTAAAGGTTATATATATAAGATATGCTAGTGTTCAAGTTTACGTAATCTTAGAGACCCATTTCGGACTCTCCTTTCCATAACCTTTCCCTTGTGTTGAGAGAACAAAACACACTCTAATTAAGGTTTGCTATATCTATAACACTCTGGACATAACTCATTTATATTCCATACAAATGTTATATATATATATTATACCCAAGATTTATACCATACACCACACGTAATTACCGTAATTAATGGTGAACACTCCCGTATCTTATTCGTTTGCGTTATTATTTGCTGGGTGCGATAGTGCATATTGAAGTGTCTACAGAGAGTCTAATATCAATTTATTCATTCAATTAACTTAAATCTGATATCTTACGTCACTAAGTCCATTTATACTTTATTTAGAGTAAATCTCATTCTCCATTAAATCTGTACAACGCGCTCTTTAGCCATTCATCCTGGCTTCTCTTAACTTACGCTTAGTCAGTGAAGTTATATTTAATTCGTATATTCGTTCAGCCACATTATACGGCTAATGCTATTAATTTTGTTATCAGTTTCGGGAATTTCCATTCAACCTTACTGTGTTCCTAGCCCCATTTTGGTTAATTTTATTTCACTACCAGTTCTGTGAATTCATTTTATATTATTATTCTTTCCGCCACTTATTTTGGCAATTCTTATTTGATTTCCACTTCTGTGAATATTAATTCATAATTACTTTATTACCAGCCCCATTTGGCTAATTTTATTTACTACACGTACTGTGAATTTAAGTTCCTTGATTTATGTTATATTTAGCCACGATTCCTGCTAAGTATTATTTACCATACAGTTGGTGTATATTTATTCACCATTCTGAGTTTATAGTTTGAATTTAACGTATATTTTATTGTACCTAGGACTAACATAAATTTTACGCATATATATCCTAGACTTAATTTTGAATATTCATGGTGTTTATATATACGCCATCTCAGTATACTTGACCTACCCCCTCTTGATGTGGTATCTTCTGTGTATTTACCTACCTGACCCGCACCTCGTATTAACGCCGCCTCGTTCCACCACCCCTACCTGAGGTCGCGATATCCTTTGTCAACTATTATTTTAATAGTACCGCTCTGTGTACATTTATTTCTCATACATATTGTAATCATATTTATCCTCTATTGTATGTATTATTGTCAATTAACTTTGATGATATTATTGTGACGCCATGATTTACGAATGAGTCTGTTAATTATCAACATGTTCTAGTCACCTTTAATACCATTGGATTTAAGTTTTTTATAACTAAGCTCCGGATGTGTTCTGTGCTCTGTACCCTAGCTAAATATGAAATAAAACTTATGTACCTAACTTGTGTATTCATTGTCGCTTTGCGGATATTGAGTGAAATAAGAATATTTATATCAATGCTAGTTGTGTTCCTGTCGAGCAGTATCAAGTTCTGTGTTTCCTAAATAGGAATTATCAGAACATATACAAAGTGTGCTAGATTACGGGGACGCATAACATAAATAGTTTAGAATAATGTTAGGAGAAACATTTAATAGTGATCTCTACACTTTCTGGAAAGTTAGAACAAAAATGAGGAAGGTAAAATACTTGTATCAGGTTAATGTGCGTGTAAGTTCTATAATAAACTTAATATATACATATATTTCTTATATATTAGGTTGCAGATGGATTATTCTTATATATCACAGGATGCACACAAATAGACATATTAGTCCGTGGTTTAGTGAGAAAATAGAATGCAAGCAAATGCAAATGAAATGTGCCTGATTTGTTGAACGTGCAAAAGAACGAATGATTATATCAGGAACACAAACCTTACTAGCAATTTTATGTTTGATGTAATATAGCTTTCATATTGAAGTAGGGGTGAGGCTACTCAAGTTCATTCCATGTCGGACTGAAGGAATTGCTAATTGACAATAATGCTGATCAATGATAAATAAAATAATCATAAATTAAAGTGCTGCTGGTAAGTAAAGGAGGGTGATAGTGACAGTATACTGTGCATGAGGGCGAGGTGCTTGACCGTGACCCCCGGGGCGGCTGTGGCAGGGGCCCAATTGTGTAGCCAGAGGAGTGTGATGGGTGGGTCCCCCTTGGTCACCATACACTGTACGGCCGCACAGGACTCTGCTGGCAGGGGCCCCTCTCAGCTTGAAGGGATCAACCTGCGGTGGCTCTGTAACATGTTGGTGTCACTCTCAGCAACCGGGAGGCAGCTCTCATAATTTACTATGCGATAGTGTTAGCACTTTCTAACAAACATTTGATATAGGTCAGGGTCAGCTAATAAATATGTTAATTTAACCCACTGTCATATAGCATAATGTAACCTAGTATAAAACTATATATTCTGATCTAACCTAAATAACTTATTATTGTCAAATTAAATAAAGCATAGCCTGACAACCTAGTATACTGTATCCTCTACTAACCTAATTTATTGTGTTCTCTAACTTATAGTCACACGGGGATTGAGTTGACAACGAGTAGAAGCAATTGATCACCCATTCAAACCTATAAGTTACAAATTTAAATTATAATATTATTAGTATAATCTTTCACTTTACACAGTACATTATACAGTATTTGGTTTAATTTACAAACAAAACAGCCTTTCCCCCGACTGTTGAAAACATATATAATAAAGGAATAGATAACTCTGATTTAAAAAAAATGAATGTGAAGCTCACTAATCAATGCAAAATAATACACAAACAAATTAGTAATAAAATTAACTACAAATGCAATATATTACACTTAGACACCACATAGGAATAACCTTACAAGCTGGTGGTGATAGAGGATCACCAAACATAGTTACAATATTAACCGAACCGCCAAACAACTCACCAACGACCCAAAGTGCCATGGACTGAGAGGATGAATGACCCTGCTTGTTGGTGGCGGTGCAGGTGTAGTCCCCTTGGTCAGCATCACGGCTCACCTAAGAGATGGTCAGCTCACCGTCGTCTGACAATATAGTCCAGGCAAAACAAGGTTTGACCCACCACAAATTGCAAATGTTTTGACCCATACATTTTTTGAAAGCTTACACTCCAAGGAATAACATATTAAAAGTTTACCAATTTTTTTTTTTTGTGGAACACCCTTTTTGGGGAGTAAAACCAAAATGGCCGCCGCAAGTCCCAAAAATCTTTGTGTTTCCATATCTTTCCACCTAATTCATGCATTTTAGTTCTGTAAAAAGCTATTTCATACATTTCTGTCACAAGAAATATGAAAAAACACTACAAGGTTAACAAATAAGATGAAAATGTGTCATATAGTGAAATATTTCCATATATAATGCTCTTGTTAATTACATAAATATAATACATGAAGTTAAGTATACAGTCCACTTATCAAATCACAGCAATTAAATACTCATACTTAGTTTGTAATTCAGACATGTTAAACCAAGGCATCAGTATCATCAGAGTCACTGTCTCCATTAAAGAAAAATTTGAACATGAGCCATGGCATTCATCACATGCAATTGTACAGTCTAAACCAGACTTCCGGCATGTGCACCGAAGTGTGGTACAGCCAGTCTTACAGTTACATATAATCATTTCCAGGAACTGAGATGGAGCTGGAGGTTTGTCTGTCATCACTGGCACCAGTCTACCTTCATTAACACGCCAACCCCACTGCTCTGGTGGTATATCGGTCTCATGACCCAGCCACACCTGCACTTGTTGGTATACTCTGAGGCTGTGGAACTTTGCTGCTGATGATGTGGGAGGAAGAGAGCCTGGGTCTACTGCAATGGTACTCCTTGCTGTTTTCTCACAACATTTTTGGTACCTCAGATCATCCAAGTTGTCATTTTGTCCTCCATTGTACATGGCAATCAGAGCTGACTCTCCTGATTTCTCAACATCCTTTGCATTTGAAGAGCATGACATGAACGTAACTGCAGCTTTTCTGAAATTCTCATCACTGTATAGTTTGGTAACAGCTTTCTGTTTGCCTATTCCAAATACTCTTGAAGTGGTGTCACAGCCTAATAGGGCATGGGCAAAGAGAATATGATTTGACACAGTGTCTCCAAGAAGTTCTCTGGTGACTGATATGTTCCAGCACTTCAGTGGTTTCTTACTGTCTTTCCTAGCCGTTGACTGCAACCAGATGTTTTGTGGTGTCTTACTGGTCTTGTAGAGTATCAAGAGAACCAGAATGTCGGTATCATCGGCAACTACTACAGTGTCTCGTTGCTGTGCAGATGATATTGCGGTTTCCACTATCAGGAGATCTGCATCACCTCTAGCGTGGTGAACTTCACATCCTGCTCTCTTCAATCGGTCGCCTATCATATGGATCAGTCTCTCTTTATTTGTAAGGTTGGTGAGAAAGTCTTCCTTCTTGGTTTGGAGTTTCATTGTTGGATCAAAGTGTACCTCAGCCACAATCCTACCACCAGATCTTCGGAGGTGTGCACCATCTTTAGTGGAAGGTGAATCGTTGTAACCATCAAACACAACCATGCAAGCTCCATATTTGGACAGTACATAATCAGTGCATATTTGCAAAATTTCATCCCACACAGCTCCTTTTGACCAAGGAATCTTATGCAGCAGAGAACCTCCATCTAAAACATGCTGGACTGATTTAGGTAGTTTTGGAGCAGCCTGAATTTCTTTTGACCACAAGGAGTCAGCCAAGGAAGCTCTGTTAGCCAGTCTCATTATGGACTTTGATTCAAATAAGGCTTGTGGAAATTGACAAAGTTCATACTGGAATACCTCTGGTAACTGATTCTCTGTCGTACCAGCACAGACTAAGCGTTGAAACAGAAGGAGAGGATCCACGCTTATCTCCTTGTTCTTGACTTTGAATGATCCTTTTGCATCCATGGTGATGGCTTTGTCTTTCTTCCTGAAGGAAAGCTCATTCACCTTCATGCCAAGCATCAGTGCGAGGATCTTTATACCCACATCCTTTGCTGAATCACAGTTGACACTGTCTTGAGCTGCAATGCCCGTTGCTATGCTTCTCAGGCTTGGTGGACCATCCATTCTGAATGGATTTCTCACAGTCAAATACTGGAGAATGTCTTGGATATTTTTCAGATCTTTGCTCATCCTTGCTGGGGAACTCTTGTTACGACCGGGGCTCGTATAAAACAAGGGCTCTTAATCATTGGAATAGGAAAGCACACAGCCACAACGGTAACACTAGATCCAACCCCTGAACTTATAATGCCGGCGCACAAAAACACCTATACCCTCCAGAGTTAAATCTGCGATAACGGGGTATCCTATAACTCAGTATAAGACGTGCACTACTACTACAGGCTGATGATCTCTGATACAGCCTGATCACAACAACATACAATTACGGTAATAAGGTATACTAGGAAAAGATAGAGATCTTAATTAAATCACTGCAATGATTTAATGCAAACTAGAAGAAGGTATATTTAAAGTTACTCTAAACAATAATGAACTGTCACTCCTATACTAAAGAAAGTGAACGAAAGTCACAAAGCATCGAGCAGGAATCTTCTGAAGAAAGTCTGATGCTAGGTAAAGATGATCGTATCGGATTTTGAACTGTAGTATAAAGCAGGAACAGGTCATGACAATTGCAAGGACATACAGGGTTAACTGGCACGGGAATAATAACTGCGCAATAGTAGGAACTCAAACAGCAAAAGAAGTACTTCCTCATCAACGAAACAGCCTACTAGGGTTGTGCAACTCAACAACAACCTAGACTAATAAATGCTGTGAATAATAATGCATACATAACAGAAAGAGTTTATAATCTAAATCTGGTGTCTGCTAGGCGAATAAAGTCTAGCTGGGATGTAGTAGGCTAGGAAACAATGGTTGAGCAAGCGGCTCGTAGCCTAGCGAAGTCCTTAAGGCTGTGCGGCCAAATTACGTTAATTGACGGAGTGCTCTCTTGAGAGATCCTGATCGCTAGTATCTGGTTCTCTTCTGGCGACCCTCTCAAAGTCAAAGCAAACGAGTTAGCACAGTGTTGGGTGGCAGAGGCAAAAGCCCTCACTCGCAACACAGTGCTAAACTCACAAGGTACACAGTCAGAAAGACCACCTAGGCTTCCCACGTCTCCGTTGCGATTGTACAGGTTCAACAAAACCTAGTACACATGGAAATCACAACACCAGTAGCTTTATCCCAGTCTAGCATTAAATCCCCCAGCAGACCACCAAGATACAGGATGGGAGACACCGTGAGTGTGTCAACCTCTACAGACAAAATTGGTAACCCTTCCAAAATGCCTAACTAAACACGTGTTATCTGAGAGCTTCAGCATATAATACGATGGCCGATATATGAAATCGTGCAGAACCAAAGGGAAGTTATGATATTAAATAGAGTAGAAGAATGAGAGGTAAGAAGTTGAGAGAGAGAGAAAGTGCTCTATAGGTAGAAGTCGGGAGACAGGGGGGCAAGGGACATGTGAAGGGTATGCTAGTCAGGAAAGCTCTGAGGAGAATAGCTCCTCTGGACCCCCCAGGATCACACACAAAGGCATGGTGGTCAGCCAATCACAGGCCGCTACGTCACCAGGCAGCAGGGCTGCAGAAGGCCCCAGGAACCACCAGCCAATCAAAACCGAGAGAAAAGACCACTTGGGCGAGCAACTCCTCCGGGAGGGAGGAGGGAGGAGGGAGGAGGAGGAAAAGCAACACGCACCTCCCCCACCCTGCTCGCTCGCTCTCTCTCTCTCCTTCACTACAATGCATCTTATGTTCAACTCATGATATAAAATACAATGCATTGTCACAGGCAAAAACAAAGACCACTTCTACCCTGCCTGTGACATGACGATTCACAAGAAAGAAAGTATAACATTGTAGACAGACTGTAGCCCACGTCACTGCCCTGGCGAGTGCTAGTGGCTACCGGGAGGCGATTCTGCCAACGCTGGCAGGCGTCACACTCTCTTTGTGTTGCTCACTAGTGAGGAATTGCACCCCTGTGAACTCTTGCATGGTTTGATTGACATGAGCACACGCTGGTGCAGACAGAACCCAGATGAGTCTTTGAGGTTCAAGCTACACAGAAATATAAAAGTTTTATACAGAAATATACAAGTTTATCCATTCTATTGAAGAAATATTTCTTTAAATGTCACCTTAATACTTTGTCTATGACTTTTTTATATCTGTTTTTGAATTCCTTGTGCCAGAAATATATAATAAAGCCTTTTACAGAACTAAAATGCATGAATTAGGTGGACAGATATGGAAACACAAAGATTTTTGGGACTCGCGGCGGCCATTTTGGTTTACTCCCCAAAAAGGGTGTTCCACAAATGTTTTTTTGGTAAACTTTTAATATGTTATTCCTTGGAGTGTAAGCTTTCAAAAAATGTATGGGTCAAAACATTTGCAATTTGTGGTGGGTATACCCCTATTTTTCCACCAATTGCCTGGACTAATATATCTGTAGATAAACTCCTGAAAGCACTGAGAGAAAATGGTCATTGTAGTCTACCACTCACTGCACGCACTCTGCTGAAGACCCCAACCACGACATCTGTCATAAAGAAGTCTGCGATGGACTACATATATTTCAACCTTGGGGAGGAATTGATCTGGCTTTTAGAAGCATACCCAGAAGATGTACTTAGCACTGTGGACATATTAGAGATTTCTCTAAATGTTGACGGCCTCCCCCTTTTTAGAAATTCTAGTAGGGGAGTGTGGCCCATTTTGGGAGCAATTGTCAATTTGAATCCTGTAAAGGTCTCCACTGTTGCACTGTGTTGTGGCTCCTCTAAGCCATCAGACCTTGACTTCCTGAACGATACAGTGCATGACCTCAAAATATTGTTGAATGATGGCTTAAATTATGGGGGGAAGTTCTTCTCCATCAAGTTAAGAGCAGTCATATGTGATGCCCCTGCCAAAGCATTGGTCAAAGCTGTCAGACAGTACAGTAGCTACACTGGGTGTGATAAATGTTCCCAGAAAGGTACCTGGGTTGGCAAAATGACCTTTCAACAAACAAGGGATCTACCATTAACCCCTTAGACTCATATGACGCAGAGGTTGCCAGATTAGCAATAAGAAATAGAGTTCTCACTCTTATAATTACCTCTCCAAAATTAATTTTCTGCTCACAGCTAACTCAAAGACAACTGCAGAGGTTGAAGTAACTAAACTAAAGGTTTGTAAATACCCCTGATGGTAATAAAGGCTTTAAAGTATCCCTAATAGGCTCAAAATTGCGTCATATGTCAGAGAGGGTTAAGAACTAATATGACATTCAGGAACCAAAATCAAGAAGAACATCATAATGGCATTTCGCCATTCTGTGACCTACCTATTGACATGGTAACGGCCTTCCCAATTGATTATATGCACCAAGTATGTCTTGGTGTCATGAAACGATTGATAGTGACCTGGATGAGAGATAAAAAATTGGGTGTGCGCATGTCTGCTAAGCAAATAGCAGAGATTAACCGGAATTTGCTTGATTTGCGACGATCCATACCAGATGTTTTTGCACGTAAACCCCGAAGCCTTGCTGAAGTGGATGGGTTCAGAGCGACAGAATATCGACAATTCCTACTCTACACTGGCAAGAGTGTTGAAAGGCATTCTGCCTGAGGTACAATATAAACACTTCTTGAAGCTAAATATTGCAATGTCTCTGCTATTGAGTCCAACCAAAGCAAAAGAGAATGCTCCATTTGCCCATGAGCTCTTGGTTTCTTTCGTAGAAAATGGACGTGAGATCTATGGCAAAGAGTTTTTGGTTTATAATGTGAATACTTTATTACACTTGGCAGATAATAATAATAATAATAATAATAATATTTATTCAGTTAGCAATTTACAGAGTTGGTACCACATAGTATGTTACAAATATATATGACATGTACCAGCCTTGCATAATTCCAACTAAGGATAGCCCAATAAGGCTGTTAGGCGTATTTCCATTGGGGTCCTTGTGGGATTAGGTTAGCTGGGGAAATGGGAGGATAAAGAAATAGATACTTTAGAGAAAGTATTTCTAGGGGGTTATTTTAAGATACCTTACATCCTATAGTAAATATCAGTAATCCGTAATCAGTAATCATTTCAGTTTGGTTTGTCTATCTCTTATGTCGTATTTAGTAGTAGACATAAGCTTGGTGCTCCCTTCTCGCAGCTGTCCGGTTCAGGTGTTCCTTCAGGCTACGTCTGAGGTCGCTGTGCATGGCTGTTTACATGGAATCAGTGCCTTTCCTTTTGAAAATTTCATGAAAATTTTGAAAAGTAAAGTCCATTCTGGCAAAAGTCCTCTTGTTCAAATTGCAAGACGGTTAAGAGAGGAGAAACAAGTACAGCCCATGAAGATAATTTCAGATACCAGAAAGATTTCAATGAAATCTCCAAATAATGTGTTCATCCTAGAAAACTTGCAATTGTGTGAGGTTTTGTCAATTTGCGATGAGAACACATACAATTGCAGGGTTTACAGTTCTAGTCGGCCATTAGAATCTTCACCATGCACTTCTTTCAAGATAGAATGTGCTTTGACAACTCAAAATAATTCCTCTATGAAAGTTATCCCTACGGCCTCATTGACAAAACAAGGAATAATGGTTTCACAAAGGAAGGATAAGCTTATCTTTATGTCCATAACCCATGAATTTTAATGTTGCTAGACTGAAAGTCAAAATGTATGGGAGAGACCTGTCCTGCACTCAACTAACTCGAACCACCAGACGATGAACTGGTAACGAGGATTGGAGGTGTGGGCATGGCATAATGGCATTTAGAGGAAAATCAAACCATAGGTACAGTATGAGCATACATTATAAAATGCAAAGAAGTTGTGTACATATTAGTGTTGTATTTTTTTAAATGCTTGATAATGTAAATAACAATAACACGTTCTTATTGCTGTAAATTATTATGGACACAAGTGTAACAGTGCCTTAATGATAATGTTAACCATAGTGATCCATATGGATGTAAACTTTCAGCTTGATGTTTCTGAAATTGCACATCTCATATCTAACATGATGTTGATGTTGCCTATTTTGCATGTCTGATTTTATATCTCGTGGTGCTCTCAGATCCAGAAAAGAAAGAGGTTTGGACAGGTATTTCGATCCAGACTTGTTTCAGCTAACCACATTTTTCTGGATGCCTTAGGAAATGTATGTCAATCCGGAAACAAAATAGACAAATAAAAGTAACCATACGTATTATTTACATCTAGCGTTCGGTGTGACGTTACTTATAATTACATATTATGAAGAGAATACTTATCACACAGTTTATTTGAATTCATTGTCATATCTACCATAGCCTAACTCTGTCATATTTTTGCGGCTTCATCTACTGACACGGTATACATGCTTGACTAGCCTTTGCTCTGTGTTTGGTTGTCGTGAGTATTCAGTTCAATCGGCATTACCACCAGGCCCACTGTCCCTAACATTAAATGCACCAAAGGCCCTAATCTATCTTATCTATCTATTGCCTGACTCCATGATCCCCGAAGGGGTGGCCACGAACGAACCCCCCCCATGCACCTCTGTCCCCAGTCAGTCGACGCCCATCCCCCCAACCAGCACCGCCTTCGTTCATGTACTTCCTCACTCCATCTTTCCACCTCTCATTCGGTCTACCTGCCCCTCTCTGTCCCTCCACCTCGCTCTCGTACTCCCTCTTAGTCATTCTCTCGCTTTCCACATGTTCCATATGGCCGAATCATCTCAAGTTGTTCCTTTTCACACTTTTCAGCACATCTACCTCCTCACCACACCTCCTTCTTACTTCCTCATTAGTCTGTCTATCCCTCCATGTAACTCCGCACGCACTCCTTAACCTAAGACGTGCGCATGGGGGGTATGAGACACCACATTCCTGTGTGCACGTATTTGAGCTGTTCCCATCACTAACATCGTTATTTTACCATAAATAGCATTAATACTTATCCATATGCGCCTATTATAGGTTGATTATAAAGGTATTAACCTGTTACAACAATAAAACAAATGGAAACAGCGTTTGGATGGTCAAAATAGGCGATACAGGCCGGGAGTTACATAATGTATGGCTGAGGCAACCTCCCTCCCCTCCACTTTTCCCCACGTCTGAAGAGAGACTGTCGATCGATACCTCTCTCTCTTTCTCTCTCTCTTGCACTCGCTTGGTAACAGTGATGACAATGCCCTGCTTGCAACTCGCTAATGTTGGCACGAAAATAGACCACAGAATAAGGGAATAACAGGGAAAATAGGTGATAACTGAAGGAGGTGAGGAAAGTGGGGAAGGAGGGGAGGTAGAGGAGTGATATTTGGCTTGGCCCAGGGGCAAAAAAAAAAAAAAAAAAAAAAAAAAAAAACATTTGGGGTGTTTTAAATGGATTTTTTTTTTCCAAGACTCTTAAAGAGTCTTCCCGCAGTCGTCCGGGGAAACTCTTAAGAGTCTTCCCGCAGCTCCTGGGTTAAGTAATTCATTTCCACTGCTCTCACTCTTGGTCTGAGTCTCTCAACCAACGTCCATGCTTCGCTTCCGTAAGTCAGTGTCGGGATTACCACACTGTCATGCAAGGACTTCTTCACTTCCATACTGACCACCCTATTTCTTGTTACTGCTTTTAGCGTTCCTACAACCCTCTTCCCCTGTTGTACCCTCTCCCGCACTTCTTCATCCATAGTCCCATCTTTACTCAACACACTGCCCAGATACTTAAGAGTTGACGATCTCCATAGTCTGACCGTTCAGCTTCACCCCTTACATGCGATAAATACGTGGTTCGGGCACTTACAAATGTCTCCATGTTTCATACTGGTACTGCGTGCATGTCATAGGATGTGACTCAACTGAGAGTTTCTGGGCCTCATTCCTCATAGCCCATTTCAGCCTCATGGAAGCTCAAGTACAAGAAAATACCACATTTAGCAGGCCCGTAGCCAGGCCTGTTTGGGGGGGGGGGGGCTTTTCTACTAAATTTGGACTTTTCAGGGAGCTTGGAGGTGGGTGTTGGCGAGTATCAGTGATGTGATGCGTAATAGCAGGCTTGGTTGGCTTGGACAAGTGGAGAGGATGGATGAACAAAGTTATGTGAAAAGGTTTAAGTCCATGAATGTGGATGGAGCTGCACCAAGTGGCGGACCAAGAAAGACATGGGATCGGACTTAGCAGCCTGATCTCGAATCAAAGTACTGTATCTGACATGGTATGCTGCTCTTAACAGAGTTGCGTGGAACGCCGCCATTAGGACGTGAGACCGTAACCGCACTTTGTGAGGAATAATCGGTCTTTAAAAGTATATATGTATGTATGTAGTGCATACAGGCTAATTGCTATATTTGTTAGAATACATTATCCAGTGCACCAATAATAATAATAATAATAATATATATTATGTTACATGCAGCTTCCATGCATGCTCAATACATTACCCTATGAGACATGCATGCAGTCAATACACTTATAGCATGTATATTCTAGTTGGCAAGAAAAATCAGGCAGGCACAACCAAAGCAAAAAACAAACAGCTGATCATAAAAGCATAACAAATCAACATTGATGTAAATGACTACAAAGAACGATAAATATTATAAGGGTGAATGGATGCCAAGAAATATGTAAGCTCGCATTTTCAGTTGCATCGTTTGACATGCTTGTAGCACCACCAGTATGAAACAGGGAGAAACCAGTCTCATCCATTAATACGCAGACAACTTTACCTTACACTACTCAATTAGTTTTCCAGAACGACTCAGTCAGTGCCCCCCCCCCCCCCCCCCCAGCTGATTTGGCTTTCTTCGCTCTGGATACCTAACCTTAACACTGTCATGACGGTATCAAAGGTAGACAGGTTGATGATTTTATTATATACTAACCAACTGGGCCTACGCCCTCATAAGGCTTGTGTTCGGTGAGGCGGTGCACACGTGAGACATGCTGCCACGTCGGCGTAGTGGTCAAGTGCGACATGTTGCCATACTTGTATCATTTAAAGCTAGTTGACTTTTTATACACATGTAAGGAAAACCAATCCGTAAGACATGATTTTCCTGTGAAATTTTGCACATGCATAGGGTTTTTAAACCTCAAGGAGAAAGTCACTAGTTTATAGTTATTTGTTACACTTTCATTTGACTTGAAACATGATGAAAGTAGTTAGTGTCGAAATAGATTTGATTTCATTGTACAGATTAATGGCCTCCAGGAACTGGCGAAGATGGATGATTGCAAAGGACATCAAATACCTTAAAGCTTATATGCAATTTATATAATTACAGTATATATCTGAATTATTCTGTTCCTCTGGGCTTTGAATGGTTGAGCAGTTTACACTGACTCATTTTGTTAACTAAGTAGCTCACAGTACACACTATATGTGTCCAGGCAATTTGGGTCGAACCTCCCTTGATTTTGGCCCTGTCACTGTTTCAACTCTGGGGAGGCACTCGCTACAGGCAGTTCTACCTTTTGTCTATCTCACTCACATAGACAAACAAAGATAAACATGAAAGCCATGTGAAATGAACAAAGTTGATCAACTTGGAGGTTATTGCACCAAGAAATAGACCAAATTTGGTATGATTTTATGCTGATTTGGGGTAAAAAATATAAAATATTTGCAAGTGAGCATTCCTTAGTATGGTTTAGTGTAGTTCTGTGATTTTTAAATAATGCATCGTGTTTACCTGTATATGGGTTACCACAACATATTAGTAAACAAACTTAATTTCACTATTTCATGTAGACTACAATATATTGAAATGTTGAATATAATAAATTTCTTAAATGTTTGCATGAAACCAAAGGGTTTACATTCAATTTGAGTATCTTCCAGAAGAATGAACATGAAGAATATTACTACTTCATCAGGAAATTGGAAAACTGAGTGTTAATTTATTAGTTATCGGTACCCATCACCTCTGTCTTTATGACAGTTAACTTTTTAGCACCACACTTGAAAACCAACCAATAACAGCTTGCATGTCTTTTCAGATGGCTTCTGGTACAACTTCCCGGTACACAGTCGTCTCATTTCCCAGAGATGACAATGCTGTACAAGCCGTATTCATGGCTTGTGCAGGAGGGAAACGTATGTATATCAACCTGAATAAATTTGAGTAAGACGAGATGAATACTATTTAGTAAAAGTATAGTATCCATAAGATATATTTCCCATAGTACCATACTGTGCCTGTACAAGTTAACTATATATCCAGACTGTAATCACTGAGGTTTGGCTATATAGATTATAAATCACCCTCATATGTTTAGGCTACTTGACAAATTATCTAGATTGTACTGTATCTGTTCACGAGGGATGGTTCTGAAGCACAGCAGCTTTGATTATGTGCAGAGGCGGAATACACAGAAGAGGCCACATCCAGATGGCAGCAAAAATTGCAGGAACTTGTGACCAGTGAAAGTACAAATCTTCAATTTCTAAACTACCATCCTTCGATTTCTATCCCTCCATCTGTGCCTTTGTCTCTAATGTATTTTTCGGCTGTTCCATAGCTGCGGTTGTGGACGGCCATCGCTCACTTCCTCATCCGATCAGCTCCGGTGTTCCTCAGGGCTCTGTCCTATCTCCTATTCTTTCTAATTTTCATAAATGCTTCTCAACTGTACCTCCAGCCCCATCAATTCATGTGCAGACGACTCTACCTTACCCAACTCAATTAGTTATCCAGAACGCCTATGTGAGCAATCCCTCAAAAACAAACGTAATGAAGCCATAGAACACTTGATCTAATTACTATTTCCAATTCTTGCTAAGGCAGCCTCCCAGAAGCTGGGTGTGATCAACCGCCTCAAGAGGTTCTTTACCTCTGCGCAGCTTCTTGCTCTGTACAGGGGCACAGTGCGTCCTTGTATTGAGTTTTGTTCATATGTTTGGGGAGGATCCTCTCACACCACACTCCTAGACAAAGTAGAAAGAGAAGCCTTTCATATCATTAACTCCCGCCCCCTCACCACTCTGCAAACTCTCTTCGCTGCAATGTTGCATGTCTCGCTATTCTATCGTTACTACAATTATCAGTGTTCCTCAGAGCTCTCCCAGTGTATACCACCACCTCTACTTAGGGTACGTAGTACCCGTCTTGCAACACAATCTCACCCATACTCTGTGCAACTCTCCAACACAAGAGTGAAACGTTACTGTCTTTCTTCTATTCAACAGCTGAGCTCTGGAACTCTCCCAGAATCAGTCTTTCCCTCCTCCTATGACTTACTCGGTGTGTCAGTCATTTTGGTTCGAACGTCCCTTGATTTTTGGCCCTGTCACTCATTCAACTCTGGGGAGGTACTCGCTACTGGCAGTTCTGCCTTTTGTCTCCCTCACTCACATTGGAAAAAAAATAAAAAAAATAGTTGTGATGTCAGTTGCACAGGTACTGTACAGGTCACTCAAGCCTCTCCTAACAAACACTTTCAATTGTATACCTTGTAGCTTCATTTATCCATCATAATCTATCACTATATAGTAACATAAATGTTTTAATATTAATTTTGTAATAGTGAAGGTACTCAATTTAAAAATATATGTATATTGCAGAGCATGGCGTGTAACTGGCCACCAAATAATATAACTAAGCGGATCAAACGAGGCGAATCCCCAAATCCACTGTGGACTACGCACCCTATTAGGGTTATAGCTGAAGCAGGTAAGCCAAAAGAAAATTATTTTTTAAACTACACTGCAAAAAACAATTCCATGCTTGTTTCCACGAACAATGCAGAAGAATTTGTTTCTCCTCTACACTAACTTACTTTGTCAGCATCCTCTCTCTACTATGTCCCTTTAGCAATGGTATAGATTCACCTTCTTATGTTAAGATTCTTAACACAACACACTCATGCAATGACCTTGGCTTCAAATCAACCTTTTTCCTATTTATTTGTCCATGCCCATTTCTTCTACAGTATTTATTTTTCTTCTCCCGAATAGGGACAACACAACAACAAAAACAATGAACACAAATTCATACACATCTAGGTCACCCAGAAGAAGACCAGAGGCTGTAGCTCGATTGGTAGAGTGTTCCCCTGCTAACCGTGAGGTTGGCGGTTCGAGCCTCGGCCAGCCAGTATGTTATTGGCAGACGTCAGTGCTGTTGGTGAACGGTCCGGTCTAGCAATCTGTGGCAACTATTCACTAAGTCCCTGATTCATCACGGCACCCACCCTAGCCTTGCTATTCAGCAGGGAGTATATGGTGGTAAAAACTGCACCCAGAGACCAGGGATCACCGAGGTCACTCCCCCCACCCCCAACCTCCTGGAGAAGTTCTGACCTCATCAAGCAAATATGCAGCGATGGACTATTCTCTTCTCCAACTGGTGCCAGACCACTTCTCCCAAATGTCTGTGTTTTCACTCCGCTATTCACAAGCTTTCTCCTATCTATCTTCCTACCTATCTCTATTGCCAGACGCCACAATCCCCTTATGGGATGACCACGAATAAGTCTCTTCCAATCATCATAAAATTTATTAAATTTTGGTATTACAAACATACTGTATACCATGGTTTGTTGTTGTAGCCCTCAAATATAATTAATGGAAATTATAGTAAATGTTGGTAATCTATGGGATCCAACACCCTCTTGGGGATGTATCGTATCAGATTTTGTAAAAAGTTGATGACTTTTGGGGTAGAGCTAATTTATTATACGGACTCTTAGTAGACAGAGGGTTTGAGGCAAGGTAATTGTAACATACATATACTATGTTTAAGGTCAATTATTGTGACTATTCTAAAACTTTATATCAATAATTTTAGTCAAGCATTTTTAACTTTTAAGTTTCTTGTATAACCTCTGCTTATTTGTTTTCTATGTACTAATTGTTTATTTTGTCTATTATTTAATGTTTCTATGATTTTTATTAATGTGTATTGTTCTTGTTAAAAGAGTACCCTTTGTTTACATTTTTTATTGCTTCATATTTTGTATATATTTGTCTTTATTATACTGTATTGTATCTTTTCATTGTTGTTGCTGTTCCCCAGGCTGCCTGGCCGAACAGACTCGAGCAAGGCCAAGGCCAAGGTCATAACCGAGCACCCCCACAGAACCCTCCCTGCCTACCACAAAAATGCCTGGGTGACCAAAGCTGGTCACAGGCGAGGAGCCGATAAGGGCGCTGAAACGCCCGGTATACCGAAGCCACACCTAAGGCACTGTGCTCCTGAGCAATTATCAAGGGAATGCTGAGGGGCAAATGAAAAATGTGACGCTTTGGCTCCCAGTCTGCCAACCTCGGAAGTTGGCCCTAGAAAGCCGACTTTGGCGTGGGAATAGCCCCCCCTATTTCAACTCCTTTCGGTGTTGGACACTCACCAAACTCAATTGCTTGCTTTTGCGATATTCTTAATTTGTTTGTACGAAAAATGTAGGTTATTTGTAGGGTAGTAATTGGTATGGGTCACTTGAGGCATGCTATGCTGACCGGTATCTACCCGATAGCACTATCTTTAGTGAGTGCTTTGTTTTTTGTACTATTGTTTATATCTTGTCAAATTGCAAATTTAGTTTTATATCAAATTTGACATAAATTGTAGTTCCTTTATTCATACAAAATTTAGTAAAATTTACCAGAACATCACGGACTTCCCATATTGACTAATTCATTGTTGCGTTGTTATAATTATGTGCGATTACTTTGCTTAGGAACCAGATTAACTTGCTCATGTAGTGATATACACTATATGTGTTGGATTGTTTTATTTTATTTCAAAATTGTATATTATTAAGAATTATTTCTACATTGGGATTTTGATTATTTATTTTTCATTTATCTGATGTCGTCCCAGTTTTGGTAGGTTTATTTTGCAAGTTTTACAAATAAATATTATGATAGGTGTAATGGCTAGTTATATGAATGTACTTGATTGGATTAATCCATACTCAGATTTCTCAGAGTACAGTAATACAGCCCAGTCATATTAATACCTTTTTTTATTGTTTGCCAGATTCGTACGAGGATTCCCTAAAAAAGGCTAAAAGTTAAAAAGAGCCCAGTACAGCAGCGATGAGGAGTCTCAAAGGAAGAAGGTTCGGAAGGAAGCTGGAAGTGAAAAGTCACCGGCACATTGTACTGAGACACAAGAGTCTGACTCTCCCAAATCTTGTGATAACTCGGGTATAGTAATAATTTGCCACTTCCCTCGAAATTGAGTTAGTTTTCTTTTTGTAGACTTCTTTCTATATCCCTTGCATTTATCTCTTTCACAAACAATCGATGAACTATACTGTAGATCACATACCTCCGCCACATTGTTCTTGATTTCCAAAATATAATAATTGTTCACAGGATCATTCCACAAAGCCACAAAAGTCTAATGTATTTAATACCCAGATCATGCATACATTCTGATATCACCTATTCACCTATGCATATAATGGGATTGTACATGCTAAGATTGGTATGCAGGATTCGAAACTGCATAATAAATCGTAGGCTTGTGCAGTATTCTTTAACTGTCTTCGTGGTACATAGTGTGTTGATTTTCGGTGTGAGCATCCTAGGTTCGAATCCCCGGACTGCCACATGTGTTTGTTAATGTAATTAATCGAGTTTAGGAGTAAAGTTGGTTAGTGGAGAGAGCATAATAATATTTCGGTGCGATGCGGATGTATGATCTCTATAAATACATTCTAAATTAATTAAACTATTCTGGCTAATATTGTATCCCCCCCCCCCCCACCCCCAATAATAACCTAAAACTTATTTTTAGAGTTTGCGGGCACAGCAGGGAATGCCCTCTACCAATCATTTCCAAAAGTTAATCAACTCGCGTGGCTAATAATCTACCTGTCCCCCCCAAAATAATTAACATTACATTTAGTAATTTTTTAGTTATCGTGCTAACACCACACACAAACATACACAATCCAAAACATAACACCCTCCGCTCCTTGGCTGGAGGTAATAATTATGTAAAACAACAAACCACCAGGGCCTAAACATTCTTGCAGTTGGAACTTTCCCATTTGTCATGAGATGGACCACTTCTCTCAGCTTGCATCTTTTGTCAAATATGCCTTTAACATCAGAGCACGCCATGGCTCGGTTGCATAGGAGGTGCAGTGGCCTGAGGAGCCCATTGTCACAGGCCACAAACTTTGAATGTTATTTGTGTAGGGGTGTTCTAGATGTACCTGATCCACCTGCCATGGTAGCGTGGATTTGAAGTGGGGGTGCAACTAAAATGCGCTGGCTTCAATGGTTTGAGCATGTGGAGAGAATGGATGAACTAATGTTGGTGAGGAGATGCAAGTCCTTGTATGTGGAGGAAGCTGCAACAAGAGGCAAAAAGAAGTGGTGTGATTTTACAAACTGATCCCAACGTATGGGAAGCGAGAGCATGACTAAGAGGGTGTATGAGAACGAGGTGGCGGACGAGAGGTGGAAGGATGGAGTCAGGAAGTTTATGAATGAAGGCGGTGGCTGGAGGACGGTGGGAGGAGGGCGTCACTGAGGGGGACAGAGGTTCATGGGGCGGTTCGTTCGTGGCCACCCCTTCGGGGATCATGTCAAATTGTTCCTTTTCACACTTATCCAGCACATCTACCTCCACACCACACATCTTAAGTCATTGTCGGGATTACCACAGCTGCGCATGCAAGGACTTCTTCACTTCAATACTTACCACACTAATTTCTTGTTACTGCTTTCAGCGTTCCTACACTTATCACCAGCAAACAATAATTGTGTTATTATGGCTATTAGGTATGTTAGATATTGGAAGGGTTGCTCTGCTGAATTTGCAACAACTAAACTTCTCCATCACAGATGGAAATACAAGCATCCGGTGGTCCAACGCCAATTGAAAGATAGTGCGGAGTTGGAGAGGGATCTACCAGGTCACATTCAACTTTCCAAATAAAAATAAAGGGTAAATATCTCCAGTGGCACTGATGAAGGCAAGTGCCTGTTTTACTAATATGTAAGATACCTTGTTTTTGTATGTTTCTATTCTTCAGGTTTAATTATTTGCTCTTATACTGATTTTTTATTTACTTAAGCGCTTTCAGCTTCCCCTCAACAAGGTATCCCTGTCTTTGTGCTGCATTATTTATATTCTCAAATTTGTATCATTATTCCATTCATTCCTCCAGTTGTGCCCTCTATACAATCATTGCTTAATAAGTATGGATATTTCTCTTGCTCTCACCGACCTTTAGATCCTACCAACTGTTTCCTGGAGTCTATGAAGCCTAAAATGTGTTCACAATAACCTCAAACAGTGTTACTTAGTATAAGTGTCGTGCCCTCTGATTCTGTAATAATCTCCTCATAGTCAAGGAAATGGTGTGCAAGAATCTGCTCCCAAGGTGATTACAAGCCTGAAACTTACCGGAAATGTTCACGAAGGACCTACCTTTATCAATTTCAGAGCAGGCCGGCCACCGAGAATTTCTGTATTGCATAAGACAACGGTTGCTATCAAAAGCATTTTTCCTTTAGCAACCGGCTAGCAACGATGCAGTTTCTGAACTACTATTGAAGTGTTATGACTTTGTACTTTTATTTATTTTTTCCTATATTCACTCCTAAAATGTGTTTCAAAAGATGTAAATAAAAGCATATCTATCTATATAATAGAGTGAATGGGGTTTCCGCACACAACCAGGGCACACTGGTGACATCACTGCTGTGTAACTCAGCATGGGGTTCAGTGCCAGCTGATCTAGAATATACTAGTACTTTAATAAGTACTAGTATATCTAGATCAGTGTCCCAAATGCTATCTAAACAGCCCCAAATCCACTAGCTTACTAAACTGTAGTTTTGTAGTTGGTAGATGTAGTTAGATAGCCGCGCCTGAATGGGACAGGAATAGGTGGGCCAGCGGCGCGGGAGAGCCGAGCCAAGGGTAACGGGCGCTTAAGAAATTACCCGGAAGGTGGACAGATCGCCACAGGACTTAAATGGCACTGGATGAAACCGATCGGGCTAGTTGGTAGGGAAACGTGAACCTCGTTGTATCCCATAAAGGAATGTGGTGCAACAGATGTATTTGATAAAGGTGGTAAAAGGATTCACCCTCGGCCTTAACCTTAATTAGGGCGGTCGAGCAACATAAGTCGAGTTAAATAAAGCTGGACTATTCTGTGGCGGCGCTCGACATTAGGTCGAGTGGCAATTTCAGTACGCGTAATGTTGCTGAGGGAGAGAGACAAGTGGTGGCAGGAGAGTAGTGAGCGTATGGCTGCTCCAGACCACGGCGGCGAACATACTGACACGAATCCCAGCGCCCTCCTCCTCACTCTCTCACTCGCTATATAAGGAATTGTATCGGGAAAGTGGCTAATTACATGCTGCTTTTGCACTCGCGTTGCACGGTTATTGCCAAGAAAACTAGCCATCATAAAAGGATCCGTTATGGTGTCATTCGAAAGCTCTGTTTATGCCCTTTCAGGGATAGATACGTTGTTTTTACGTTCTGGGTCTTATTTAGGCATGAAAATGATCACGTAAACCAGCCCTATTTTGGCTAAAAAACACCCCGCTGGGCGGTACATATAAATAAACCGCATAGGACCCTGCTCTTTAAGGTGTTAATCATATTTTGTTTCCAGTTTTCATTTCAGCAAGTTTGATATATTTGATCTGCGCAGTCAGTGATAGTCAAGACGTACTGAATATTCACAGAAATGGCCAGTACCTCATCCTTCATCTGTTAGCAAGCAACTGATTGGACTATCTTGGTTTTTTGGTCAATCCCCCTGGACACCAAAGAGTCTCTCATATCACCAACTGAACAGAGGTCTATGAAACCATAGTTAGACAACAATCACACAGTTTTAGTAAACCTTGACTCAATGCCAATCAAAAATCAATTCTGGCACGACCTTTGACCATGGGAATGGTATTCAAATTAACATTGAAAGAAACAGAATGCAAAGTGGCACAAATCTTGTTTATCAGAAGTTGTTCACATACCAAGCTGGAACACGCAAAACGAAATGCAACATAGTCTGAGGAAGATGGGAGCCTGCTTCAAAACGAATTTTTCACACGTAGCACTAGCAGTGGTTGGTGATACTGGCCTCAAGTGGGAACCAGTTGGCAGCAATTGTCCCCAAATGCTTCTTTTGTTTCCCAGCAGCAAACAAAGGAGAACCCTCGCGCGAAGTCTGTACATTTCAACTAGATTTTCATGTGAGGAAAATGCGCACTATGATCTACAAAAATGATGAAAATCTTCTTGCAAAATTAAGTGCAGGAGACCGTATTGGCCCAGGATGGCAAAGTATCAATGCAAACTGCTTACAAAGCTGTACAATAGATAGAGCACGTGCAAAGGTATCACAGGATCAGGATGGCCTCAGATGACCAGACATGTAAAGGAATTGCTTTGGCTCAGCTGATTTTTGGCTCAGCTGATTTTCTACATTGAGGAGACGAGGGCAAGATGATGAGATGGGAAGGTGTTTTTTTTTTTTCAGACTTGCCAGATCTTGTGAAGCTCTCACACTGAACTGGCTAAATCAACTTGGAGTGGATGTTACTCTGGGGGAGGGGGGGGCACGATAGTAAACAGTAAGCATCTGAAAGAACCGCTATTCTCATGAATCTCCTCAAGGATGAAAGCGTACAAAGAAGGACGAGATGTGTTCCATGGTTTGTGAAGAAGATGTTGGCTCTATTCTCCGAGATAGGATACCAGACTGACGAGACTGCGCAGAGTGTCATGATGACCCAAATTGCTGAAATGATCCGACAGGACAAACTTTCTTCCGCACACAAAATAACATTCTCTGGATCGCTTGGCCATAACAGCCAAGTGGAGTCTGGTCCACAGTCCTTTTGTCCACTGGTCAGCATGCTTATCAAGGGTTCCAAACATCACAGATCAAACATCCAAACACAACTAATCAGCCAACCAATACTTATCCATTGCTCAGCTGTTGGTGTACAACAGCATCAAGAGACAGCAAGGGATTCTGTGAGGCAGTGGCAGGACCAGAACTTGTCAGAGTAATTTCTGAGTGTGAAGCGACCATGGTAGGGAAACAACAAAGTTCTGGGCAAAGAAAACCATCATGAACAAAACCCGGTTCAACCCAGAAGTTGTTTGCTGGACAGGTTCAGAGGCGGGTAGTTAGTGTAATGGAGGACATGGGGAGCCCATTTGAGGAGGAAGGGCAGGGCACCTTTCTCAGGACTCCATACAAAAGGGACCATCATGGATGAGCAGTCAGTCGAGTGTCTAACCACTCTCGAATCAAAGGGTTTCAGGTCAGCAGTATGCAACATTTTGTGGAAGAGCGGCTCAGAACATATACTAAGCCAATCACAGCAACAATTACCAGGAAACAAGGTGGGGGTACTGTTCACGGTCCAATGCAAACGATCAAACAAATCAGGGGACAAAGTCAGTCTCCTCAAAAGTGAATCTTCGCTGTTTGGTCAAGTCTGTATGTTGCATGTCAGACAAGGAAAGGTGAATTGAACAATTCTTCAATCATGAAAAACTCCCATTTCCTCCATCTCTGTCTGCCTATGGGCTGAGCTACGTCCAGGGAAGAAGTCTGATCTCATATGAATAGTCTTGAAAGAGAGACAGTAGGGTCAATCAAATGATTTGACACCAGAGACTGAAGTGCGAATATCATGGATGGTGCGGCACCTTTGTTCACCTTTCTTAGGACCTGTAGGGCCTGCAAGACATTGGGAGGACTATGCTGCCAAGTGGGTCTTTCTTCCCATACATAAACAATGATCAAAGTCAGAGCTCTGGAAGAATGTGGATGTTGTCTGGGACCAGTACTTTGATATCAGCCTCCAGTCACAGACAGAGAGAACAACGTGTCACTGGTCCTATTCCAGCGCAGACGCGTTGGGGGAGGGCGTCTAGCCCAACACCAAAGAACTGGCAGCAGTGTCCTTCGCTTGGCCAACAACCAAGACCGACCTGTTTACATTCCTGCAACAAGGAACATGCTTGGAAAATGCATCAGGAAACCAGACTCTCATTGTTACTGATGGTTCCAATGTGCTTATGCTTACCTACACGAGACACCAGCAACATTGCTCCCTGCAACCATGAGGAGGCAGACTCGAGGAATTATGGTGCATGTCAGGGATGCTGTTATGCAGGGCTTCCACAAGATCCTTGTTCGAACTGTGGACAAGTTAGGGTGTTCGCTCCTGGACGTGTGTAGTATGTGGCAGTGGCAGTTCATCCAGCTAGCTGGCTCAGAGGACAGCAGAATAGAACTCTGGATTGCCTTTGGTTGTGGAAAGGACTTTAGGTACATCCCAGCTCCTGAAATATGTGCTTCACTTGGCACAGAAAGATCCTTGGCACTGCCTGTGTTCCATGCTTATAAAGGTTGTGATACCGTGTCCCATCCTGGTCCCAGGTGGGAAAGAAGACTGCATGGAAAGTGTGGGAGGCACATGATGAATTTACTGCGGGACATTCTAATATAGAGCTGCACAATGCACCCTGAACAAATTGGTTTTGAAGCGACTGAGGACTTCTCTGGAGTACTTGCACCTTCGACTCTATGACAGGACAGCTAACTTCTCGTTCCATCAATGAAGTCAGAAAGACATCTGTTCCATCCACAAGGACTGTCAGATAGTAATGTCTTACCTCCCACCAAGGCTGCTTCTACAGCACACATGATAGAGGGCAGTCACTACAAGGTGGGCACCACTGGAGCTGCACCACGGTGCCAGAACGACAGTTTCCCTCTCCAAGTGAGTGGGGGATGGACTTTGCCCAGAAAAAGTGGACGGCCTCTGTGGTCTAACTTGCCCCAGAAGCCAGTGCAAACTGCCCAGAACTACATGAAGTGTTCTTGCCGAGGAGTGATTGCACAGACTGCCAAATGTGTTGATTGCGCCATCTAAAATGCACAGCTAACTGCAAAATGCAAACGTGACTGTGACAACAGTGTCTGAAGCGCTTTTAGAAGTGGCATTTTTATATTAGCCTGACTTGCCCTAAATTGGATTTTATGGCCACATAATTTCTTGTGATATGATCTCCAAATGCAATGCTACATGTTTTTTAGAACAAGGAGTTGAGAAAAAACCCATAGCATCCTTACAGTTTTTCCAGGGAAAACTGCATTGTTGCTGGCCGGTTGACTAAGGAAAAAATGATTTGCCGAGCAACCGTTGCTATGGCAACACTGAAATCCTCGGTTGGCGTCCTGCCTGAAATTGTAAAATAGGGTCTTTTGTGTGCACTATGTGTGGAAAGTTCTTATGCTTGTATCACCTTGTGAGCAATTCGTGGCCTATTTAGTACCGATTGCCCTCACTATCAATAACATTTGCTTGTTTATATTCTTTTCTTATACATATGACACACTTATACCTAGCTATCATAGTGTCCTATTCTCACTTCTCATGTTGAAGATAGGAAGCTAAACCCGTACTGTATACCGTAGGATACACTTATAAAAGGGGGGCGTGGTCACCACCAGTCCCAGGCAATGGGGCCAACATGACTAGGAGAGACCACCTTTTCAACCTCCAGAGATGATGCAAGAATGGATCTATAATTTTTTTTTGGGTTTATAGAGACGGCTATAACTGTCGCTGGGACTGTGGAGTTAAGCTTCCGAGAGCTTCCTTGTATTGTAGCTCTGTGATCGTTGGTATAATGTTTGTTGGCTATTCTTTTCAAATTATAATTTTATTCATCGTATGTATGTTGTTTGTATGTCTGTGTTTAAATATCTATATAACTATTTAATCAGATTTGAATCATTGTTAACCCTTATTTAGCCGGGGTCGAGATCTTAAGTCCGATACGAGAAAAGTGGAGTGCTAAAAATGGGCGGGGTCGGACTTAAAGTCCGTGGGCGTATTACCCGCACTAATTTTTGGGGGCAAGCGAAAACTTGGTGGATTCAGGAGCGGTTTGTACTACAAGGGCCCACCCACACATCCCCACTGCGTGACCGTGCCTAAGGTGACCCTCAAGCAGCCATAATCGGAAGGTCAAGATTTGCCCGTGTTCGATTCGGTGTGGCCCGCCAGATCCCTAGATTGCGTCGCGCCACCCTACTACCCACGGCCCTGCTCACCACCCATAAACTAGATATCCTGCTGAACTCGTCAGAACTTTTCTAATCAAGCATGTTGGATGAACCCGTCGAAGGTCTGGGTGAGAGTTTTTGGTAGTGTGGATGAATCGGACGACGAAAATAACCCGATCATAGGCTTTCACCCCAAGCATAATTTTGCGTGGGGTGGATGTTGTGGTTGATATTGGACAGACCATTGAGCAAATTGGAGACGTTCCGGACGAAGAACATACTGGTGTGGATGTTGGTAAGTACAATTTATATGTTATAATTGCCTTGAAAATGTGATTGCAAAGCATTTTCAATCACCTTACGATCGGCTGGTGGAGTATATTTCAACTGTGGCGCCCAGCGGGTTTTTTTTTGTCACCCTAAATGGGGTTGTTCCGTGCTCTTTTTCATGCATAAACCCTACCCAGAGCGTAATAAAAGTATGTATCCTGAAAGTGCGTAAATTGAGCTTTTCCATGACACCCCGACACCATCCTTTTACGATCACTGTTTGTCTTTCAAACGATCGTAAAACACACCGAGTGCAAAAACCCTAAAATACGGTAATTTCCTTATGAGAATTCCCTGTGTGGCGAGGCGGTCTGTTGAGGTAATTTATGCTCCTAATCACCGCTCCGCTCCTCTCTCAGAGCACATTACGGTCCCTCAAAATTGCACTCTACAAGAAATTTCCTTTGCATTTATAGCGTATTATTTGCAGGCGTTCCGGAAATTTCTTCTTACGGTAATACAAACAACCAAAGATTGAATATTTGTGCTTGGCATTATATTATTGTGGATAACAGATGTAGGCCTACCGTATATATTAATGTTTTCATATATTATATGAGACATGTGTAACATTTTTATATTATCCATACTCTCTCTCCTCTCTCTCCGCTCTCTGTCTCACTCTCTTTGTTTGTACTTTCCCTTTGTACTCGCTTTTTCTGATGTAGGCCAGGGGGCACGCCCCTAACTACTCTCTTCCCTCCCAGGGGGAAATCAACACCTAGCAGATGTTTTTTGACCTCCCCTCTGTCTCTGTCTGTCGCTCCTCTCTGGGTCTACCTATACTGCATGTGACATTGAAATTGGCTTGAGAGTTTGATTGCCAAGCATTTATATAGCGGATTATTTTGCCGGCGTTCGGTAAATTTCTCACGATAACCAGGGTGTATGTTACCAGTTCTCACAAAAAACCACGATAATACAAGCAACAACGCAGCCTTGGCGAAGATTGTGGTCTACAATATACGTTTTTATAATTGCATGTGACCTTGTAATTTCTTGAAATGTTTGATTGGCAAATCATTTTTATCCACGTATTATTTTCAGGCGTTTCAATAAATTTGATAAATATATCAAAATAAGTCCTGTTGGACCTATCACATAGCTATTATTGGACAATGACAATATTTTTTGTGTTCATCGCCTCCACTGGAACATCAACAACAATGTCAAACACCGTATCGCCGTCGGCAATCGTTAATAATTCAGGGAAAAAGTCGTAAAAGATTCCAGGACTATCTCAATGGAAAATGAATGAATCAATGCATGAGTGTGCAGTACCCTGCCCCTACGTATAGCGACTTCCCGCTAGATCTAGAGACCTTTACTTTTGTCTAGCAGCAATGACTTAAACGAGAGCGGTTTTGTTTTGAAATTTCAGAACAATTTCGAAGTGATATTATATGGATTTTGCCAATTCATAGTTCTAGTGGTCTTTATCATGGGTCTTACATCTAACAATATATGCTAGCGGATTTAATTTCAATTGGTAACCCTCACCGCTCTAGTCGCTTCCAAAAAAAAATCGATAATGGTGGGCACTTTAGTAAACAGGTGATACACAAAACCGCATGCGGGGGAGGGGGGATCGGTTTGGTGTATCGGTATTATGGTAAGTTGGCTTACCTACTATTTGTTTTATACCATATAGTAAGGTGTATGATAAG
>CM064523.1:55591716-55842312 GCA_032716605.1 Paralithodes platypus | reverse complement strand
TGAAGAAAGTCTGATGCTAGGTAAAGATGATGCGTATCGGATTTTGAACTGTAGTATAAAGCAGGAACAGTCATATGACAAGTGCAAGGACATACAAGGTTTAACTGGTGCACGGGCAATCATACCTGCGCAAATAGTAGGAACTCAAACAGCAAAAGAAGTACTTCCTCATCAACGAAACAGCCTACTAGGGTTGTGCAACCTCAACAACAACCTAGACTAATAACTGCCTGTGAATAATACTGCATTACATAACCGAAAGAGTTTATAATCTAAATCTGGTGTCTGCTAGGCGAATAAAGTCTAGCTGGGATGTAGTAGGCTAGGAAACAATGGTTGAGCAAGCGGCTCGTAGCCTAGCGAAGTCCTTAAGGCTGTGCGGCCAAATTACGTTAATTGACGGAGTGCTCTCTTGAGAGATCCTGATCGCTAGTATCTGGTTCTCTTCTGGCGACCCTCTCAAAGTCAAAGCAAACGAGTTAGCACAGTGTTGGGTGGCAGAGGCAAAAGCCCTCACTCGCAACACAGTGCTAACTCACAATGTACACAGTCAGAAAGACCACCTAGGCTTCCCACGTCTCCATTGCGATTGTACAGGTTCAACAAAACCTAGTACACATGGAAATCACAACACCAGTAGCTTTATCCCAGTCTAGCATTAAATCCCCCAGCAGACCACCAAGATACAGGATGGGAGACACCGTGAGTGTGTCAACCTCTACAGACAAAATTGGTAACCCTTCCAAAATGCCTAACTAAACACGTGTTATCTGAGAGCTTCAGCATATAATACGATGGCCGATATATGAAATCGTGCAGAACCAAAGGGAAGTTATGATATTAAATAGAGTAGAAGAATGAGAGGTAAGAAGTTGAGAGAGAGAGAAAGTGCTCTATACGTAGAAGTCCGGGGCCAGGGGGGCAAGGGACATGTGAAGGGTATGCTAGTCAGGAAAGCTCTGTGGAGAATAGCTCCTCTGTACCCCCCAGAATCACACACAAAGGCATTGGTGGTCAGCCAATCACAGGCCGCGACGTCACCAGGCAGCAGGGCTGCAGAAGGCCCCAGGAACCACCAGCCAATCAAAACCGCAGAGAAAAGACCACTTGGGCGAGCAACTCCTCCGGGAGGGAGGAGGTAGGAGGGAGGAGGAGGAAAAGCAACACGCACCTCCCCCACCCCGCTCGCTCGCTCTCTCTCTCTCCTTCACTACAATGCATCTTATGTTCAACTCATGATATAAAATGCAATGCATTGTCACAGGCAAAAACAAAGACCACTTCTACCCTGCCTGTGACATGACGATTCACAAGAAGAAGTATAACATTGTAGACAGACTGTAGCCCACGTCACTGCCCTGGCGAGTGCTAGTGGCATACCGGGAGGCGATTCTGCCAACGCTGGCAGGCGTCACACTCTCTTTGTGTTGCTCACTAGTGAGGAATTGCACCCCTGTGAACTCTTGCATGGTTTGATTGACATGAGCACACGCTGGTGCAGACAGAACCCAGATGAGTCTTTGAGGTTCAAGCTACACAGAAATATAAAAGTTTTATACAGAAATATACAAGTTTATCCATTCTATTGAAGAAATATTTCTTTAAATGTCACCTTAATACTTTGTCTATGACTTTTTTATATCTGTTTTTGAATTCCTTGTGCCAGAAATATATAATAAAGCCTTTTACAGAACTAAAATGCATGAATTAGGTGGACAGATATGGAAACACAAAGATTTTTGGGACTCGCGGCGGCCATTTTGGTTTACTCCCCAAAAAGGGTGTTCCACAAATGTTTTTTTGGTAAACTTTTAATATGTTATTCCTTGGAGTGTAGCTTTCAAAAAATGTATGGGTCAAAACATTTGCAATTTGTGGTGGGTATACCCCTATTTTTCCACCAATTGCCTTGACTAATATATCTGTAGATAAACTCCTGAAAGCACTGAGAGAAAATGGTCATTGTAGTCTACCACTCACTGCACGCACTCTGCTGAAGACCCCAACCACGACATCTGTCATAAAGAAGTCTGCGATGGACTACATATATTTCAAACTTGGGGAGGAATTGATCTGGCTTTTAGAAGCATGACCCAGAAGATGTACTTAGCACTGTGGACATATTAGAGATTTCTCTAAATGTTGACGGCCTCCCCCTTTTTAGAAATTCTAGTAGGGGAGTGTGGCCCATTTTGGGAGCAATTGTCAATTTGAATCCTGTAAAGGTGTCCACTGTTGCAACTGTGTTGTGGCTCCTCTAAGCCTCAGACCTTGACTTCATGAACGATACAGTGCATGACATCAAAATATTGTTGAATGATGGCTTAAATTATGGGGGGAAGTTCTTCTCCATCAAGTTAAGAGCAGTCATATGTGATGCCCCTGCCAAAGCATTGGTCAAAGCTGTCAGACAGTACAGTAGCTACACTTTGTGTGATAAATGTTTCCAGAAAGGTACCTGGGTTGGCAAAATGACCTTTCAACAAACAAGGGATTTACCATTAACCCCTTAGACTCATATGACGCAGAGGTTGCCAGATTAGCATTAAGAAATAGAGTTCTCACTCTTATAATTACCTATCCAAAATTATTTTTCTGCTCACAATAATCTCAATGACAACTGCAGAGGTTGAAGTAACTAAACTAAAGGTTTGTAAATACCCCTGATGGTAATAAAGGCTTTAAAGTATCCCTAATAGGCTCAAAATTGCGTCATATGTCAGAGAGGGTTAAGAACTAATATGACATTCAGGAACCAAAATCAAGAAGAACATCATAATGGCATTTCGCCATTCTGTGACCTACCTATTGACATGGTAACGGCCTTCCCAATTGCTTATATGCACCAAGTATGTCTTGGTGTCATGAAACGATTGATAGTGACCTGGATGAGAGATAAAAAATTGGGTGTGCGCATGTCTGCTAAGCAAATAGCAGAGATTAACCGGAATTTGCTTGATTTGCGACGATCCATACCAGATGTTTTTGCACGTAAACCCCGAAGCCTTGCTGAAGTGGATGGGTTCAGAGCGACAGAATATCGACAATTCCTACTCTACACTGGCAAGAGTGTTGAAAGGCATTCTGCCTGAGGTAACAATATAAACACTTCTTGAAGCTAAATATTGCAATGTCTCTGCTATTGAGTCCAACCAAAGCAAAAGAGAATGCTCCATTTGCCCATGAGCTCTTGGTTTCTTTCGTAGAAAATGGACGTGAGATCTATGGCAAAGAGTTTTTGGTTTATAATGTGAATACTTTATTACACTTGGCAGATAATAATAATAATAATAATAATAATATTTATTCAGTTAGCAATTTACAGAGTTGGTACCACATAGTATGTTACAAATATATATGACATGTACCAGCCTTGCATAATTCCAACTAAGGATAGCCCAATAAGGCTGTTAGGCGTATTTCCATTGGGGTCCTTGTGGGATTAGGTTAGCTGGGGAAATGGGAGGATAAAGAAATAGATACTTTAGAGAAAGTATTTCTAGGGGGTTATTTTAAGATACCTTACATCCTATAGTAAATATCAGTAATCCGTAATCAGTAATCATTTCAGTTTGGTTTGTCTATCTCTTATGTCGTATTTAGTAGTAGACATAAGCTTGGTGCTCCCTTCTCGCAGCTGTCCGGTTCAGGTGTTCCTTCAGGCTACGTCTGAGGTCGCTGTGCATGGCTGTTTACATGGAATCAGTGCCTTTCCTTTTGAAAATTTCATGAAAATTTTGAAAAGTAAAGTCCATTCTGGCAAAAGTCCTCTTGTTCAAATTGCAAGACGGTTAAGAGAGGAGAAACAAGTACAGCCCATGAAGATAATTTCAGATACCAGAAAGATTTCAATGAAATCTCCAAATAATGTGTTCATCCTAGAAAACTTGCAATTGTGTGAGGTTTTGTCAATTTGCGATGAGAACACATACAATTGCAGGGTTTACAGTTCTAGTCGGCCATTAGAATCTTCACCATGCACTTCTTTCAAGATAGAATGTGCTTTGACAACTCAAAATAATTCCTCTATGAAAGTTATCCCTACGGCCTCATTGACAAAACAAGGAATAATGGTTTCACAAGGGAAGGATAAGCTTATCTTTATGTCCATAACCCATGAATTTTAATGTTGCTAGACTGAAAGTCAAAATGTATGGGAGAGACCTGTCCTGCACTCAACTAACTCGAACCACCAGACGATGAACTGGTAACGAGGATTGGAGGTGTGGGCATGGCATAATGGCATTTAGAGGAAAATCAAACCATAGGTACAGTATGAGCATACATTATAAAATGCAAAGAAGTTGTTGTACATATTAGTGTTGTATTTTTTTAAATGCTTGATAATGTAAATAACCATAACACGTTCTTATTGCTGTAAATTATTATGGACACAAGTGTAACAGTGCCTTAATGATAATGTTAACCATAGTGATCCATATGGATGTAAACTTTCAGCTTGATGTTTCTGAAATTGCACATCTCATATCTAACATGATGTTGATGTTGCCTATTTTGCATGTCTGATTTTATATCTCGTGGTGCTCTCAGATCCAGAAAAGAAAGAGGTTTGGACAGGTATTTCGATCCAGACTTGTTTCAGCTAACCACATTTTTCTGGATGCCTTAGGAAATGTATGTCAATCCGGAAACAAAATAGACAAATAAAAGTAACCATACGTATTATTTACATCTAGCGTTCGGTGTGACGTTACTTATAATTACATATTATGAAGAGAATACTTATCACACAGTTTATTTGAATTCATTGTCATATCTACCATAGCCTAACTCTGTCATATTTTTGCGGCTTCATCTACTGACACGGTATACATGCTGACTAGCCTTTGCTCTGTGTTTGGTTGTCGTGAGTATTCAGTTCAATCGGCATTACCACCAGGCCCACTGTCCCTAACATTAAATGCACCAAAGGCCCTAATCTATCTTATCTATCTATTGCCTGACTCCATGATCCCCGAAGGGGTGGCCACGAACGAACCCCCCCCATGCACCTCTGTCCCCAGTCAGTCGACGCCCATCCCCCCAACCAGCACCGCCTTCGTTCATGTACTTCCTCACTCCATCTTTCCACCTCTCATTCGGTCTACCTGCCCTCCACCTGTCCCTCCACCTCCACCTCGTACACCCTCTTAGTCATTCTCTCGCTTTCCACATGTTCCATATGGCCGAATCATCTCAAGTTGTTCCTTTTCACACTTTTCAGCACATCTACCTCCTCACCACACCTCCTTCTTACTTCCTCATTAGTCTGTCTATCCCTCCATGTAACTCCGCACGCACTCCTTAACCTAAGACGTGCGCATGGGGGGTATGAGACACCACATTCCTGTGTGCACGTATTTGAGCTGTTCCCATCACTAACATCGTTATTTTACCATAAATAGCATTAATACTTATCCATATGCGCCTATTATAGGTTGATTATAAAGGTATTAACCTGTTACAACAATAAAACAAATGGAAACAGCGTTTGGATGGTCAAAATAGGCGATACAGGCCGGGAGTTACATAATGTATGGCTGAGGCAACCTCCCTCCCCTCCACTTTTCCCCACGTCTGAAGAGAGACTGTCGATCGATACTCTCTCTCTTTCTCTCTCTCTTGCACTCGCTTGGTAACAGTGATGACAATGCCCTGCTTGCAACTCGCTAATGTTGGCACGAAAATAGACCACAGAATAAGGGAATAACAGGGAAAATAGGTGATAACTGAAGGAGGTGAGGAAAGTGGGGAAGGAGGGGAGGTAGAGGAGTGATATTTGGCTTGGCCCAGGGGCAAAAAAAAAAAAAAAAAAAAAAAAAAAAAACATTTGGGGTGTTTTAAATGGAGTTTTTTTTTCCAAGACTCTTAAAGAGTCTTCCCGCAGTCGTCCGGGGAAACTCTTAAGAGTCTTCCCGCAGCTCCTGGGTTAAGTAATTCATTTCCACTGCTCTCACTCTTGGTCTGAGTCTCTCAACCAACGTCCATGCTTCGCTTCCGTAAGTCAGTGTCGGGATTACCACACTGTCATGCAAGGACTTCTTCACTTCCATACTGACCACCCTATTTCTTGTTACGCTTTTAGCGTTCCTACAACCCTCTTCCCCTGTTGTACCCTCTCCCGCACTTCTTCATCCATAGTCCCATCTTTACTCAACACACTGCCCAGATACTTAAGAGTTGACGATCTCCATAGTCTGACCGTTCAGCTTCACCCCTTACATGCGATAAATACGTGGTTCGGGCACTTACAAATGTCTCCATGTTTCATACTGGTACTGCGTGCATGTCATAGGATGTGACTCAACTGAGAGTTTCTGGGCCTCATTCCTCATAGCCCATTTCAGCCTCATGGAAGCTCAAGTACAACAAAATACCACATTTAGCAGGCCCGTAGCCAGGCCTGTTTGGGGGGGGGGGGGGGGCTTTTCTACTAAATTTGGACTTTTCAGGGAGCTTGGAGGTGGGTGTTGGCGAGTATCAGTGATGTGATGCGTAATAGCAGGCTTGGTTGGCTTGGACAAGTGGAGAGGATGGATGAACAAAGTTATGTGAAAAGGTTTAAGTCCATGAATGTGGATGGAGCTGCACCAAGTGGCGGACCAAGAAAGACATGGGATCGGACTTAGCAGCCTGATCTCGAATCAAAGTACTGTATCTGACATGGTATGCTGCTCTTAACAGAGTTGCGTGGAACGCCGCCATTAGGACGTGAGACCGTAACCGCACTTTGTGAGGAATAATCGGTCTTTAAAAGTATATATGTATGTATGTAGTGCATACAGGCTAATTGCTATATTTGTTAGAATACATTATCCAGTGCACCAATAATAATAATAATAATATATATTATGTTACATGCAGCTTCCATGCATGCTCAATACATTACCCTATGAGACATGCATGCAGTCAATACACTTATAGCATGTATATTCTAGTTGGCAAGAAAAATCAGGCAGGCACAACCAAAGCAAAAAACAAACAGCTGATCATAAAAGCATAACAAATCAACATTGATGTAAATGACTACAAAGAACGATAAATATTATAAGGGTGAATGGATGCCAAGAAATATGTAAGCTCGCATTTTCAGTTGCATCGTTTGACATGCTTGTAGCACCACCAATATGAAACAGGGAGAAACCAGTCTCATCCATTAATACGCAGACAACTTTACCTTACACTACTCAATTAGTTTTCCAGAACGACTCAGTCAGTGCCCCCCCCCCCCCCCCCCCCCAGCTGATTTGGCTTTCTTCGCTCTGGATACCTAACCTTAACACTGTCATGACGGTATCAAAGGTAGACAGGTTGATGATTTTATTATATACTAACCAACTGGGCCTACACCCTCATAAGGCTTGTGTTCGGTGAGGCGGTGCACACGTGAGACATGCTGCCACGTCGGCGTAGTGGTCAAGTGCGACATGTTGCCATACTTGTATCATTTAAAGCTAGTTGACTTTTTATACACATGTAAGGAAAACCAATCCGTAAGACATGATTTTCCTGTGAAATTTTGCACATGCATAGGGTTTTTAAACCTCAAGGAGAAAGTCACTAGTTTATAGTTATTTGTTACTTTCATTTGACTTGAAACATGATGAAAGTAGTTAGTGTCGAAATAGATTTGATTTCATTGTACAGATTAATGGCCTCCAGGAACTGGCGAAGATGGATGATTGCAAAGGACATCAAATACCTTAAAGCTTATATGCAATTTATATAATTACAGTATATATCTGAATTATTCTGTTCCTCTGGGCTTTGAATGGTTGAGCAGTTTACACTGACTCATTTTGTTAACTAAGTAGCTCACAGTACACACTATATGTGTCCAGGCAATTTGGGTCGAACCTCCCTTGATTTTGGCCCTGTCACTGTTTCAACTCTGGGGAGGCACTCGCTACAGGCAGTTCTACCTTTTGTCTATCTCACTCACATAGACAAACAAAGATAAACATGAAAGCCATGTGAAATGAACAAAGTTGATCAACTTGGAGGTTATTGCACCAAGAAATAGACCAAATTTGGTATGATTTTATGCTGATTTGGGGTAAAAAATATAAAATATTTGCAAGTGAGCATTCCTTAGTATGGTTTAGTGTAGTTCTGTGATTTTTAAATAATGCATCGTGTTTACCTGTATATGGGTTACCACAACATATTAGTAAACAAACTTAATTTCACTATTTCATGTAGACTACAATATATTGAAATGTTGAATATAATAAATTTCTTAAATGTTTGCATGAAACCAAAGGGTTTACATTCAATTTGAGTATCTTCCAGAAGAATGAACATGAAGAATATTACTACTTCATCAGGAAATTGGAAAACTGAGTGTTAATTTATTAGTTATCGGTACCCATCACCTCTGTCTTTATGACAGTTAACTTTTAGCACCACACTTGAAAACCAACCAATAACAGCTTGCATGTCTTTTCAGATGGCTTCTGGTACAACTTCCCGGTACACAGTCGTCTCATTTCCCAGAGATGACAATGCTGTACAAGCCGTATTCATGGCTTGTGCAGGAGGGAAACGTATGTATATCAACCTGAATAAATTTGAGTAAGACGAGATGAATACTATTTAGTAAAAGTATAGTATCCATAAGATATATTTCCCATAGTACCATACTGTGCCTGTACAAGTTAACTATATATCCAGACTGTAATCACTGAGGTTTGGCTATATAGATTATAAATCACCCTCCTATGTTTAGGCTACTTGACAAATTATCTAGATTGTACTGTATCTGTTCACGAGGGATGGTTCTGAAGCACAGCAGCTTTGATTATGTGCAGAGGCGGAATACACAGAAGAGGCCACATTGAGGCAGCAAAAATTGCAGGAACTTGTGACCAGTGAAAGTACAAATCTTCAATTTCTAAACTACCATCCTTCGATTTCTATCCCTCCATCTGTGCCTTTGTCTCTAATGTATTTTTCGGCTGTTCCATAGCTGCGGTTGTGGACGGCCATCGCTCACTTCCTCATCCGATCAGCTCCGGTGTTCCTCAGGGCTCTGTCCTATCTCCTATTCTTTCTAATTTTCATAAATGCTTCTCAACTGTACCTCCAGCCCCATCAATTCATGTGCAGACGACTCTACCTTACCCAACTCAATTAGTTATCCAGAACGCCTATGTGAGCAATCCCTCAAAAACAAACGTAATGAAGCCATAGAACACTTGATCTAATTTACTATTTCCAATTCTTGCTAAGGCAGCCTCCCAGAAGCTGGGTGTGATCAACCGCCTCAAGAGGTTCTTTACCTCTGCGCAGCTTCTTGCTCTGTACAGGGGCACAGTGCGTCCTTGTATTGAGTTTTGTTCATATGTTTGGGGAGGATCCTCTCACACCACACTCCTAGACAAAGTAGAAAGAGAAGCCTTTCATATCATTAACTCCCGCCCCCTCACCACTCTGCAAACTCTCTTCGCTGCAATGTTGCATGTCTCGCTATTCTATCGTTACTACAATTATCAGTGTTCCTCAGAGCTCTCCCAGTGTATACCACCACCTCTACTTAGGGTACGTAGTACCCGTCTTGCAACACAATCTCACCCATACTCTGTGCAACTCTCCAACACAAGAGTGAAACGTTACTGTCTTTCTTCTATTCAACAGCTGAGCTCTGGAACTCTCCCAGAATCAGTCTTTCCCTCCTCCTATGACTTACTCGGTGTGTCAGTCATTTGGTTCGAACGTCCCTTGATTTTTGGCCCTGTCACTCATTCAACTCTGGGGAGGTACTCGCTACTGGCAGTTCTGCCTTTTGTCTCCCTCACTCACATTGGAAAAAAAATAAAAAAAATAGTTGTGATGTCAGTTGCACAGGTACTGTACAGGTCACTCAAGCCTCTCCTAACAAACACTTTCAATTGTATACCTTGTAGCTTCATTTATCCATCATAATCTATCACTATATAGTAACATAAATGTTTTAATATTAATTTTGTAATAGTGAAGGTACTCAATTTAAAAATATATGTATATTGCAGAGCATGGCGTGTAACTGGCCACCAAATAATATAACTAAGCGGATCAAACGAGGCGAATCCCCAAATCCACTGTGGACTACGCACCCTATTAGGGTTATAGCTGAAGCAGGTAAGCCAAAAGAAAATTATTTTTTAAACTACACTGCAAAAAACAATTCCATGCTTGTTTCCACGAACAATGCAGAAGAATTTGTTTCTCCTCTACACTAACTTACTTTGTCAGCATCCTCTCTCTACTATGTCCCTTTAGCAATGGTATAGATTCACCTTCTTATGTTAAGATTCTTAACACAACACACTCATGCAATGACCTTGGCTTCAAATCAACCTTTTTCCTATTTATTTGTCCATGCCCATTTCTTCTACAGTATTTATTTTTCTTCTCCCGAATAGGGACAACACAACAACAAAAACAATGAACACAAATTCATACACATCTAGGTCACCCAGAAGAAGACCAGAGGCTGTAGCTCGATTGGTAGAGTGTTCCCCTGCTAACCGTGAGGTTGGCGGTTCGAGCCTCGGGCCAGCCAGTATGTTATTGGCAGACGTCAGTGCTGTTGGTGAACGGTCCGGTCTAGCAATCTGTGGCAACTATTCACTAAGTCCCTGATTCATCACGGCACCCACCCTAGCCTTGCTATTCAGCAGGGAGTATATGGTGGTAAAAACTGCACCCAGAGACCAGGGATCACCGAGGTCACTCCCCCCACCCCCAACCTCCTGGAGAAGTTCTGACCTCATCAAGCAAATATGCAGCGATGGACTATTCTCTTCTCCAACTGGTGCCAGACCACTTCTCCCAAATGTCTGTGTTTTCACTCCGCTATTCACAAGCTTTCTCCTATCTATCTTCCTACCTATCTCTATTGCCAGACGCCACAATCCCCTTATGGGATGACCACGAATAAGTCTCTTCCAATCATCATAAAATTTATTAAATTTTGGTATTACAAACATACTGTATACCATGGTTTGTTGTTGTAGCCCTCAAATATAATTAATGGAAATTATAGTAAATGTTGGTAATCTATGGGATCCAACACCCTCTTGGGGGATGTATCGTATCAGATTTTGTAAAAAGTTGATGACTTTTGGGGTAGAGCTAATTTATTATACGGACTCTTAGTAGACAGAGGGTTTGAGGCAAGGTAATTGTAACATACATATACTATGTTTAAGGTCAATTATTGTGACTATTCTAAAACTTTATATCAATAATTTTAGTCAAGCATTTTTAACTTTTAAGTTTCTTGTATAACCTCTGCTTATTTGTTTTCTATGTACTAATTGTTTATTTTGTCTATTATTTAATGTTTCTATGATTTTTATTAATGTGTATTGTTCTTGTTAAAAGAGTACCCTTTGTTTACATTTTTTATTGCTTCATATTTTGTATATATTTGTCTTTATTATACTGTATTGTATCTTTTCATTGTTGTTGCTGTTCCCCAGGCTGCCTGGCCGAACAGACTCGAGCAAGGCCAAGGCCAAGGTCATAACCGAGCACCCCCACAGAACCCTCCCTGCCTACCACAAAAATGCCTGGGTGACCAAAGCTGGTCACAGGCGAGGAGCCGATAAGGGCGCTGAAACGCCCGGTATACCGAAGCCACACCTAAGGCACTGTGCTCCTGAGCAATTATCAAGGGAATGCTGAGGGGCAAATGAAAAATGTGACGCTTTGGCTCCCAGTCTGCCAACCTCGGAAGTTGGCCCTAGAAAGCCGACTTTGGCGTGGGAATAGCCCCCCCTATTTCAACTCCTTTCGGTGTTGGACACTCACCAAACTCAATTGCTTGCTTTTGCGATATTCTTAATTTGTTTGTACGAAAAATGTAGGTTATTTGTAGGGTAGTAATTGGTATGGGTCACTTGAGGCATGCTATGCTGACCGGTATCTACCCGATAGCACTATCTTTAGTGAGTGCTTTGTTTTTTGTACTATTGTTTATATCTTGTCAAATTGCAAATTTAGTTTTATATCAAATTTGACATAAATTGTAGTTCCTTTATTCATACAAAATTTAGTAAAATTTACCAGAACATCACGGACTTCCCATATTGACTAATTCATTGTTGCGTTGTTATAATTATGTGCGATTACTTTGCTTAGGGACCAGATTAACTTGCTCATGTAGTGATATACACTATATGTGTTGGATTGTTTTATTTTATTTCAAAATTGTGTATTATTAAGAATTATTTCTACATTGGGATTTTGATTATTTATTTTTCATTTATCTGATGTCGTCCCAGTTTTGGTAGGTTTATTTTGCAAGTTTTACAAATAAATATTATGATAGGTGTAATGGCTAGTTATATGAATGTACTTGATTGGATTAATCCATACTCAGATTTCTCAGAGTACAGTAATACAGCCCAGTCATATTAATACCTTTTTTTATTGTTTGCCAGATTCGTACGAGGATTCCCTAAAAAAGGCTAAAAGTTAAAAAGAGCCCAGTACAGCAGCGATGAGGAGTCTCAAAGGAAGAAGGTTCGGAAGGAAGCTGGAAGTGAAAAGTCACCGGCACATTGTACTGAGACACAAGAGTCTGACTCTCCCAAATATTGTGATAACTCGGGTATAGTAATAATTTGCCACTTCCTCGAAATTGAGTTAGTTTTCTTTTTGTAGACTTCTTTCTATATCCCTTGCATTTATCTCTTTCACAAACAATCGATGAACTATACTGTAGATCACATACCTCCGCCACATTGTTCTTGATTTCCAAAATATAATAATTGTTCACAGGATCATTCCACAAAGCCACAAAAGTCTAATGTATTTAATACCCAGATCATGCATACATTCTGATATCACCTATTCACCTATGCATATAATGGGATATTGTACATGCTAAGATTGGTATGCAGGATTCGAAACTGCATAATAAATCGTAGGCTTGTGCAGTATTCTTTAACTGTCTTCGTGGTACATAGTGTGTTGATTTTCGGTGTGAGCATCCTAGGTTCGAATCCCCGGACTGCCACATGTGTTTGTTAATTTAATTAATCGAGTTTAGGAGTAGAGTTGGTTAGTGGAGAGAGCATAATAATATTTCGGTGCGATGCGGATGTATGATCTCTATAAATACCATTCTAAATTAATTAAACTATTCTGGCTAATATTGTATCCCCCCCCCCCCCAACCCCCAATAATTAACCTAAAACTTATTTTTAGAGTTTGCGGGCACAGCAGGGAAATGCCCTCTACCAATCATTTCCAAAAGTTAATCAACTCGCTTGGCTAATAATCTACCTGTCCCCCCCAAAATAATTAACATCCATTTAGTAATTTTTTAGTTATCGTGCTAACACCACACACAAACATACACAATCCAAAACATAACACCCTCCGCTCCTTGGCTGGAGGTAATAATTATGTAAAACAACAAACCACCATGACCTAAACATTCTTGCAGTTGGAACTTTCCCATTTGTCATGAGATGGTTAACCACTCCTCTCAGCTTGCATCTTTTGTCAAATATGCCTTTAACATCAGAGCACGCCATGGCTCGGTTGCATAGGAGGTGCAGTGGCCTGAGGAGCCCATTGTCACAGGCCACAAACTTTGAATGTTATTTGTGTAGGGTGTTCTAGATGTACCTGATCCACCTGCCATGGTAGCGTGGATTTGAAGTGGGGGTGCAACTAAAATGCGCTGGCTTCAATGGTTTGAGCATGTGGAGAGAATGGATGAACTAATGTTGGTGAGGAGATGCAAGTCCTTGTATGTGGAGGAAGCTGCAACAAGAGGCAAAAAGAAGTGGTGTGATTTTACAAACTGATCCCAACGTATGGGAAGCGAGAGCATGACTAAGAGGGTGTATGAGAACGAGGTGGCGGGACAGAGAGGTGGAAGGATGGAGTCAGGAAGTTTATGAATGAAGGCGGTGGTGGAGGAGGTGGGAGGAGGGGCGTCCACTGACTGGGGACAGAGGTGCATGGGGGCGGTTCGTTCGTGGCCACCCCTTCGGGGATCATGTCAAATTGTTCCTTTTCACACTTTCCAGCACATCTACCTCCACACCACACATCTTAAGTCATTGTCGGGATTACCACACTGTCATGCAAGGACTTCTTCACTTTCATACTTACCACACTATTTCTTGTTACTGCTTTCAGCGTTCCTACACTTATACCAGCACAATAATTGTTTTATTATGGCTATTAGTATGTTAGATATTGGAAGGGTTGCTCGGCTAATTGCAACAACTAAACTTCTCCATCACAGATGAAATACAAGCATCCGGTGGTCCAACGCAATTGAAAGATAGTGCGGAGTTGGAGAGTGATCTACCAGGTCACATCACTTCCAAATAAAAGGTAAATATCTCCATGGCACTGATGAAGGCAAGTGCCTGTTTACTAATATGTAAGATACCTTGTTTTTGTATGTTTCTATTCATGTTTATTATTTGCTCTTCTCCTGATTTTTTATTTAATTAAGGCTTTCAGCTCCCATCAACAAGGTATCCCTGTCTTTGTGCTGCATATTTATATTCTCAAATTTGTATCATTATTCCATTCATTCTCCAGTTGTGCCCCTATACAATCATGCTTAATAAGTATGGATATTCTCTGCTCTCACCACCTTTAGATCTACACTGTTCCTGGAGTCTATGAAGCTAAATGTGTTCACATTAACCTCAAACAGTGTTCCTTAGTATAAGTGTGTGCCCTCTGATTCTGTAATAATCTCTCATAGTCAAGGAAATGGGTGCAAGAATTGCTCACAAGGTGATACAAGCCTGAAACTTCCCGGAAATGTTCACAAGGACCTACTTTACAATTTCAGAGCAGGCGCCACCGAGATTTCTGTATTGCATAGCAACGGTTGCTATCAAAGCATTTTCCTTAGCAACCGGCAGCAACGATGCAGTTTCTGAACTACTATGAAGTGTTATGACTTTGTACTTTTATTTATTTTCCTATATTCACTCCTAAAATGGTTCAAAAGATGTATAAAAGCATATATATCTATATAATAGAGTGAATGTCAGCACACAACCAGGGCACACTGGTGACATCACTGCTGTGTAACTCAGCATGGGGTTCAGTGCCAGCTGATCTAGATATACTAGTACTTTAATAAGTACTAGTATATCTAGATCAGTGTCCCAAATGCTATCTAACAGCCCCAAATCCACTAGCTACTAAACTGTAGTTTGTAGTTGGTAGATGTAGTTAGATAGCCGCGCCTGAATTGACAGGATGTGCCAGCGCGGGAGAGCCGAGCCAAGGGTAACGGGGCTTAAGAATTACCCGGAAGGTGTACAGATCGCACAGGACTTAAATGGCACTGGATGAACGATCGGGCTAGGTGTAGGGAAACTGAACCTAGTTGTATCCCATAAAGGAATGTGTGCAACAGATGTATTTGATAAAGGTGGTAAAAGGATAAACCCTCGGCCTTAACCCTTAATTAGCGGCGAGCAACATAAGTCGAGTTAAATAAAGCTGGACTATGTGGCGGCGCTCGACATAGGTCGAGTGGCAATTTCAGTACGTAATGTTGCTGAGAGAGAGAGACAAGTGGTGGCAGGAGAGTAGTGAGCGTATGACTGCTCCAGACCACCGCGGCGAACATACTGACACGAATCCCAGCTCCCTCCTCCCTCTCTCACTCGCTATATAAGGAATTGTATCGGGAAAGTGGCTAATTACATGCTTTTTGCACTCGCGTTGCACGGTTATTGCAAGAAAACTAGCCATCATAAAAGGATCGTTATGGTGTCATTCGAAAGCTCTGTTTATGCCCTTTCAGGGATAGATACTTGTTTTACGTTCTGGGTCTTATTTAGGCATGAAAATGATCACGTAAACAGCCCTATTTTGGCTAAAAACACCCCGCTGGGCGGTACATATAAATAAACCGCATAGGCCGCTCTTAAGGTGTTAATCATATTTTGTTTCCAGTTTCAGCAAGTTTGATATATTTGATCTGCGCACAGTGATAGTCAAGACGTACTGAATATTCACAGAAATGGCCAGTACCTCATCTTCATCTGTTCAAGCAACTGATTGGACTATCTGTGTTTTTTGTCAACTGGACACCAAAGAGTCTCTCATATCACCAACTGACAGAGGCTATGAAACCATAGTAGACAACATCACACAGAACCTTGACTCAATGCCAATCAAAATCAATCTGGCACGACTTGACCATGGGAATGGTATTCAATTAACATTGAAAGAACAGAATGCAAAGTGGCACAAATCTTGTTATCAGAAGTTTTCACATACCAAGCTGGAACACGCAAAACGAAAGCACAAGTCTGAGGAAGATGGGACTGCTTCAAAACGAATTTTCACACGTAGCACTAGCAGTGGTGGTGATACTGCCTCAAGTGGAACAGTTGGCAGCAATTGTCCCAAATGCTTCTTTTGTTCCCAGCAGCAAACAAAGGAGAACCTCCGCGAAGTCTGTACATTTCAACTAGATTTTCATGTGAGGAAATGCGCACATGATCTACAAGATGAAAATCTTCTTGCAAAATTAAGTGCAGGAGACCTTATTGCCCAGGAGGCAAAGTATCATGCAAACTGCCTTACAAAGCTGTACAATAGATAGAGCACGTGCAAAGGTATCACAGGATCAGGATGCCTCAGATGACCAGACATGTAAAGGAATTGCTTTGGCTCAGCTGATTTTTGGCTCAGCTGATTTTCTACATTGAGGAGAAGAGGCAAGATGAGGATGTGAAGGTGTTCAGACTTGCAGATCTTGTGAAGCTCTACACTGACTGGCTAAATCAACTTGGAGTGGATGTTACTGCACGAGTAAACAGTAAGCATCTGAAAGACCGCATTCTCATGCATCTCCCAAGGATGAAAGCTTACAAAGAAGGACGAGATGTGTTCATGGCTTGTGAAGAAGATGTTGGCTCTATTCTCCGAGAAGGATACCAGACTGATCGAGACGAGCAGAGTGTCATGATGACCCAAATTGCTGAAATGATCCGACAGGACATCTTCGCACACAAAATAACATTCTCTGGATCGCTTGGCCATAACAGCCAAGTGGAGTCTGTTCCACAGTCCCTTTTGTCACTGGTCAGCATGCTTATCAATGGTTCAAACATCACAGATCAAACATCCAACACAACTATCAGCCAACCAATACTATCCATTGCTCAGCTGTTGGTGTACAACAGCATCAAGAGACGCAGGGATTCTGTGAGGCAGTGGCAGGACCAGAACTTGTCAGAGTAATTTCTGAGTTTGAAGCGACCATGGTAGGGAAACAACAAAGTTCTGGGCAAAGAAACCATCATGAACAAACCCGGTCAACCCAGAAGTTGTTTGCTGGACAGGTTCAGGCGGTAGTTAGTGTAATGGAGGACATGGGGAGCCCATTTGAGGAGGAAGGGCAGGACCTTCTCAGACTCCATACAAAGGACATCATGGATGAGCAGTCAGTCGAGTGTCTAACCACTCTCGCATCAAAGGGTCAGGAGCAGTATGCAACATTTGTGGAAGAGCGGCTCAGAACATATACTAAGCCAATCACAGCAACAATTACCAGGAACAAGGTGGTACTGTTCAATGTCCAATGCAAACGATCAAACAAATCAGGGGACAAAGTCAGTCTCCTCAAAAGTGAATCTTCGCTGTTTGCAAGTCTGTATGTTGCATGTCAGACAAGGAAAGGTGACTTGAACAATTTCTTCAATCATGAAAACCTCCCATTTCCTCCATCTCTGTCTGCCTATGGGCAGCTACGTCCAGGGAAGAAGTCTGATCTCATAGAATGTCTTGAAAAGAAAGTAGGGTCATCAAATGATGTGACACCAGAGACTGAAGTGCGAATCATGGATGGTGCGGCACTTGTTCACTTTCTTAGACCTGAGGGCTGCAAGACATTTGGAGACTATGCTGCCAAGGTCTTTCTTCCATACATAAACAATGATCAAAGTCAGGCTCTGAGAGTGGATGTTGTCTGGGACCAGTACTTTGATATCAGCCTCAAGTCACAGACAAGAGAACAACGTGTCACTGGTCCTATTCAGCGCAGACGAGTTGGGGCGTCTAGCCCAACACCAAAGAACTGGCAGCAGTTCCTTCGCTTGGCCAACAACAAGACAGACCTGTTTACATTCCTGAACAAGGAACTGCTGGAAAATGCATCAGGAAACCAGACTCTCATTGTTACTGATGGTGCCAATGTGCTATGCTTACCTACACGAGACACCAGCAACATTGCTCCCTGCAACCATGAGGAGGCAGACTCGAGGATTATGGTGCATGTCAGGGATGCTGTTATGCAGGGCTTCCACAAGATCCTTGTTCGAACTGTGGACACTGACGTGGTAGTATTGGCAGTGGCAGTCATACAGCAGCTGGCTCAGAGACAGCAGATAGAACTCTGGATTGCCTTTGGTTGTGGAAAGGACTTTAGGTACATCCCAGCTCATGAAATATGTGCTTCACTTGGCACAGAAAGATCCTTGGCACTGCCTGTGTTCCATGCTTATACAGGTTGTGATACCGTGTCCCATCTGGTCCAGGTGGGAAAGAAGACTGCATGGAAAGTGTGGGAGGCACATGATGAATTTACTGCGACATTCTATAAGCTGCACAATGCACCTGAACAAATTGGTGAAGCGACTGAGGCTTCTCTGGAGTACTTCACCATTCGACTCTATGACAGGACAGCAACTTCTCGTTCCATCAATGAAGTCAGAAAGAATCTGTTCATCCACAAAGGACGTCAGATATCATGTCTACCTCCAACCAAGGCTGCTCTACAGCAACACATGAAGAGGGCAGTACTACAAGGTGGGCACCACTGGAGCTGCACCACGGTGCCAGAACGACAGTTGCCCTCTCCAAGTGAGTGGGGATGGACTTGCCCAGAAAAGTGGAGGCCTCTGTGGTCTAACTTGCCCGAAGCCAGTGCAACCTGCCCAGAACTACTGAAGTGTTCTTGCCGAGGAGGATGCACAGACTGCAAATGTGTTGATGCGCATCTAAAATGCACAGCCTACTGCAAATGCAAACGTGACTGTGACAACAGTGTCTGAAGCTTTAGAAGTGGCATTTTTATAGCCTGACTTGCCCTAAATTGGATTTTATGCCACATAATTCTTGTATATGATCTCCAAATGCAATGCTACATGTTTTTTAGAACAAGGAGTTGAGAAAAAACCATAGCACCTTACAGTTTTCCAGAAACTGCATTGTTGCTGCCGGTTGCTAAGGAAAATGATTTGCCTAGCAACCGTTGCTATGCAACACTGAAATCTCGGTGGCTCCTGCCCTGAAATTGTAAAATAGGTCTTTGTGAACTATTGTGGAAAGTTTTATGCTTGTATCACCTTGTGAGCAATTCTTGGCCTATTTAGTACCGATTGCCCTCACTATCAATAACATTTGCTTGTTTATTCTTTCTATACATATGACACACTTATACCTAGCTATCATGTGTCCTATCTCACTTCTCATGTTGAAGCTAGGAAGCTTAACCCGTACTGTACCGTAGGATACACTTATAAAAGTCACCACCAGTCCCAGGCAATGGGGCCAACATGACAGGAGAGACCACCTTTTCACCTCCAGAGATGATGCAAGAATGGATCTATAATTTTTTTTTTTTATAGCTGACGGCTATAACTGTCGCTGGGACTGGGGAGTTAAGCTTCCGAGAGATTTCCTTGTATTGTAGCTCTGTTAGCGTTGGTATAATTTTGTTGGCTATTCTTTTCAAATTATAATTTTATTCATGTATGTATGTTTGTTTGTATGTATTTGTTAAATATCTATATAACTATTTAATCAGATTTGAATCATTGTTAACCCTTATTTAGCGGGGTCGGACTTAAGTCCGATACGAGAAAATTGGACTAAATGGCGGGGTCGGACTTAAGTCCGTGGGCGTATTCCCGCCCTAATTTTGGTGGAAAGCGAAACTTGGTGGTCAGGCGGTGTACTACAAGGGCCCACCCACACATCCCCACTGCGTGACCGTGACTAAGTGACCCTCAAGCAGCCATAATGGAAGGTCAAGATTTGCCCGTGTTCGATTCGGTGGCCGCCAATCCCTAGTGCGTCGCGCCACCCTACTAACCACGCCCGGCTCACCACCCAGAAACTAGATATCATGCTGAACTCTTCAGAACTTTCTAATAAGCTGTTGGATGAAACCGTCGAAGGTCTGGGTGAGAGTTTTGGTAGTGTGGATGACTCGGAAGACGAAAATAACCCGATCATAGGCTTTCACCCCAAGCATAATTTGCGTGGGGTGGATGTTGTGGTTGATATTGGACAGACCCTTGAGCAAATTGGAGACGTTCCTGACGAAGAACATACTGGTGTGGATGTTGGTAAGTACAATTTATATTTTATAATTGCTTGAAAATGTGATTGCAAGCATTTTATCACCTTACGAGCGGCTGGTGGAGTATATTTCACTGTGCCGCCCAGCGGGTTTTTTTTTTTACCCTAAATGGGGTTGTTCCGTGCTCTTTTTCATGCATAAACAAGACCCAGAGCGTAATACAAGTATGTATCCTGAAAGTGCGTAAATTGAGCTTTCCAATGACACCCGAACCATCCTTTTACGATCACTGGTTGTCTTTCAACGATCGTAAAACACGAGTGCAAAAACCCTAAAATACGGTAATTTCCTTATAGAATTCCCTGTGTGGCGAGCGGTCTTGAGGTAATTTATGCTCCTAATCACCGCTCCGCTCTCTCTCAGAGCACATTACGTCCTCAAAATTGCACTCTACAAGAAATTTCCTTTGCATTTATAGCGTATTATTTGCAGGCGTTCGGAAAATTTCTTACGGTAATACAAACAACCAAAGATTGAATATTTGTGCTTGGCATTATATGATTGTGGAGAACAGATGTAGGCCTACCGTATATATTATGTTTTCATATATTATATGATACATGTGTAACATTTTTATATTCACTACTCTCTCTCTCTCTCTCTGTCTCACTCTCTTTGTTTGTACTCCTTTGTACTCTCTTTGTCTGATGTAGGCCAGGGCACGCCCCTAACTAATCTCTTCCCTCCCCAGGGGAAATCACACCTAGCAGATGTTTTTGACCTCCCCTCTCTCTCTGTCTGTCTTCCTCTCTGGGTCTACCTATACTGCATGTGACATTGAAATTGCTTGAGAGTTTGATTGCAAGCATTTTATAGCGTATTATTTGCAGGCGTTCGGTAAATTTCTCACAATAACCAGGGTGTATGGTACATTTCTCACGATAATACAAGCAACAACGAAGCTTGGCGAAGATTGTGGTCTACAATATACCTTTTTATAATTGCATGTGACCTTGTAATTGCTTGAAATTTTGATTGCAAGCATTTTATAACTTATTATTTTCAGGCGTTCAATAAATTTGATAAATATATCAAAATAAGTCCTGTGGGACTATGAAATAGCTATTATTGGACAAGGACAATATTTTGTTCATCCCTCCACTGGAACATCAACAACAATGTCAACAACGTATCGCCGTCGGCAATCGTAAGATTCAGAGTCGTAAAGATTCCAGGACGAGCTCAATGGAAAATGAATGAATGAAATGAATGAGTGTGCAGTACTGCCAATACGTATAGCGACTTCCGCTAGATCTAGAGACCTTTACTTCGATCTAGCAGCAATGACTTACACTAGCGGTTTTGTTTTGAAATTTCAGAACAATTTCGAAGTGATATTATATGGATTTTGCCAATTCATATTTCTAGTGGTATTTATCATGTCTTACATCTAACAATATATGCTAGCGGATTTAATTTCAATTGGTAACCCTCCCGCTCTAGTCGGCTCCAAAAAAAAATCGATAATGGTGGCACTTTAGTAAACAGGTGACAAACAAAACCGCATGCGGATCGGTTTGGTGTATCGGTATTATGGTAAGTTGGCTACCTACTATTGTTTATACAATATAGTAAGTAATGATAAGTAAATTATTATATATTATATATAAAACAAAAACAAAATTCCTGCAAAGCAAGCGAAACAGAGAGATAGAGAGAGAGAGAGAATGCAGAAACTGAACTGAAGAAAGAGTGAAAAAGATATAATAATACAGAAATATTACAAGCAAATAAATGAAATAGAGGGATTTGTTAGAGAAAATAATAATGAGAAATACATATACGGATGAGGAAGAGGGAAAGCTAGCGAGCCAGAGAGAGAGAGACAGGAAGAGTGAGAGAGATTAGATAAAATAGAGAGATTGCAAGCATTTTATAGCGTATTATTTGCAGGCGTTCAGTAAATTTCTTACGGTAATACAAACAATGAAAGATTGAATATTTGTGCTTGGCATTATATGATTGTGGGGAACAGATGTAGGCCTACCGTATATATTATTTTTTCATATATATATATATGATACATATGTAACATTGTTATATTATCACGACACTCTCTCTCTCTCTTGTCTCTTCCTCTCTGGGTCGGTTACCTATAGCCTACATTTATAATTGCATGTGACCTTGAAATTGCTTGAGAGTTTGATTGCAAGCATTTTATAGCGTATTATTTGCATGCGTTCAGTAAATTTCTTACGGTAATACAAACAACCAAACAACGAAAGATTGAATATTTGTGCTGCACATCCCTCATACGAAATACCATTCCCACCGTATAGAGAGAATACAGAAACTGAACTGAAGAGTGAAAAAGATATAATAATACAGAAATATTACAAGCAAATAAATGAAATAAGAGGGATTAGTTAGAGAAAATAATAATGAGAAATACATATACGGATGAGGAAGAGAGAAAGGGAGCAAGGGCGAGTGAAATTGAGCGAATATTTCGGGATTATGCCCGCTGAGCGGTACAGTGTAAAATACCTTACCACCCGCTAAATAAGGGTTAATTGTGTCCTGTATGCCTTTAATTTTGATCCTTTATTTTGTTGTACATTTTGATTGGTCGGCACGAGCCGACTTCGTGGATTTTGACACGTGGAAAGAATGGATGATCAGAACTGGGTGAAGAAATGCCGGACTTTGAACATAGGAAGAACTGCGAGTAGGAGTAGATATAGAATGAAGTGGGATCAGGTACTCCGGTCCGATCTCAAAATACAGAACTTGACAGGTACGCCTGGCAAGCTGCCGTTTAGGATGCGAGACTGTAACTAATGTACCTTGTCAGTGGACAAAACGGTCTTTAACACCTAACTCGCAGTACCCGTCATATGACGGGCTAGAGAACAATGGACAATGTGGCATTACCCGTCATATGACGGGCGGCATTTTGAAGACTTTATCGGCTCTAAGAGTCCACGCGTTGCGAGGACAATAGGCGGGCTCTGACCATTCGGCCCGACCACAGAGATGCGACTGAGCTCCCCACTGCAATATTTTACACCCACGGTCTCAGTGGCGTGTGGTTGTGCCGAACGGTCAGAGCCCGCCTATCATCCTCCCAACGCAAATACTCTCTCTCAGAGCCCCTAATGTACTCAGAATGCCGCCCGTCATATGACGGGTAATGCGGGATTGTTCATTTATCTCTCGCCCGTCATATGACGGGCACCGACAGTTTGGTGTTAAACTTGTATGCATATACAGTGGAGCCCCCATTTTCGCTACACCGGTCTTCGTTGATTCAATTCTCGCACCACACACCAAATATTCCCAATTTCAATTCTCGCGCCAAAAGACTCGATTCTCGCATCAAAATCCCAGCCGAAACCCGAAAAAATCGCAAAAATAACGAAAAACTCGACATAAAACTAGAAAACAAACAAAAACAATAATTTTGTTTTAACATAACGAAAGAATCTGCCAGGTGCTTGCCGTTTACACGAAATCCGAGTCAATCCGAGATCCGATCGTCAAATGCACAAGATGCCGCCATCTTTGTATGACGTCATCACTAAGCAGACGCTTGCAGTTTAGCTAGTATCTGTGTTGACAAAACAACCGTTTGCAATTTTTGTTGTGCCTGAACCCCTTATCTCTCGCGTTTATTATAACCTCTAGTACATCTAGTGATAGGGATGGTTGGCCTGGTGGTAGCAATGAAGGAATTTCATGCTCAAAACACAGAGCAAAGACCAGTCCATGTCGGACGAAAGCGATTGAAATGCCTAGCCTAGACGATGTTAGCCTAGGCTAGGCTAAATATGACTATGATTTTTAATAAAATCTGTATGGTAAGTAATCTTCTCATAATACGTATTTATACGTCTTTTCCTCATAATATTGTGACGCCTGCAGCTCAGCAGAATGCCACGTGGGCTCAGCCGCTCGCTTGGCCACTCGCTGGCACTCGCCGGGGCAAGGTATTTGGCTGCAGTCTATCTACAGTGTTGTTCTTTCTTTCATAGTGTTCATGTTGTTACAGACAGTCCCGTGGAGGTCTTTATTTTCGTCTGTGACAACGGGAAGCATTTTATATCATGAGTTGAACATAGGATGCATTGTATATAGTTAAGGAGAGAGAATAATATAGGCAGTTGGTTGGTAGTGTGTGCGTGCATATATATGTGCTGCCTCCCCCCTCGCTTTGTAGGCTCGCGCGCGTGCCGTCTCACGCCTCTTGATTGGCTGGTGCCTTCTGCAGCCCTGCTGCCTGGTGACGTAGCAGCCTGTGATTGGCTGACCACCATGCCTTTGTGTGTGATCCTGGAGGGGTCCCGAGGAGTTCCTTCCTCAGAGCTTTCCTGACTAGCATACCCTTCACATGTCCCTTGCCCCCCTGTCTCCCGACTTCTACCTATAGAGCACTTTCTCTCTCTCTCAACTTCTTACCTCTCATTCTTCTACTCTATTTAATATCATAACTTCCCTTTGGTTCTGCACGATTTCATATATCGGCCATCGTATTATATGCTGAAGCTCTCAGATAACACATGTTTAGTTAGGCATTTTGGAAGGGTTACCATTTTTGTCTGTAGAGGTTCGACACACTCACGGTGTCTCCCTTCCTGTATCTTGGTGGTCTGCTGGGGGATTTTATGCTAGACTGGGATAAGGCTACTGGTGTTGTGATTTCCGATGTGTACTAGGTTTTGTTGAACCTGTACAATCGCAATGGAGACGTGGGAAGCCTAGGTGGTCTTTCTGACTGTGTACCTTGTGAGTTTAGCACTGTGTTGCGAGTGTGGTCTTTTGCCTCTGCCACCCAACACTGTGCTAACTCGTTTGCTTTGACTTTGAGAGGGTCGCCAGGAGAGAACCAGATACTAGCGATCTGGATCTCTCAAGAGAGCACCCCGTCAATTAACGTAATTTGGCCGCACAGCCTTAAGGACTTCGCTAGGCTACGAGCCGCTTGCTCAGCCATTGTTTACTAGCCTACTTCATCCCAGCTAGACTTTATTCGCCTAGCAGACACCAGATTTAGATTATAAACTCTTTCTGTTATGTATGCATTATTATTCACGGCATTTATTAGTCTAGGTTGTTGTTGAGTTGCACAACCCTAGTAGGCTGTTTCGTTGATGAGGAAGTACTTCTTTTGCTGTTTGAGTTCCTACTATTGCGCAGTTATTATTATTCCCGTGCCAGTTAACCCTATAGTCCTTACAATTGTCATATCCTGTTCCTGCTTTATACTACAGTTCAAAATCCGATACGATCATCTTACCCCAGCATCAGACTTTCTTCAGAAGATTCCTGCTCGATGCTTCGGGACTTTCGTTCAATTTCTTTAGTATAGGAGTGACAGTTCATTATTGTTTAGAGTAACTTTAAATATACCTTCTTCTAGTTTGCATTAAATCATTGCAGTGATTTAATTAAGATCTCTATCTTTTCCTAGTATACCTTATTACCGTAATTTTATGTTGTTGTGATCAGGCTGTATCAGAGATCATCAGCCTGTAGTAGTAGTGCACTTATACTGAGTTATAGGATACCCGTTATCGCAGATTTAACTCTGGAGGGTATAGGTGTTTTTGTGCGCCGGCATTATAAGTTCAGGGGTTGGATCTAGTGTTACCGTTGTGGCTGTGTGGTTTCCTAGTCCAATGATTAAGAGCCCTTGTTTTATACGAGCCCCGGTCGTAACAAATGGCGACCTTGCTTAGGATTTTGTGAACTTAGAGAAATATTGCAGGAGTGTTGTGGTCATTTGTTTTTGTTTAAAGGAATATAGTGGATACGTGGAATTTTGTTGGCAAGTAGTATAACACTTAAGAGTCTTCAAGCATTTTTTGAGTGAATAGTGCTACATAAGAGTTTAGGTACTTCTATTTTTTTTTTTTTTTATATAAACGTTGAGAATTTTTGGTGGACACTATGTCGAACGACGGATCAGTGTACAGTGAGGACACAGTAAGGGAAGCAGACTGAGGTGCAGCAGCGGGCTTTGTTAGATGACATTAGAGTTATAGCTAGTGAGGAGGATGCAAGGAAGTTCTGGAGATACCTATTACTGTTGACCGGGTGTCGGGGATTGATCGGTATGGTCTCCAGTGTTTGGCCATGGTCATGGGGCATGTGGGCACAAGCAGCATGTCGAGAGGTGACCTGGTGGCCTGTGTGCTCGGCGGGGTGCGTGGGGCTGGGGCACTTTTGGCCCAGCCCCCATTCCACTCGACTCCTACCATGGCGCCCCCTCGGGCTCCGGAGCCGGGTACGGTCCCGCAGGCCGATAGTCACTGGCAGCGTGGTTTGCACTTGGGTGAGTCTCCAATTGTTGCATCTCCTCCTCCTCAAGGTTTAACTACAGATATGCTCTTCCAGCTTGAGATGGCTAAGATGCAGCTGCAGCAGAAGCGGGAATCTGAGCAGCAGCAGCGGAAGTTTGAGATGGCTAAGATTCAGGCTGAGGAGAGAAGGGCCAGATATGAGACTGAGGCTGAGGAGAGAAAGTCCATACGTGAGCAGCAGCAGCAGCAGCGAGAAGCTGAGCTTAGGGTTGAGGCTACGAGGTACTGAGCAGACATAGATCTTGAGAAGTCGCGGGTGGAGTCGACAGGGCAGCGTCTCGGTTCTGGGAATCGAGGTCTTGATCAGTCTTTGTCGCACCTGCTCAAGTTGGTCCCTGTATTTGATGAGTCGGGTGTCACTGAATTTTGTATGCGTTTCGAGAAGAAGTGCCGGGAGCACCAATGGCCCGAGGTTAAGTGGGCAGCCCTTGTTTCCTCTAGATTGGTTGGCAAAGGACTCAAGGCATATGATGCGTTGCCCTTGGAGTCATGCATCGATTACGAGGTATTGAAGGAGGCTGTCCTGTGGGCATAATTATGAGTTACAACCAGAGACGTACAGATTGAAGTTCCGGGGTGTAACGAAGGGTCGTGAGTGCACCTTTCTTGAGCATGCCCGGGATCTGTCCGATGCATTTAGAAACTGGCTGCATTCTGAGAAGGCATCGACGTTTGAGGAGTTAAAACAGCTGATGCTTCTAGAACAATTTTTTAAGTGTACGGGCAGCGATCTGACGTTGAATCTTAAAGAGAAAATCCCAAGAACTCTTCAGGAGGCAGCTGAGATGGCTAACCTTCGGATGTCACTGATTCGTGGGTGCGGGTCTGCACAACGGAACGATGCAGGTAACAAGGGGCGCAACACTCCCCCCCCCCCCCCCCCCCCCCGAGTCGGTGATTTTTTTTATTTTTTTTTCTATGTGATTGAGGGTATCGGGAATTTAGATAAAGGTTAAATTATATATCACTGGTACATGAAATATCCCAACAAATAGTTATAATATAATTACCAACAAGGTATTCGTCGATGGGTGTAATCCAGTCCCCCACACGCGGCTAATTCAATTGCATGACATGTAGGAATGTTCACATAATACAATATCGATACAATGAACTTAGCTTAAGAGGACTGGTGATGTAGGACTGTTGTTAATATTGTTGTAGATTAATATTTGTAGCACATGGTGAACTGTGGGTTGAGTCAGAGCCGGGGGAGGAGATGTTGACTGTTTGGTGTTGATTGAGAGACTAAAGGGCCGGCCTCCGATCGCTTCGCGAAATTACATATGGCTGCCGGCTCATAATAATTATAACCCATAACTTGGTTTCATAATACATCTAGAGCTGATGTAGATATTTATACATTACAGTTAATATTTAACCTAACTTAAGAATAAACTACAATACACAAAGAACCAGCCGAAATCGTACAAGCGATACGATACCGCCAAATTCAAATGTCCTATTGGACCAAACCCTGTCGGGATCATTACCCTATTCCCGACATATTGCCCGCCACCAAAAATGATATACAGGAACAAAAAAAGGACATCGAAGTCAAAGATCACCTTGTTGGATCTTTGATCTCCAAAGATCCACGGAACTCATAGCCGTCCTCCTTTTGGGACGAGCGCCACCTGAAGCCTGAGGAGGATCATCCTTCTCATCATCTGCTGCCCCACCTTGAGGAGCACTGTCACCAGCACTCTCCCGCGGAGGGGTATCAGTAGAGACGCCAGGATAATCCGGCAGTTCTACATCCTGCTCCAAGGGATATAACCTCACGACTGGGCGAGTAGTAACCCCAGTCGAAGTTCGTATTTTAGCAACCCTTATAAGACCATCAATACCCTGGAACAAATCGATAATCCTCCCAAGCTTCCAAAATAACCTAGGACGCTCATCATGAATCAGGACGATATCCCCGATACGAGGCCATCGTTGATTCGTCCCTTTGATCTTATGAGAGTGACGCTCGCGAAGAGACAGCAAATATTCTTGGGTCCACCATTTCCATAGATCGTCGGACACCTTGTTTACATACTGGAAGCGACGACGTGTGGCGTCAGCATTGCCGAACGTAGGGTCATGCAGATCTTCGTCATTGACGGACGATCTATGAAAGGTATTAAGGGTTCGTCCACGTGTCATCATGGAAGGCGAAAGGGGTAAGAGGTCATCAACATCTGCCGAGGTATAGGTCAAGGGCCTGTCGTTGACTGACATCTCAATTTCTATTAAGATGGTTTGCAACTCCCGTCTGGTCACCAGTGCCCTTCCTAATACCTTCTTCATGGCAGATTTGACGATACCGATAGTTCTCTCCCAAATCGCCCCGAACCATGGTGCACGTGCTGGTATAAATCTCCACTGACAACCCTTTCCAGTGAGGGTAGCCACAACCTGCGGGTCATCCATTAAACTCTGGAGATATTTAGAGGCCCCGACAAAACAAGTCGCATTATCGCTCATAATAATTTGAGGGAAACCATTGCGGCCTGCAAAGCGTCTTAGAGTATGCAAAAAACCCTCACTGGATAGGTCGTCAATCAATTCAATATGAATCGCTCTGGTTACCGCACATGTGAATAGGACGGCATATACCTTTATGATATTACCGGGCAATTCTCTAACATGAATCGCTCCGGTGTAGTCTACCCCGGTTACCTGAAATGGTTCAGTCCTTTGTACCCTGAACTCAGGCAAGGGAGGTAGATCAACTGGGGAGTAAGGCTTACCCTGTAATCTTTTACAGATAGTACAGCTATTGTGGATCCCTTTAATTGCTTGTCGCATCTTAGGGATCCACCAACGTTGTCGCATATACGCCAGAACATAATTTACGCCAAAATGTAGGCAGGTCCTATGGCATTGGCGAATCAACAGTTTGGTAATCAAATGAGAGGAGCTAAGGAGGACAGGATATTTCGCAGAATCAATAATGTCCGCTTTTTGTATCCTGCCTCTACACTTAATAATGCCTCCTTCCATATATAATCCTAGCTGCCTCATTAAGTTAGAGGGTTTGGCCTTTGACTCCTTGCTCAGGATTTGATGTTCAGTAGGATAAGATTCCTTTTGTACTAAACATATTAGTTTTGCTTCTGCTGATCTCAATTCATGGAGTCTGATATGCTTCGAATCTTCACTAAGGAAAGACCCGTGAGCCCGACTTCTCATGTTGTTAATGAACCGGTATATCCATGCAAATACCCGTATTACTTGATCATAGCTGCCGTAACGTTCCCACTCTACCAACTTGTTATCCTGATGTGTAGTACTCACATTCGAACTACTTAACACATCATCTTGGGGCACACTTGAAGGATCAGATATGTATTCCCTGAAATCCTGAGGCCATTCAGTTGGAGATGTAAGCCATGGAGGTCCATGCCACCAAATAGAGGAAGACATAAACTGCTGTGCTGAGATCCCCCGGGAAATTACGTCACTGGGGTTATCCCTGGTGCTCACATAGCGAAATGTAGCGGTAGGAACTAAGTTATGAATCTCATCAGTGCGATTAGAAACATAAACAGGTAACACTTTCTGGCTATGTACCCATGAAAGCGCTATTTGACTGTCGCTCCAGACATAGACGTTATTAATCTGTAATATGTCTGTATAAGCATCCAGTGTAAACTTTACTAGACGAGCAGACAGAAGCAATGCAGTAAGTTCTAATTTAGGAACTGTAATCTTCTTTATAGGGGCTACTTTGGCCTTCGCTATAGCCAGCGTCGCTTCACTACCATTACATATGTATATGGCAGTACCGTACGCACTATTACTAGCATCAGAAAAGGCATGTAGATCCACCTGGTGACCACTAATAACCTGACGAGGAAGTTGGACCTTGCAACATGCGGAAAGGTCCGACCGAATCAACCGCCAAGTATCCTGTAACTCAATCGGGAGGGGCGTGTCCCAATCTAGTTTTAGCCGCCACAGTTGCTGTAAAAACATACGAGCACGGATTGTAACAGGCAGCAAAAAACCTAGGGGATCAAACAACCTCGCTGACAAGCTTAAGCAGTTTCGCTTGGTCATAAGCTCACTGCCGCATGGGGTGTGACAGAAGGATATACAATCTGTGGTAGTGTCCCATTTGTGGCCTAAAAACTTCACCTCACTATTCTCAGTAGCTACACCGTCAGAAGCAAATTGACCTTTCAAAAGATCACTATTAGTGGCCCATTCTTTTAAGTATAAATGAGCCTTGGCAAATATATCACGGATCTCCCAGCATCTCTTGAGCAATAAATCTTCATTGTCTCCGGTGCCTTGAAGATTGTCCACATAGATCCCCTGCTTGATCTCATTCTTGAAGTCAGGATCTAGTCCAGCCTCCTCAAGATGACGCAAGATAGTAGCGTTGAGAAGGAACTGGGAACAGGTCGCCCCGAATAAGACGACTCTGAACCTGTAGACCAGGTACTCCGAATCTAGATCCATTGGGTCCCGTGGCCATAAAAATCTTGTCGAGTCCCTGTCTTCACGATGGAGTTGAAGCATCAGGAAGGCCTTCTCAATATCGGCGACCCATGCAAACTTATGACATCTGAAGCGCAACATAATTTGCGCTAGATCAGAGACCAGGGACGGACCCGTGTACAGACAATCATTCAGGCTATAGGAGCGATCACTGGATTTAGCAGAGCAGTCATACACAATACGAACAGGAGTGGTGGAACTGTCCTTTTTAATCCCATGGTGAGCAAGGTAATGGATGTTATCCCCATACTCACTGAGATCTACTCTCTCCACAAATCCACGTTGTACCTGCTCGGCTGGTACTGCCGCATAAGTCTCGCAATAACTTGGATCCTTGACAAACTGCTTCTGAAGGCCACGTAACCTACCAAGTGCTAGATGGAAATTAGTAGGTAATTTACTCTTGTTATCATTCCAAGGGAGCCTTACCACATACTGACCTCTGCCAGAGTCATACGTTACAGTCTCTTCATACGAGCTTAACGCTAGCTTGGACTCACGATCAAGTTCATGTGGGTCAATTCCAATATTGTCCAAGTCCCATAGCTTATCTATATCAGTACATGTATTATCAGGCACATTTGGCCGAATATATTTATCTATGGGGCTTACTGCTACCTTGAGGACCGTAACCACCTCCACCTGTGTGTCTTTAGAGGAAGTAGCATAGGATCCAGAAATGGCATACCCTTGGATCGTGGGGAGCATGATAAGCTTATCTACCCGCCGATATCCAGGGTGAACCAGGTCGTAGTAATAATCAGCTCCGACCAGTAGCATAATACCATTGTTAGCAGAGAGTTGATCATCAGCCAGTTTATAACCCTTGCTTCTGAGATATTTCAAATGTGGTTGAATCTCTGATGCTATATAGAAACTGGGTAGTGTGTCGACCACAACAGCCTTGATGGGACATACCTTTTTTCTATAAACATATGAAATCTCCACAATATCATAGTCACTGGAATCTATTTCACCAGTGAAACCATGGAGACGCAAATTCTCTTGACCCTTGCTGGTACACTTGAGCTGGGGTAATGATGACCGCAGAACGAATGACCTCTGTGAACACTGGTCAAGTAAGGTGCGCGTCATTATAGTATTATTATTACTCCCCACTACTGGCAGCATCATAGTAGGAAGCAATTGACATTCTCGAGAAGCAATGGACATGGTAGATACTTTATCACCCTCGCTCTTACTTTTCTCATGTGACTCTTTGGGGGTTCTCCCCTTTTCTTCGCCGTAGTGCCGATCAGACTGGGTGCAAAGGGAAAACCAATGTTTCCCCTTGCAATACTTACAAGGTTTGATGTAGGAATTGGTGCAGGTACTGTTGAAGTGGTCTCTTGCCAGACAGCTGGTACATAACTTAAGCGATTTAGCCTTGCTAATCTTCTGTGTAGCCTTAGGATACTTAGGACACTGATACCACAGATGACCGTGGACACTGCACAACTTACAACCTAATGATATTGGCCTTTTCTGTTTAGGAGAAGTCTGTACCGGGAAAGCTGCAGTAGATGGCGACATCTCCACTTGTCGGTAGTGTCCAGTACTCTCCATATTGAAGACTTCAGTCTGGTACACCTGCACCAACGCTTCCAAGTTTAGTGGAGAGTCGCTTAGTTGTCGTCTTAAGATTTCCCTTAGGGGAGAGGGTATTTTATTCAAGATATTCACACTAAATATCTCCTCCTTGGTGACGGCCATTGTCTCCATAGATCGGAGTAGGCTCTCAAAGGAGGCGTAGTACTCCTTTAGGGCCGTCACATCATAGGATGGAGGATCCAGCGTGAAGAACTTGGTAATTAACACGGTCTTGATGACTTCCACTCTCCCGTAAGTTCTCTTCAGCAACTCCACTGCAGACTCGTAGCTGTTAGCTTCTAGCTTGTACCCATCGACTAACTTCAATGCCTCCCCTTTCAATTGACCACGGAGATATGTGAACCTTTGGATGGATGTGAGTGTTTTATGATGATGGATGGAACACTCAAAAATATCCCAAAATCCAGTCCAGGTAGCCGAATCCCCGGAAAAGGTAGGCAAAGTAAGCTTCGGCAGGTTAAAACCAGTCGCCTTTGGTGTACCGGTATCCTTAACAGAGGTTGATTCTTGGGTGGAAGATAGTCTGGCTAAGGCTGTATTAACGTCCTCAAAGTACTCAAAATCTGCCGACATTTCTTCTTCCACATCGTCAGTAACTGTTAATAAACCATATACCTGCTGAGAATAACTATCATAAGTAGCTAGCGATTTAGTAACAGTAGCAATTTTACCTTTTATCTGATCAGCCGTGGCACTTATTAAAAATTCGTCAAGATCTCTTAAACCTCTATTCAAACTTCCCTTCATCCCTCCCTTAAGAATCTTAAGTTTCTTCAAATCTGTCATCGTTAAGGTTTAATTTTAAGCAACTTAAACTACAATGAGGTCAGACTACTAACCGTTAATCGCTTAGGAATCAACAGCGGCAAACCCCCATTACTTCAAGAAATTTACTCAAAAAGAATTACATAATACTTACATCCCCCTTAATATAAACTATCGAAAGGAAATGATCCAACTAGACAAAAGAATTAAATACTAAATCCATTAAAAGAAAGGGTAAGGTGAAGCACTAATTATTGTAAGCCCTTTATAGGTAAGCCTAGTTGGTTAAGCTACAATCATGAGGTCTGACTATTAACTGTCAATCGCTTAGGAATTAACAAAGACCGACACTCATGACCGCCACTTTAAGCAACTAGGCCTAGGCTATTATGAAATTTAAAGATAAAAGGTCACATGAGAACCCTCCCCACTAGCAAAATTAATAAAGAGTCCCACAATAACACAACACAACTAACACCACAGGCACACCACCAAAGCGATATGAAAAGCCACCACAGATACCTGCAGGCCTAGACTGCCTAGCCTAGCCTATGAGCGCGAAATGGCGCCCGACGAAATTACTCCAACCCCAATCTCCAGCCCAGCTAACCCACCAAAAAAACGCCAAGGCTCACACGCCCAAAAAACCTGGAAACTAGTCCCAAAAAAGAAAGGGACGGTTCCCAAACGGTAAAATACACGAGGGAAGAAACTGGGTCGAAACTAGGGAAACGGCAGTCGGCCAACAACGCGCGAGGCGGCAGCCATTTGTAAGACCACAAGCGTCTAGGAAGTAAACAAAACGGCACTACGGTACGGAAGCCTTAGGGCACGAAGGACCAATATTTATCGGGAATTTAGATAAAGGTTAAATTATATATCACTGGTACATGAAATATCCCAACAAATAGTTATAATATAATTACCAACAAGGTATTCGTCGATGGGTGTAATCCAGTCCCCCACACGCGGCTAATTCAATTGCATGACATGTAGGAATGTTCACATAATACAATATCGATACAATGAACTTAGCTTAAGAGGACTGGTGATGTAGGACTGTTGTTAATATTGTTGTAGATTAATATTTGTAGCACATGGTGAACTGTGGGTTGAGTCAGAGCCGGGGGAGGAGATGTTGACTGTTTGGTGTTGATTGAGAGACTAAAGGGCCGGCCTCCGATCGCTTCGCGAAATTACATATGGCTGCCGGCTCATAATAATTATAACCCATAACTTGGTTTCATAATACATCTAGAGCTGATGTAGATATTTATACATTACAGTTAATATTTAACCTAACTTAAGAATAAACTACAATACACAAAGAACCAGCCGAAATCGTACAAGCGATACGATACCGCCAAATTCAAATGTCCTATTGGACCAAACCCTGTCGGGATCATTACCCTATTCCCGACAGAGGGAGCCAAAAGGCATAACTGCCTATAGCGAGTGCCTCCCCCATAGTTGAAAGAGTAACAGGGCCAAAATCAAGGGACGTTCGCCAAAATGCCTGGACACACAGAGTTTGAAGCAATTTAAGTCATAGGAAGTGGGAAAGACTGATTCTGGGAGAGAGTTCCAGAGCTCAGCTGTTGAGTAGAAGAAAGTTTGAGAGTAACGTTTCACTCATGGGTTGGAGAGTTGCACAGAGTAGGGGTGGGATTGAGTTGCAAGACGGGTACCACGTGCCCTACGTAAAGGAGGTGGTATGCACCCGGAGGATAGCCATCCCTAGTCTTTGCTTGAGCCAGAGGGTTTCCCGGGGTTCTCCTGAAACTTCTCTGATTTTACGGCCTATTTCTCCTATGACTTGTTTGCCTTTCACCACCATCTCCCATGTCTCCCCACTAAAAATACGTCAAAACCCTTATTTCTAAGTCAAAAGTGCCTAAACAAATGTGTAACACTCATATTCCAACTATAACACATACGGTAAAGTTTAAAATCAATAAACAGTGCATGAGGGAGGGATTGAATGAAAGAGAAAGTTATGGGGGAGTGGGATGTCTGTCAGTTGGCCTTGTGTGTGAGTCTATGACCAAGATGGCCCCCAGCCCGCCAGTCGCCATGGTAACCAGGACGCCCGCGGGACTTGCCACTTCCTCGGCACTTATAAAACTTGTATCCATGCACTTATCACACTGTAACTTCACTTACAATGACATTATGTAATACATGTTGCTAATATATGAAGTATGAAGGCACACCCGATGCTCGGGTGGTGTAAATAACCGTCACTCGAAAACTGGACGCATCGTACATCTGCCATGCTGCCGCGCTCAGCTGTGGTGGTGCGGGCGGGACGTTTGAAGACCGCCCAGCACAGTATATGGTTGCTGGTTGGTTGAAGCTGCCCCCCCAACCCCAATAGGACCCCCAAATGACCAAGGTGAGTGTTTATTTTTGTGCTATTCATAATTTCTCACCTATTTCAGCTATTTAAGAAAATAAAACAAATATACCAAATCGGCTGGTCTCACAGCGTACTGTTATTATTAATTAGCTGGTGCTTAGTGGGTTAATCACAGCCGCCATATAGCATAAACTTCTACAGGGATCAAACAAAAAGTGTAGGAAAAAGTTGGAGATTTTTTAGGAGTTTGTTTACATTTTGGTCCCCTTTTAATTTGTTCGTCCTTTATCCTCTTCCTCATTAAATGTTAGAGACACATTTTCCGTTTGTTAAAGGGGCTTCTTATTTCTTCTTCATCTTTGTCATTTCCCTCTTTCTGTCTCTTTAATTTACATATGTAAACATTGACGTAGGTAGTAGTGTTTTCCTAGCCATTTACGTCTTGGTCTGCACTCTTGCACGGTTTTATCTCATTCAGTACCGGTGACCTCCTTTTGCTTATTATCTGGCAAATATCAGATGATTGTATTCAACTTAGAAAGGACGTCTACCCATTAAAAGACCACACACTATCTCAATCAATCATTTTAGCTACCATATATCCTTCCTAAGCTTCATAAAGTATTTTTTGTTTTCTATGTGATTGAGGGAGGCAAAAGGCATAACTGCCTATAGCGAGTGCCTCCCCCATAGTTGAAAGAGTGACAGGGCCAAAATCAAAGGACGTTCGAGCCAAAATGCCTGGACACACGGAGTTTGAAGCAATTTAAGTCATAGGAAGAGGGAAAGACTGATTCTGGGAGAGAGTTCCAGAGCTCAGCTGTTGAGTAGAAGAAAGTTTGAGAGTAACGTTTCACTCTTGGGTTGGAGAGTTGCACAGAGTAGGGGTGGGATTGAGTTGCAAGACGGGTACCACGTGCCCTACGTAAAGGAGGTGGTATGCACCGGGAAAGATCTGAGGAACACTGATTATTATAGTAGCGATAGAATAGCGAGAGAGATGCAACATTGCGGCGGAGAGAGAGAGAGAGAGATTGCAGAGAGTTGGTGAGTGGACGGGAGTTAATGATACGAAAGGCCTTCCTTTCAACCTTGTCTAGGAGAGTGGTGTGAGAGGAACCTCCCCACACATGTGAACAATACTCAATACAAGGGCGCACTATGCCCCTGTACAGAGCAAGAAGCTGTGCAGGGGAAAAGAACCCCCTAAGGCGGTTGAGCACACCCAGCTTCTGGGAGGCTGCCTTAGCAAGACTGGTAATATGGTCCTTCCAAATGAGAGCAGAATAAAAAGAAACACCAAGAATATTGAGAGAAGATGAAGGGTTGATTTTTGTATTGTTGAAGAATAAGGGATAGTCCGCTGGGAGATCCTGACGGGTAGATAGAGGGAGAAATTGGGTTTTGGAAGCATTAAAGTTAACAAGGTTTTCTCTGCCCCAATTGGAAATAGTATTTAGATCAGAATTTAAGAGTTCTATGGCTTCATTACGTTTGTCGTTGAGGGATTGCTGGCTGGGGCGTTCTGAAAAAGTAATGGAGTAGTGTAAGGTTGAGTCGTCTGCGTATGAATGGATGGGAATTAAGGTACAGTTAAGGAGATCTTTTATAAAAATTAGGAAGAGAATAGGAGATAGGACAGAACCCTGAGGAACACCGGAGTTTATAGGGTGAGGAAGTGAACAATGGCCGTCCACAACCGCGGCTATGGAACAGCCGGAAAGGAAATTAGAGACAAAGGCACAGATGGAGGGATAGAAACCGAAGGAGGGTAGTTTAGAAATTAAAGATTTATGCCAGACTCTATCGAAGGCTTTCGATATGTCTAGTGCAATAGAAAAAGTCTCACCGAAGTCCCGAAAGGAGGATGACCAAGAGTTAGTAAGATATGAAAGAAGATTACCAGGAGAGCGACCCTTAAGGAAGCCATACTGGCGATCTGAGAGCAGATTATGAGAAGAGAAATGCTTAAGAAATTTGGAAGCAAGAATAGTTTCAAAAACTTTAGAAAGACAAGAAATGAGAGCAATTGGACGATAGTTGGAGGGTTGAGAGCGGTCACCCTTCTTTGGGACAGGTTGAATGTGAGCAAACTTCCAGCATGAAGGGAAGACGTTAGAGGATAGACAGTGACAAAAGAGTTTGCCTAGGCAGGGAGTCAGCACGGAAGCACAGTTTTTGAGAACAATAGGAGGAACACCGTCCGGACCGTACGCCTTATTAGTGTTAAGCCCAGAGAGGGTAGAAAGTACATCTTTAGAAGAGATTAGGATATTAGGCATAAGTAAGAGAGAGGAGGGTGGAGAGGGAGGAATAGCACCGGAATCATCCAAGGTGGAGTTTCTAGCAAAAGTTTGAGCGAAGAGTTTAGCTATGTCAGAGGAAGAAGTGATGGTTGTGCCATCAGAGTGGGAATGGGGAGGGAAAGACGAGGAAGAGAAATTGTTGGAGAGGTTTTTGGCTAGATGCCAGAAAGCTTGGGAAGAGCTAGAGTTGGATAGTTCAGTGCATTTGTTATTGATGAAACAGTGTTTGGCAAGTCGAAGAACAGATTTGGCTTGATTCCGGGCAGAAACATATGAAGAATGAGAGTCTTGAGTTTTAAGGCGTCGGTACCGTTTGAATGCTTCCTCCTTATTGCGGACAGCAGTAGAACAGGCCTGAGTAAACCAAGATTTTTTAGCATTAGTCTGAGAGAAAGAGAATGGAATATATGCTTCCATGCCCGATAGGATTACCTCAGTAATGCGTTCAGCACTCTCCGAGGGTCCTCGGCCACGGAAGCAGAAATCATTCCATGGGAAATCAAAGAAGTACTGCCGAAGAGCCTCCCAGTCGGCAGCGCCAAAGTGCCACAAGCGCCGCCGGCTAGGAGGATCGGGTGGCCGTATTGGAGAGATAGGACAGGTGACAGAGATACACCATATAACCATTACAACAAGAGCAACGATACTAAGTTTGACCATAAACCTAATACCGTCCCGTTTAAGAAGGGTCAGGGCCCTTCCCCACCTCAAGGGGGAGTTAGAGTGTTTTCATTGTAATGAGAAGGGGCATTTTGCAAGAGCCTGTCCAAGCAAGCTACCTAATGCAGTTGTGTCTTTGGCTCGCAACATTGGGGTGTCCCCGAAGTCGTCTGAGTTTGCCCGGAGTATAACGTCAGAGGCTGGGACACAGCCAGTGGAGAAGAATCCGGAAGGCTCGAACCCTGTCCGCGATGTCTTTTGTGACCATCGAGGGCATGGCTGCGTGAAGTGGGCTGGTAAGAAGCATGGAGTTGAGCTGTTGCGAGACACGGGTGCCTCTCAGACTTTAATGAAGAACTTTACTGGTAGACCAATAAACGCGGCACGGGTGGTTGTGGTGCAGAGTATCAATGCTGTCAAGTCATACCCGTTGGTCAGGATGGAACTGGAGGTGGATGGTGTGACACGAGAGTTGGATGTGGGTGTTGTGGAGAACTTGCCTGTTGTGGGTGTCGACCTCCTTCTCGGCAACGACTTTGCGGTGCCTACTTCTGAGGTTTCACCCTTAGTCGTTGCCGAGAAGCCGGCCGACGTGAGTAGGGAGGAACAGGAGTGGGTAGAGAAATGGCAAGTACAACCTATGGCGTGCGTTGTTACAAGACCTCTTGCATCCAAAGTGTCACAGCCTATTCCTCAGTCTTCTGATCAACGGAGGAACGGTTGGAAGAAGATGGCTAATGTTGGTAACAGTTTGAAGAGTTTAGTACCAGCAGCTCTTCTTGGCAACTCAGTATTGGCACCATTGTTGGAGTCTGGAGAAGCCCCAGGACCTGTCACAGCTAGTGAGGAGGTAGGGCAGGAAGAGACTCCGAGGCAGCAACGTTACACACAAAGAGAAAATAGGGTTGCTCAGTTAGATATTGGGGGGAGGACTTGGGTTGCTTCGGAAGAATCTAGACAGGTTGGTTCCCTCAGATATTTGTAAACTGCAGTTGGAGGATCCGGAAGTTCAGAAGTGTGGTAATGGTGCTGTCGAGATCAAACACGAGGACGGGGAAACATGTCATGTGAACCTGTTGGAGGAGTTTGTGAGGCAACCACCTGAGCAGCCTACTGTCCCTGCGTTGGTCTGCAGCGGCCAAGGTGGAGAAGGAGAGGGGGCAGTAGGGCACAGGTGGAGGAGAGTAGGGATTATCATGTCTCGGCGGAGCAGTGGGCGGGGGACACGAGTCTGGTGGCTGTGGAAGCGCTAGAGCACCTGCCTGAGCAGCAGTGTGCAGCGCTCCAGCACCAGCTCGGTTCATACCCCACTGGTCGTGCCGAGCCCCTGAGCCTCACAACTCAGGCGGTGCAAGATGTTCAGCGGGCAGGTCACGTGAATGTTGGGAGACCGTTAGCCTCATTGTTTCGGTGGTTCAAGGTGGGCGACGAGGCTTTGGCATGGTTGCCAGATCAGGGTCGACCCATGGCTGCCAAGGGTGGTTGTCAAAAGGAGGACTTTGAGCAGATTGGTGAGGTTGGCTGTGGCATAGAAGTGCCCAGTCGTCGCATAGCCTCCCAATGCTGCTCTAGTCGATTGCAACAGCCCTACCATAGACCGACTGTATCTGGCCATGGCGCTAAAAGCGGTGATGCTGCGCAGGCAGATGTAGTCGTAAGGAATGCGGGGGTGCGCATGTACGATATCGGCGGGGAAGCCTTAGCAATAATGAACTATGGGAGTGACTGCCCAGGTGGTACTGATTGTCCCTCTCATGACCTGGTTGTTCTAGGGACGAAGGTGGAGAAGGAGGGAGACTACAGGTTAGAAGCTGCGGTCTCGGCTGGGTTGTGGGAGGGCACTAGGCATGTTCTGCGAGATAAGTTGTTTACTAGGCTGGGGTAGTGCATCCGCATGTTTGTTGCTTCTCCAGGCCTGATGTACGGGGTAGAATCCAACATGGAGGCTGGAGAGGCTCAGTTTAACTCCCTACCGTATAAATCCTGCTAAAAAGCCTGTCGTGAAAACAGAGCTAGACGACATGTGGAAAAAGGGTCTGAGGGATGAGGGATAAAGGATATTGTGTGTGGTCGTTGCCAGTGAGTTTGCAACCTGAGTTGAGTGGCAAGATCAGTGTGTGTGCATTATCCCTGACAGACGCCTATACCTTATCGGGAGTTGACGACACCATAGACCGCCTCGGGGCTGCATCGCCTATCACGAAGGTAGAACTAGTGAAAGGTTATTGGCAGGGCCCGTTGCCAGAAAGAGCGAAGAGAAATGCCAGTCTTGTGATGAACTGGGCAGTTTATCAGTGCCAGGTGTTGTTTTGCTGTCAGGACACAAGTTGGATGTGTGGCATGCTAAGGGCACTGATAATGTTTTGGCTGATTGTTTGCAGGAAAAGCCTCGCCGTTCAGTCAGTGTGTGTTGAGAGTGGAGTAAAATTGGCTTGCCCCTGTAAGTGCAGCCGCCAAAAACATATTACAAAAAATTAAAATTCTATAAAAACTCTTTAATAGTTAAATTTTGTTTAAGTATGTTATAGCTAAAGTTCTGAGTCGAACCTGTGCTTCTCTCAGAAGGCTGGGCTAGTAGAAGCTCGCTCTAGAAGCATAGCAGTATGAATTAATTAAGCTATTGTGTTGGGAGGGGTTGTAATTTTGTTTTTGATGAGAACTGAGCTTTGCCTTCTTTGTTGCGAAGTGGTTAGGGGTGGCGAGTCTTATCGGGGTTCTGCTTGTCAGATATAGAGCTCATGGTTGAGCGTCTAATATCTTGGGTGGGGTGTGATGCCTGCAGCTCAGCAGAACGCCACGTGGGCTCAGCCGCTCGCTTGGCCACTCGATGGCACTTGCCGGGGGAAGGTATTTGGCTGCAGTCTATCTACAGTATGGTTCTTTCTTTCATAGTGTTCGTGTTGTTACAGACAGTCCCGTGGAGGTCTTTATTTTCGTCTGTGACAACGGGAAGCATTTTATATCATGAGTTGAACATACGATGCATTGTATATAGTTAAGGAGAGAGAATAATATAGGCAGTGGGGTGGTAGTGTGTGCGTGCGTATACATGTGCTGCCTCCCCCATCGCTTTGTAGGCTCGCGCGCGTGCCGTCTCACGCCTCTTGATTGGCTGGTGGTTCCTGGTGCCTTCTGCAGCCCTGCTGCCTGGTGACGTAGCAGCCTGTGATTGGCTGACCACCATGCCTTTGTGTGTGATCCTGGAGGGGTCCCGATGAGTTCCTTCCTCAGAGCTTTCCTGACTAGCATACCCTTCACATGTCCCTTGCCCCCGTCTCCCGACTTCTACCTATAGAGCACTATCTCTCTCTCTCTCAACTTCTTACCTCTCATTCTTGTACTCTATTTAATATCATAACTTCCCTTTGGTTCTGCACAATTTCATATATCGGCCATCGTATTATATGCTGAAGCTGTCAGATAACACATGTTTAGTTAGGCATTTTGGAAGGGTTACCATTTTTGTCTGTAGAGGTTCGACACACTCACGGTGTCTCCCTTCCTGTATCTTCGTGGTCTGCTGGGGGATTTAATGCTAGACTGGGATAAGGCTACTGGTGTTGTAATTTCCGATGTGTACTAGGTTTTGTTGAACCTGTACAATCGCAACGGAGACGTGGGAAGCCTAGGTTGTCTTTCTGACTGTGTACCTTGTGAGTTTAGCACTGTGTTGCGAGTGAGGGCTTTTGCCTCTGCCATCCAACACTGTGCTAACTCGTTTGCTTTGACTTTGAGAGGGTCGCCAGGAGAGAACCAGATACTAGCGATTTGGATCTCTCAAGAGAGCACCCCGTCAATTAACGTAATTTGGCCGCACAGCCTTAAGGACTTCGCTAGGCTACGAGCCGCTTGATCAGCCATGGTTTCCTAGCCTACTACATCCCAGCTAGACTTTATTCGCCTAGCAGACACCAGATTTAGATTATAAACTCTTTCTGTTATGTATGCATTATTATTCACGGCATTTATTAGTCTAGGTTGTTGTTGAGTTGCACAACCCTAGTAGGCTGTTTCGTTGATGAGGAAGTACTTCTTTTGCTGTTTGAGTTCCTACTATTGCGCAGTTATTATTATTCCCATGCCAGTTAACCCTATATGTCCTTACAATTGTCATATCCTGTTCCTGCTTTATACTACAGTTCAAAATCCGATACGATCATCTTACCCCAGCATCAGACTTTCTTCAGAAGATTCCTGCTCGATGCTTTGGGACTTTCGTTCACTTTCTTTAGTATAGGAGTGACAGTTCATTATTGTTTAAAGTAACTTTAAATATACCTTCTTCTAGTTTGCATTAAATCATTGCAGTGATTTAATTAACCCTTAATTAGAGGCTCACCACATAAGTCGTATTTAATAAAGCTGGACTATTTGGCGGCGCTCGACATAGGTCGAGTGGCAATTTCAGCACGTAATGTTGCTGAGAGAGAGAGAGACAAGTGGTGGCAGGAGAGTAGCGAGCGTATGACTGCTCCAGACCACCGCGGCGAACATACTGACACGAATCCCAGCTCCCTCCTCCCTCTCTCACTCGCTATATAAGGAATTGTATCGGGAAAGTGGCTAATGACATGCTTTTTGCACTCGCGTTGCACGGTTATTGCAAGAAAACTAGCCATCATAAAAGGATCGTTATGGTGTCATTCGAAAGCTCTGTTTATGCCCTTTCAGGGATAGATACTTGTTTTACGTTCTGGGTCTTATTTAGGCATGAAAATGATCACGTAAACAGCCCTATTTTGGCTAAAAACACCCCGCTGGGTGGTACATATAAATAAACCGCATAGGCCGCTCTTAAGGTGTTAAGATCTCTATCTTTTCCTAGTATACATTATTACTGTAATTGTATGTTGTTGTGATCAGGCTGTATCAGAGATCATCAGCCTGTAGTAGTAGTGCACTTTTACTGAGTTATAGGATACCCCATTATCGCAGATTTAACTCTGGAGGGTATAGGTGTTTTTGTGCGCCGGCATTATAAGTTCAGGGGTTGGATCTAGTGTTACCGTTGTGGCTGTGTGCTTTCCTAGTCCAATGATTAAGAGCCCTTGTTTTATACGAGCCCCGGTCGTAACAATATGTATTTATTGGATGTATTTGGGGCGAAATGGGTACTTGAGGGCTGGCTGGACGAATTTAGAACCTAGGCTTAGGCTAGGCCTAAAATTGTTCGCATGATAGAAACAATGCCCCAATCTACAGTATTTATGGTTAGGACTGTCATTTAGCCATGTTTACATTATTATTTACAATGCATAAGATTTAGGCCTAGGCTACTTGATGTAGCCTAGACAAAATACATGTTTTCATAGCCTAACCCAGGGAAAAAGTGCGGTAATTGTTTAGATATTGGGCCTTTTTTTCTAGTTATTAAAAATGTATTCCATGGTGTATTATATGATACAGTATAATGCATAAAATTTAATTTGTGTACAATAAAACATGTTTTCATAGGCAAAAAATAGAAAAAGATGCCCATGTTGGCATGAGCACGGAACCGATTGAATTTTCCCCATAAGAACAGTGCCCCGATCTTGGCTGTTTCAATCCTAGCTCTATTTCTGCAGAACCGATTAGCAGCTAGGATGGGGGCTCCACTGTACACTATCCAAAAAGTATCTGCACCCCTACCCTGATAATCTGGTATGTACACCTTGGTAGGGTTTGCATATCTATCTATACTACTATCTACCTATGCTACCAAAGACCTACTACCTACAACCTATACTACCAAGCTGTACACACCAGATAATCAGGGTAGGGGTGCAGATACTTTTTTGACCGAGTGTACATTCATAAGTCTGACGCTTAGCTTCCAGAGGAAGCAGCCCATTAAACGATAGCCATGTCAGAAACTGCCTCCAGGCTAACAGACATGTTCCCACCATCCAATTCGACCGTCCCCGTTCCACCATGTGAATTATGCTCACTATCAGTGAAAGAGTATACCTAGAGCAGTCCCTCCGCCACTGTTCTTATTTTATATTTCCCTGGCTGGAGTGTAATGACCACAGGACAAATAATGGCAGATTTTTTTAAGTAGGCTGTGAGAGTAAGGCAGTCGGGCACTATGGGAAACACCATTATGGCTCCACTACCTTCACCACTGACATAAAGTGAGAAATATGAATGATGAACAAGGTCAAGTCAGAATTTACATTATACAGAGTACAGGACACAATTTCTTGCTGATAGAACCCGCCCACCACCAAGCTATTTTCGATCCCGAAGATATCAATAAATGTGTTGGTTATTCACCATATACAAAATTTAAAACTAAAACTGTATACCGGTAGTTGAGGGAGGATGATGGGAGTTAACCACCTACCATTTTCATTGTTATTAATTATTATTTATCTTCATTTCAGACTATAAATCACTGATGCAGGAAGTAGAGGAGATAAAGAAGATTGTTCTACAGATAAGAGAAGGTGTTACAAACCCAGAAGCAGATGAAGAGGACTTGGAAGTCCTGCAGGACCCAGCATTAAGTGAGGCCCAGCTGAAGGAGTTGAACACCAAGGTCGAAGAGTCAACAATCGATCGCCGTCGGGTGGTAAGTATTGTCGACTTAATGAGTAACAATTCATAACTCATTATTAGAAAAATTAAGTAAGTTTTCTCCTTTTCTTATTTATAGCCAATGACATTGGTGGCATTCCTAGAACAAAATAGAAAGGCAAATAAGTTGTCTTCGAAACCAATGTTTGCATTATTTTTGAAGTTGGCTTCATTGACTTATCTCATTGCACATAATTGTTTCATTTACATTAATACCAGTCATAAGTTATATTTCATAATTAATGGGTGTCAGAGGTTACACGGTGTGCTTTTGGCGCTGGCATATGAAGTGAAAACCGATAATTACTGGTCCACTGACCTAGCCCGAGGACAGTACTAATAACTATGCCATAGGAAACTCAGGTTTACAATGCAAGGTGAAATTGCAATTCACATACAACCATGAGGTACAGTTGTCCACATAAGTTTTGTTTCTCAGTATCATCTTATGTAGGGCTATGACAGTAACAATTTATTTACGTATGTACTGTATATACTCTGGCACTGACCCCAGTTTTTGTGACCCCTTTGGTTGCTGGTAGGTGTGTGTGGGGTGGGGGAGACTCGTAAACAGAGCACCAACGGGGACATCACAACACATCAGGGAAACAAAACACCAAATCACACATCTAGGTCATCCAGGAGAAATAGCCAGTGACCCAGGCCCATTTGTGGTCCCCAGCCAGATTCCCCGGTCCCGTCTATTAATTAATAGTTAACTAATCAGATAAGTTACCTGGTTCCCGGACGGATTGCCGACGGACACTTCGCCGAACGGACATTTCGCCGACTGACATATGGCCGAACAGACATTTGGCCGAACGGACATTTCGCCGAACTGTTACGACCGGCACTACGAAATAAACAAGGGCACTCAATATTGGACTAGATGATAGTCTATATCCTGAACAACGGTACGCTAATTCCAAACCCTCGAACTATTTCGCCGGCGAACAAAACACTTAAACCCTCCAGAGTTAATCTCCTGGATAACGGGATATCAATTAACTGGGTTTTAGTGCACTTCTACAAAGGCTTACCGATGACGGAAAAGCCTGCTCACAACAGGAGTACTTTACGTTAATAAAATGCTCTTAAGTAATAACAATGCTTGAATAAACTATAACAAGATTAAATAAAGGAGGATATGCTTACGTTAACTTTAGTGGGAGTCTGTACTCAACACTAACCTCTACAATGCTCTATGAAAAGACTGGAAGTCTAGTCCTACAGCAATCAGATAAAGAATCTTCTGAAAACGTCTGATGCTCTAAGATGCTCGTTAATATAGAACAGAAATAATGCAGGGGCAGGACACCAAAGCGTGTATCTTAAATACACCAATAAGTAGGATATATAAAACAAGGGAGTGCAACAACTCTGTGACAGCACTAATAATCGCCACTCAAAACAGTACTTCCTTAGCCAACTTAACAGCCAAACTGGGTTGTGCACTATGCATCAACCTAGGCTAAAATAAGGCGTGAATAATTCCTAAAGCATACACAATTAAAGTTAATAAACACAATGCTGTCTTTCTCACTAATAAAGTCTAGCAGTGGCATAAAAAGGTACTAAGAAACTAGGCAGAGCGCAAGCATGCTCGTAGCCTACTGTCTCCCCTTGAACAGATTTCCCTTATGTTACGTTAAGTGACTTGGAGGCTCTCTTGGTAAGTCCAGATCTCAAGTATCTGGTCTTACCCTGGCGCTCCACAAAGGTCAACAAAATGAGGTAGCAAGTATGTAGGCGAGATTAGGCAAGAGCCCTTCACTTGTATACTGCTACACTCGCAAAGGTAAATATGCACAAGGGTTACAGGCTAGCTAGCTTCGTCGATGTTGTACAGGCTCTGACTTGCCACATACATAACTCAGACAATGACCAAAGATACCTTCCACTGTCTAGCATTAAATAATAAGAGAGAACAGCTCAATAATTAGGAGCACCCCAACACTATGGTACCATTTGACTATGACTCTAATAATCCCTAAAACTAGTGCAAACATATATGGAGAGCTGGTGCTGGTAATACGACTGGCCGACTATGGAAGTCGTATGCAGAACCAGAAGGGATAAGTAATTGAATAAAGAGAGAAGTATGAAACCTAAGAAGTTCAGAGAGAGAGAGACAGTAGTATAGAGGGTTATATGGGGGACAGAATTGCAAGGGACATGCAGGACCTCGCACACCAAGCCTAGCTCTGAGGAAGGTAGCTCTGAGGAACCCCTAGGATCACACACAAAGGCATGGTGGTCAGCCAATCACAGGCCGCTACGTCACCAGGCAGCAGGGCTGCAGAAAGCGCCAGGAACCACCAGCCAATCAAAACCGAGAGAAAGGACCACGCCGGCGGGAACCTCAGGGAGGGAGGAGGGAGGAGGAAGAGCAACACTCAACTTCCCCACCCTGCTGGCTTGCTCTCTCTCTCTCTCCTTCACTACAATGCATCCTATATTCTAGCAATGATATAAAATACTTCCAAGTGTCACAGACAAGAATAAAGATCACCACTGTTCTGTCTGTGACAACATGTACTCTATGAAAGAAAGAACATCGTTCTACAATTATTGTAGCCCATATCACTGCCCCAGCAAGCGCTAGCGAGTCACGAGCGCATTCTGGCCAGCATAACAAAGGGTAGCACACTGTACCAGATAACCCTTTGACTCAAAGAAGTTCTTCCTAAATATAATAGTATTATTTAATAATAATCACATTAATGATAAACGGTGTGGTCGTACTGAAAGGGTATGACAAGATAGTTTCGTTGATAATCTCAAACTTTACATTAACCCTACCGGTTACGTCTTTTTGTATTTTGTTCTAGCTATACTGTATTTAGACGATTTTGTGCAGGTTAAGAAGGATCTGTGGTGGTAAAAAGGGTTAAGTGAAATAGTTTGAAGCCTGTTAATTGCTGGAAGTCCATATTAAACTGAATATAATCGTCAAATAGGAGACAGAATAAAGTTAAAAAGACGTCGCTGGGACACAAGAGGTTAAGGTATCACATAAGATTCCTGAATACACAATGGGTATCACTTTGTATGATTATGGATACTGATTATTCATGTTCCATTGTTGAAATGTTATTTATAGGTGAATGAGGAATACCGTTTTTCTGCATGACATGGATACATGGGCATATATTTCCAAGATCACATTTCCACTCCTATTTTGTTAATTGCACAATTAGACTCACATGGACCCATCCATTCCCACATTCGCCCACATTACACATCCACACCCATACATCCTACCAGATTCCACAAACATCCATCCATCCACATACAGTAGAGACCCAAAATCACCTTCCCACACAACCTTACATTGACTCACCCATATTCCACTCCTGTGCCACTAGCAAAGTAACCAAAGTTGTTTTAATATCAGAAATATATAAAGCCTCGTCCTTCTTCATGCCAGGATTTATCTTCACCAATACCTACTATGATTCGACTGAAGTTATGTCACAACACTTAGTGAATAAAAGGAAAATACAATTGTTGTAACTTAGTTGTGTTACTGCTTTAATTAACTATATGTTGTTCAGAGTTTTCCCAGCTGCATATTATACTGTAGGATTGTTTGTTTAATCGCAATTAGAGAGGGTAAGTAAATAGATAACCAGCTACATAATTGTTCCCACCACCCTCTTTCACGTTGTTGTCTTATATTACAGTGGGTGGGATGACATATTTACATTTCGTTGCATTGACATAGCCTAGTACTAATAACGCAGCAGCTTATATAGATATGTTATACACATTGTTGAACCTTTCATTACGTAATCATTGTGTGCAGTATTAAAATAGAAAATACAAGTATTTCGCCCACAATATGCAAACACTATTGTGCACTGAAAAGTGTTGCAATGTTTAAAATAATATTTATAATTATACTTAGTCAGTTTGTAAACTACAATTACGAATTATGTAATATGTCTTAATATTGTCTCCCTTTATGACTTCAATCGATTTGTTTCCTAATCCTGACCCAAACGAACTGTACTTGTAACAACTTGATATTACCCCCAGGGATCTGTATTAGGTCCTCTGTTGTTTGTTATATACATAAATGACCTTGATTTAGGTATAACTAGTAGGATAAGTAAATTTGCAGACGATACCAAGATGGGGAGAACAATTGATTCAGATAGAGATATAGAGTGCCTCCAAAGGGATCTAGATACCTTACACGAATGGTCAGTAAATTGGCAGATGAAGTTTAACATTGATAAATGCAAGGTATTAAAGATAGGGAAGATGCATACAAATGTTAAATATAAACTAGCTAATGTGGAATTAGAAAACTCGAATTGTGAGAAAGATCTAGGTGTGTTTGTTAGCAATGATTTGAAGCCTAGACAACAGTGTATAAGCGTTCGAAACAAGGCAAACAGGATTCTCGGGTTCATCTCAAGGAGTGTGAGTAACAGAACTGCTGATGTTATCTTAAAACTTTACTTGTCATTAGTGAGACCCCATATGGATTATGCTGTTCAATTTTGGTGTCCTTATTACAGAATGGACATAGATTCATTGGAGAGAGTACAACGTAGAATGACAAAAATGATCCATAATATTAGAAATCTTCCGTATAAAGAAAGGTTGAAGAAATTAGGCTTACATTCGTTAGAGAGACGCAGAGTTAGAGGGGATATGATAGAGGTGTTCAAGTGGGTTAGTGGGATTAACAAAGGGGACATGACAAATGTACTAAAGCTCAGTGATAGCGAAAGAACTCGTACCAATGGTTTCAAATTAGATAAAATTCGTTTCAGAAAAGATATAGGCAAATATTGGTTTGGTAACAGAGTTGTAGATGGGTGGAATGGACTACCAAGTGCTATAGTGGGATTAAAAACGATAGGGAGCTTTAAGATAAAATTGGATAAGCATATGGACGAGAAGGGTTGGGTGTGAAGGGGGATCAGCAGGGTTGGGCCAATCAGCGCTCTGCAGACCCCCGTAATCCTGCGTTAATCTCTAACCGTTTTGGTAAGATGATCCTCAGGGTATTAGAGTGTTGAGCCTATAATTGGGCTTTGTAATTGGGGTTGTGTGGGACAGGGATCTGCCTTGCTTAGGCCAATCGGCTTTCTGCAGACTCCCATTTTCTTATGTTCTTATGTTCTTATATTGTAGCATTGATAATGTGTGTTCTTGTCTGAGTCTATAATACAATAATACTAGAATACTATGCATTTGTGGTATTTATATATATATATATATATATATATATATATATATATATATATATATATATAGGCCTAATTTGTGATAGGGTTTGGAAACAAGCATGGTTTGCTATAATAGCTCTCAGTCGTGATATCGGATTACCTAAATTATCAGGTAAAGCTTTTCGAGGCCCCCAGTGGCTGTTTGACATGTGCAGTTATGCCATGTTGCACTGTGCTACAGAGGAGTTTAAATTCCAATCTACATACTCCCTGAAACATTTAAACTCAAGACTCCGAATCCCACTGGACCCGTCCAGCAAATCAGGAGTCACCTTAGTCCGTAAACAACTGTCCACCACTCACAGTCGGGCTATCACCCTCAGTCTGGTGTCTCACATTGTTTTGGGCAGCGGCAGTTGTCACCACCGATACTGTTTTGGTCAAGAGTTATCCTTTATGAGATAGTGTGATCAGTTCTCGTGGTGATGCCAGTGAATTTGAAGCTACGGTGGCCACAAGGAAGTGATACCAAACATTACACATTAGGGCAGTGTATGAGGACTGTAATGAGGTGTTATGACATTGGCTAGGCTCACCCACTTTATGTAAACAATCTGTGGCACGGTAACATATATTATTATCGCCTAGACATTTTAGAAAGGCTTTTCTCAATACCTAACCAAACCTTAACTAATGTATATCAGTAAGCTGAACGAAACTATTTACTAGACTACGCAAGTGATCTAACGAGCCTATCCGAAAAGATAAAATGTGGAAATCCGAGACAAAAACTCGTAGGGGACCTGAAGTTGTATTCTTAAATTTGAAAGATGAATGGGTTAAACGAGATTAATAAGCCAATTTTGAAATGGGTGAGCGCGAGCAAAATGATCATTGGAAGTTTGCCTATCTACGTGTTGGCCAGTTTCATAATGAAACAAATTTGTTATTTGTAACAATTTTGGAATATCATTTGCAGTGTTATACACATTTCCGACCCATTCTTCGAAAATATAACGATAGGATGTGAGGAGAGGCCCCACGAGTGATGAAAGTAGAGTTTAAGTCCAAGATAAAGTGAAGAAAGATGAAGAGTTGGAGACGTAAAAGATGGTGGGCTGAACCACCTTGCTATTAGTCTTGCTGGTTGTTGTGCAGGATTTTGGCCTTGTTCAGCTTGAGCGTTTTCCGAAGTGTTTTTAGTTGATTTATGCTGGGGTAGTTAGGAGGCTCGGTGGTAGTTGAAGGTGTTGCAGGCGGGTCGTTGATGTTGGATTTGTTGTTGGTGAGCCAGGCTATGTTGATTATTTTGCCCTTGGGATTGGTTGATTCTTCAGCTGGCTCCTTTTCGTCCATCGGTGACAATTCCAGCTCCTCCCCTGGTGTTGAAGTTGCTGCCTCCTGGACTCTAGGTGTTGGAGTCTTCTGAAGGCAGAGTGGTCGAGGCAGAAGTTGAGTGTTGGAAGGCTTTTTTTTGGGCGGCTTCTCTGTTGTTCTTCGGGCAAGGAGATCTGGAGGGATGATGATGGTAGGCAGGCCATTGGCAGCCATATAATTATATAGTTTATCGTTAATATAATGTAATACTGGGACACACATTTTAATGATTAACTTTTGTTTAATTAACACGATTCAAGCTATATAAATGGTTGAGAAGGTTAGCAGTATCTTTTCGAAAAGTTAAGAGTTTTGTTAGTTTAGTTATTCTAAAGTTAAACATCTAAATATGTCAAGTAGTATACCGTACAATATGACAACATTCCAGATTGCATTGAAAAGACAATTCATTTCAGAAATGTCATGCGTTATGTAATGCACTATATTAAGATGCAAGGAATATGTTGATCATTCTAGACTATTTTTTTTAGTGTCAGTAATACAGTATGCTATATTCAAAGTCGTTTTGATGACCTAGTACAGCTGAAAATATGTTCATATTAAAGCATTTAGTCTTAGTAGACCTTTGCAAGTAGACGGCAGTTTGTTACAGCTGTTGTAGCAGGGGTTTGTGAAGATATTGATATTTGTGTAAATAACTTACTGGAGCTAGGGGCGTGACTCAATATGTTCACAGGATGTTAGATACTAAGGTGTTATAAAAAAATCCCATTAACATGTCAGTAAACGTGTTCTCATAACAGTAGGCTACAGTAAAGTGTGGGACGGTAGGCAGTATTTTACGCTAAGCAAGATTTAAGTGTTCTACACCAATGTTTGTTCTGGGACAACTGCCCCCCGGATATTTCTGTACCAAAATAACCAAACCATACATCACTAGTACTAACTTACCAAGCATCACTAACCCTAACTTAACCCATCATCACCTAATCTGATCTAACCAAGCATCACCTAATCGAATTTAACTAAACATATAATCTAACCTAACCCAAGACCAACTAATCTAATCTAACCAAGCATCACCTAAACTAACTTAACCAAATGTATAATATAACCAAACCAACCATCACCTAATCCAATCTTGCCTAACCAAATCTAGCGTATTCTATATTATTTTAACCCAACCTTATCTCATCTCACATAGATTAGTAATTTACTTTAACTTAAAGTAGCCTATATTATCCAATCCTAACGTAACCTACCGTATCCTAATAGATCATAATTTTACTAAAGCTAACTTAACCTATGATAACCTGACCTAGATCAACATAACAGTTAGTCTATCCATTATAGGTAGGCCAGAAATCGTGACTCCAAACCTCTCTAAAGCAAAACAAGTCTTGAGAAAATTATTTGGAAATGTCCTCACCTATTCCCACATGACTCTTCCTAAATGGTAGAAATATTAGCTTCATTACTCTGGTTCCTTTTTAGTTGAGAAGTTGGTGGTCAGGATTCGGGACTACTTATAATGAATAGACTATAATTATAACCTACGCTTGCTTCGTGTTTAAGGGTGACGAGGAGTAATTGTCCTGGTACTGCTAATTGTATGTTGTCCATTCCTGACTGTATGTATAGCTATATGGTGAAGTGTGTCACCCAATACATTACTTACCAGGTGTCCTTTATGTGTTGTGGTCAAGTTGTAACAATATTTATGGAAGCATACGGTACTGACATTTTCATCAGTGATCAAGGCCTTTGTTAGGGCCTGTCACAATAATAATATATATTACCACGTGGCTCGGTTCTGAATTCTAATGTCAGACACAGGATACAAACTTGTTCTAGTAAATTGCAGGAACACAAGCCTCCACAAAACACGTAATTAGGAGTCTCTATACAACTCATTTTTCTCCCTGTAACAGGAATGGTAAATCAATGACTGATATTATGCATTATATTTCCACACTTGGTTGACCATAATATTTTGAATATATATATAGGCATTATATACCGGTATATATATATATATATATTTTTTTTTTTTTTGTTTTACCAATAGCTATGTATGAACAATCATATAATTTATCTGCTTATGAACTTTTGTTTTTACTTTTAATATTTAATTAAAGCAAAATACAGATTTGCCTGTGTGGGTTTCTGCCTTTCGTTATCTGCCATTACATAAGAACATAAGAACATAAGAAAATGGGAGTCTGCAGAAAGCCGATTGGCCTAAGCAAGGCAGATCCCTGTCCCACACAACCCCAAATCAATTACAAAGCCCAATTATAGGCTCAACACTCTAATACCCTGAGGATCATCTTACCAAAACGGTTAGAGATTAACGCAGGATTATGGGGGTCTGCAGAGCGCTGATTGGCCCAACCCGGCTGATCCCCCTTCACACCCAACCCTTCTCGTCCATATGCTTATCCAATTTTATCTTAAAGCTCCCTACAGTTTTAGATTCCACTATAGCACTTGGTAGTCCATTCCACCCATCTACAACTCTGTTACCAAACCAATATTTGCCTATATCTTTTCTGAAACGAAATTTATCTAATTTGAAACCATTGGTACGAGTTCTTTCGCTATCACTGAGCTTTAGTACATTTGTCATGTCCCCTTTGTTAATCCCACTAACCCACTTGAAACACCTCTATCATATCCCCTCTAACTCTGCGTCTCTCTAACGAATGTAAACCTAATTTCTTCAACCTTTCTTCATACGGAAGATTTCTAATATTATGGATCATTTTTGTCATTCTACGCTGTACTCTCTCCAATGAATCTATGTCCATTCTGTAATAAGGACACCAAAATTGGACAGCATAATCCATATGGGGTCTCACTAATGACAAGTAAAGTTTTAAGATAACATCAGCAGTTCTGTTACTCACACTCCTAGAGATGAACCCGAGAATCCTGTTTGCCTTATTACGAACGCCTATACACTGTTTTCTAGGCTTCAAATCATTGCTAACAAACACACCTAGATCTTTCTCGCAGTCTGAATTTTCTAATTCTAAATTAGCTAGTTTATATTTAACATTTGTTTGCATCTTCCCTATCTTTAATACCTTGCATTTGTCAATGTTAAACTACTTGCTTACCTACTTGCTTACTATCAGAATCTATCAAGAGAGGTTAAAAATGTATAAGGACAGACAAAAGAAATTATGAAATCAGGATAGCCAATGACTCAAAAAATAACCCTAAGGCTTTTTACCAGCTATATAAATCTAAAGTTAGAGATAAAATAGGCCCCCTTAAAACTTCGATAGGAGAAATGACAGAAAATGATTTAGAAATGTGCAGTACATTAAATAGTCAGTTTCTATCCGTTTTCACTAATGAAAATTTGGCACAGATTCCAGAAGTCCGTAAGGTATATAGCGATAGTATAGAAAATAGGTTAAGTACGGTTACTATAAGTAGAAATGATGTGCTTAAGGAAATTGACAGACTGAAACCTCAGAAATCGCCTGGTCCCGATGAGGTATATGCCAGAGTATTAAAAGAATGCAGAGATGAGTTAAGTTACCCATTAACATTTCTATTTAACAAGTCATTAGAAACAGGTATAGTTCCAGAAGCTTGGAAGCTTGCAAATGTAGTTCCGATTTTCAAAAAAGGTGATAAATCAATAGCATCCAATTACCGTCCCATTAGTCTCACTTCAATCATAGGAAAGCTACTAGAGTCAATTATTGCTAGGAAAATGAGAAACCACTTAGAAACATTTAACTTAATCAATTCTTCTCAGCATGGATTCACTCAGGGACGTTCTTGCCTTACTAATTTGCTTAGTTTTTTCTCAGAGGTATATGAAGCAGTAGATAATGACAAGGCATACGATATTATATATTTAGATTTCAGTAAAGCTTTCGACAGAGTCCTTCATGAGAGATTGATGAGAAAGGTTGAGGCACATGGAATACAAACTGTAGTCGCGGCGAAATATTTTGAGGCGGTAGGGCCGACCTCAATCATTTCCGCCGAAATCGTCCACCCCCTCCCAGACCGTTTGTTGCTCCAGATATTCCCGTTTTCGTACGTCTGGCAGGCAGGCACACCCTCCCTCCACCCGCCGTAAGGAGAGAAAAATCCTCAGTATGTCCCGCTTGGTCATGAGGAGAGGTGTTGCAACATTTACTCTCGCCCCTCCCTCACCCATTTCACTCGTGACACTCGTGGATTAACCCTTATAGCAGCGAGATGGTAGGCGCTAGGAACCTGACAAGTGAGCAAATTAGTGCTATAGTGGAGCTCTTTAAGGCCAAGAAATCCAACAAGGATATCTCCACTCAACTCGGCCTGAACCTGAAAACTGTGCAGCGGTGGACGAAGAAATTTAAGGATAATGGTGGTGTGGCAACTCCAGCCAAGAAGAAACGCTCGGGCCGCAAGTGTAAGGTGTCTAAGCGAACTTTGACTATTCTGAAGAGACAATTGGAACATAATCCTCGGTTGACAGCACTTGAGTTGAAGGAACAAAACCCTAGGTTGCTTGGGAATGTCGCGGAAAGGACAATTCGCGACTACATACTGAAGAAGCTCAAGTTCAGGTCGCTTCGCCCGCGGAAGAAACCGCTTCGCACCCTGGCGCAGGTGGCTAAACGAAAGTGCTTTGCCCGAAAGTACCTTCAGTGGAACGTTGCCAGGTGGAAGCACGTGGTTTGGAGCGACGAGTCCACATTTAATGTTACTGGGAACAGATTTGGCAGCGTGCGGTGCCGGCCTGGCTGTAATCGTGACGAGAACAAATACGTGCAACAGGTGGTGAAACACCCGGACTCGCTCATGGTGTGGGGTTGTTTCTCTTATTATGGTGTAGGGCCACTTGTTGTGCTACCAAAGAACACTTATGTTAACAAAGAAGTCTATCTAACCCTACTGGCTGACCATTTACCCGAAGCTTTCCGAGCCTGCCGCGGTAGGTTTTTCATGCAGGATGGGGCACCCTGCCACACAGCGAGATATGTGAAGGAGTGGTTAGATGATTGTGACATAAAGTACTTTCAAGATTGGCCAGGGAATTCACCTGACTTAAACCCCATTGAAAATTTATGGGGGACCATGAAACAGAAGCTCAAGAAAAAAGACACCTCGTCACTGCCGCGGCTAGAGGCGGCCATCCGTGAAGTTTGGGACAACATTCCAGCTAGTACCTGCCAGAATCTGTGTGTTTCTCTTCCAAAACGGTTGCGATTGTTGAAGAAGGCAAAGGGATGGCACACTAAATATTAGTAATAAAGAATGTGAAACAAAAATGTGTTTTTTTTAACTTTTATTGAATTTATTGGTTGATTTATGTATTACGCATGGGTAAACATGGCACGCCTCAAAATATTTCGCCGCGACTTGTAGGTGGGGCGTTGTTGGGATGGATTAAGTCATGGCTAATTGGTAGGAAACAGAGAGTCAGCATAAATGGTACCAAGTCAGAGTGGGGAGCAGTCAAAAGTGGTGTCCCCCAGGGATCGGTATTAGGTCCCCTGTTGTTTCTTATATACATAAATGACCTAGATTTAGGTATAACTAGTAGGATAAGTAAATTCGCAGACGATACATTCAAGTATATATATATATATATATATATATATATATATATATATATATATATATATATATACTATTATTTAGTATATGTAGTATACAGTATATGCTCAACTAATTTGATCCTTATATACTGATTTGCCTATAGCTTTCCTCAGTTCTCAGCCCTTTAACATATTCCCGCCCCTTGTCTTCTCTCTCTCTCTCTCTCTGAGATACAACACGACAGGCTAGGCTGGGAGAGGTGGAACCTCATTTAATAACGTTCACCAATATTTTATTCTTAGACATCTTGTATTTATTTATAAGTAAAGACAATTTGCGCCTTTATTTAATCATCTTGCAATAAATGGGAACCTCGCCACTTCACAGAAAACACCTTAATTAGTCTAGCAATGAGTAGTGTCACTCTTTAGGATGAAGACAGTTCACCACTAGTACATGATGAAGGCTAGTGGGATGTACCTCAGGGTTTGGATAGACAAGTTATAGGAAGTGAACCAAAAAGCAACAGTAGTGCCAGTGGTATGGGTTATGTTGATTGATTTGGTTGCAGACTAGGCTTTAACATTTGAGCAGCCACCCTCACAAACTCGGCTGACTCCAAAGCGGACTCTAACCTTCGCGAGACCAACTTTCACCGGAAATTTGTTCACAGTCCGATATACCCGCGCATCGGTAATGTAACCCCCCCCCCCCCCCCTTTCCCATCCATCTCTGGATTTATTACGAACATTCACTCACCACATATCACAATTCATCATCACCCAGTCTCTTAACTCATCACAATTGATTACTATTTATTTCTTATCATCCTATATTCCCACTTCTCATTACTCCATATCTGGACTTCTTACATCTCATTACTGACTCATCATCTCCTCTCTGGATTATATATAAGTTTGCAATCCCTTCACTTCAACCTGGATCACACTGGTAATTCATCATTTGTTATCTTGTCTCCACACATATCGCAAGCTATCACTTACTCTTCAGCCCTTCTCACGAATCATCACAACTCATGACTCACAAGTCACAATAACCAACAGTGATTATATCCATAATTCCCCGGTAATGTGGGTAATTACAGTTTACAGTTGCTGATAATGACTTAACAATGATACGCTACAGTCATATTTGAGGGCATACTTAGGGATTTATCTTGTTAGGTCATGTATGTTTGTAATTTATTTGATTGTGACTGTGAGTACACATTGGTGGGTGTTAGTCGTTCACAGTAACTTGGTTTCGTCTAGCTTACAATCAAACGTGGTTCGTTAGATTTGTAGTCAGGACCGAGTAACACTAACTTGCTGCGGTACGCTAATAATTATTATAAGAGTATATTATATATATATTTGTTGTTTAATGTTTATATGCCCCCATATTTCATTAAATAAGTTTAATATTTAACACTTTAACATATAATTGATGTGCACCCTTGTTGTAACACATTTTCTACCCTCTCTTGGTTTAATACCAAGAAGGTGTACGGTCCGGACGGTGTTCCACCTGCTGTACTAAAAAACTGCGCTTCCCTGCCTAGGCTAACTCTTTTGTCTCTGTCTCTCATCTAATGTCTTCCCTTCTTGCTGGAAGTTTTCTCTCATTCAACCTGTCCCAAAGAAGGGTGACTCTTCTCAACCCTCCAACTATCATCCAATTGCTCTCATTTCTTGTATCTCTGAAGTTTTTTAAACTATTCTTGCTTCCAAATTTTTTAAGCATTTCTCTTCTCATAATCTAGTCTCAGATCGCCAGTATGGCTTCCTTAAGAGCGGGTGGTGGAGTATATTTCACTGTGCAGCCCAGCGGTTTTTTTTTTACCATAAATGGCCTTGTTTCCGTGCTCTTTATCATGCATAAACAAGAGCCAGAGCGTAATACAATTATGTATCCCTGAAAGGGCGTTAATTGAGCTTTCCAATGACACCTGAACCATCCTTCTACGATCACTGGTTGTCTTGCAACGATCGTGCAACCGAAGGTCAAAATCGCTAAAATACGGTCATTTCGTTGCATAATTACGTGTGTAGCGAGGGAGGGATGGTGGATGTGTGTGGAATAAATGTCAGTAGGCCCACGGCGGCTGTGGCGAGCAGTCATGAGGCAACTTATGCTCCTCCCGTCGCTCGTCTCTCTCTAAGAGCCAATATTGCGCCAACATTGCACACAGACTCAGGTCGGGCCCCACTCTTTGTGCTGGTGTTCTCTATACGGACTAGAGTCGGGCCCCGCTAAATAAGGGTTAAGGGTCGCTCTACTGGTGATCTTCTTTCATATCTTCCTAACTCTTGGTCATCCTCCTTTCGGGACTTCGGGGAGACCTTTTCTATTGCACTAGACATATCGAAGGCCTTCGATAGAGTCTGGCACAAATCTTTAATTTTTAAACTAACCTCCTTCGGTTTCTATTACTCCATCTGTGCCGTTGTCTCTAATTTCCTTTCCGGCCGTTCCATAGCGGCGGTTGTGGACGGCCATCGCTCACTTCCTCATCCTATCAACTCCAGTGTTCCTTAGGGCTCTGTTCTATCTCCCTTTCTCTTTCTAGTTTTCATAGATGATCTTCTCAACTGTATCTCCAGTCCTATCCATTCATACGCAGACGACTCCACCTTACACTACTCAATTAGTTTTCCTGAACACCTCAACCAGCAATCCCTAAAAAAAAAAAATTAACACTCACACCGCGGCGCCCGACATATGTCGGCCGAGAGAATAATGGCCACTCCTGCGGTGCCCGACAATAGTCGTTGGGAGGACGATAGGCAGGCTCTGACCGCTCGGCACAACCCTAGTGCCGCGACTGACACCACCTCTGCAACATTCCACACCCACGGCCTCGAGAGACCAGGAAAAAACTGGGGAAATTACCATATTTTACGGTTTTTCACCTGTCGTTACACAATCGCTACATCATTATCCGTGGTCGTACAAGGATGATTCAGGTGTCATTGGAAAGCTCTATTATCGCCCTTTCACTGATATTTAATTGTATTAAATTCTGGCTCTTGTTTATACATGAAAAAGAGAATGGAATGAAGCTCGTTTAGGGTAAATATACCCGCCAGGCAGGTAGCAGAAGTTACAAACATCCCCGTCCGTAAGGGGTTAATGAAGACATGCAACACTTATCTTCTGATCTAACTACTATTTCCAATTGGGGCAGAGAAAACCTTGTTGCCTTTAATGCTTTCAAAACCAAATTTCTTCATCTTACTACCCATCCAGAACTCCCAGAGGACTATTCCTTACACTTCAACAATACAAAAATCAATCCTTCATCTTCTCTGAATATTCTCGGTGTCTGTTTGTCTTCTGCTCTCACTTGGAAAGACTATATTACCAGTCTTGCTAAGGCATATTCCCAGAAGCTGGGTGTGCTCAACCACCTCGATCAAGGGATTCTTTACCCCTGCACAGCTTCTGGCTCTGTACAGGGGCACTGTGCGTCCTATTGTTCACATGTGTGGGGAGGATCCTCGCACACCGCACTCCTAGACAAGGTAGAAACAAAAACCTTTCGTATCATTAACTCCCGTCCACTCGCCAACTCTCTACAATCTCTCTCTCTTCGCCGCAATGTTGCATCTCGCTCGCTATTCTATCGCTACTACAATAATCAAGGTTTCTCAGACCTTTCCCAGTGTATACCACCTCCTCTACGTAGGCTACGTAGTACCTGTCTTGCATCACAATCCCACCCCTACTCTGTGCAACTTTCCCTCTTCCAGCCGTCCGGCTGGCTCAGTTGATAGCGTGCCTGATTCCCATCTTGAAGGTCTCGCGTTCAATCCCCGCTCAGATTGAAAAGTTTTTCTGGGATACAGCCGGCGGTTACCATCTCCCCATGAGCAAGGGGGATGGGTAATGGTCTCTGGTAGACTAAAGAAAGCCAAGCGCTTGTGAATCCTCGAAGGAGGAGATACGGGCGCTATATAAGTAACCAGAAGATTATTATTATTATTATTATTATGACTTAAATTGCTTCAAACTCTGTGTGTCCAGGCATTTTGACTCGAACGTCCTAGTTGTCTTCTCTGATCTGAGCCAGTTTCCCATAGCGTCGGACAGGTCCCGGGCGTGCTCCAAGAAGGTACTGTCTCGCCCCTTAGTCACACCCCGGAACTTTAACCTATATGTCTCGGGTTGTAGCTCGTATGCCCGCAGGACAGCCTCCTTGAGCTTCTCATAAACAACGCAGGACTCCAAAGGCAGTGCATCGTAAGCCTTGAGCCCCTTACCTACGAGTCTAGAGGACACAAGGGCCCCCTACTTAACTTCAGGCCACTGATGCTCCCGGCACTTCTTCTCAAATCTATTGAAAAACTCTGTGACACCAGACTCGTCAAATACAGGGACCAGTTTGAGAAGGTGCGACAGAGACTGATCATGCGCACAGTTTCCAGTACCGAGTCGCTGTCCCGTCATCTCAACACGAGACTTCTCTAAATCCATGTCGGCACAGTATCTTGTAGATTCTAGTTCAGTCCTAAGCTCAGCTTCCCTCGTCTGTTGCTGCATCCTAGCCAGCTCTTTTCTCTTTTCTATCTTAGCTAGCTCTTTTCTCTCTTCTATCTTAGCTAGGTCTGTCTGCTGTTGACTCTGATGTTGCATCTTTGCCATCTCGAGCTGAAAGAGCATCTCCGGGGTCAAACCTTGAGGAGGAGGAGGAGATGCAATGATGTTAGAAATACCCGGTGATCCCCCAGGGGCAAACCACCCTGCCAGTCACTACCCACCTGCGGAAGCGTGCTCAGGGTCGGTACTCCAATAGGAGGATTGGGAGTTGAGTGAAGGGGAGGCTCGGCCAAAGGGCTCTGAGCACTCACCCTACCTCGTACGCCAGTCACCCCACCCAGCACACACGTCATCAGGTCATCCTTGGTCATGCCACTAGTACATACATGACCGATAGCTGCGGCTAAGCACTGGAGACTGTACCGATTCACACCCACCAACCGGTCGGAAGTAACAGGCCATTGTAAAAAATTCCTTCCATCCTCCTCACTGTTCACCAAGTTAACAACCTGCCCATGCTGCTGCTCCTCAGCTTCTACATCACGTACTGTGTCTTCATCCTGCACTGATCCGCTATAAGACATGATGCTCACTGAAGATTTTTAACTTTGATACACAAAAAAGAAGTACCCCAAACTCTTATACCACAATATTCACAATAAAAAAATCTCGGAGACCGCTTAAGTGCTTTTATTACTTTGCTAAAAAAATAATTCTTGCATGTCCTCAAAAAATATTCCACAAAATCAACAAATGTTCACTGCCTAAACTGTGAGAAAAATCTGCACAATAACCTGCAATTATATGTCAGTTCACCAAATCCTGAGCTAGGTCGCCATTTGTTACGATCGGGTCTCGTATAAATCAGTGGCTCTTATACATTGGACTAGACTGGCATAAATGCAACAACGGAAACGCTAGATCCAACCCCTGATATATAATCCCGTCGAACAAAGAACACATATACCCTCCAGAGTTATATCTGTGATAGCGGGGTATCTTAACTCTCAGTATCTATGTGCTTCTACTATAGGCTGATGTTCTCTGAAACAGCCTATTACCTATAACATATGGTTGCTTAGTTATGGTACACAAGGAAAAGATAGTTAACTTAATTAAATCACAAGAGCGATCTAATGCAAACAAGAAGAAGGTTTACTTAACGTTACTTTAATCAATAATATCTGTCACTCCTTTATGAAAGAAAGTGTTGTAAAGTCCTCAAGCACCGAACAAGGAATCTTCTGAATAATGTCGGATGCTACTAAGAAGAACGTATCGGAAATGGAACCACAAAATAGCAGGAGGCAGGACAATGCACGTGTAGGCTAAATACACAAAAAGGCTGGACCTATAATGTTATTGGACACAAGAATATTATAAGCGGTGCAACAGTAATAATGCTCGCCACGAAAAAGTAGTACTCCTATTAACAAAACCGGTCTATGCTGGTTGTGTCTCTCTACAGCAACCTAGACCTCAAAATGCTTGTGTAGAAATAATGGGTATGCATAAAAGAGTATATGATCTAATCCAGCTAATGTCTACCCGGGTTAATAAAGTCTAGTTGGGATGCGCAAAGGTACAGAATTCTGGTGGAGCAAGGCAGCTCCTAGCCTAGTGTGGACCTTAGGTCTGTGCGGCCTGATTACGTTAATATGAAGAGGTGCTCTCTTGAGGATTCTCAATCACAAGTATCGAGTATCCTCCTGGCGACCCTCAAAAGTAAAAGCAAATAGAGTTAGAACAGTGTTGGGTGGATTAGGCAAGCATCCCTCACGCACTACACAGTCTAAACTCCAAGGTACACAGACAAAAGATCCACCCAGGTAACCCACAGAATCCGTAGTGTCGTGCAGCTGAAAAGTAGCCTACACACAGTGAAAACACCAACAGCAAGGTACCTGATCCCTAGTCTAGCATTATTTAACCCTGTAGAAACATTAGTGATTGATGGAGACAGTCCGAGCAATACAATCTCCCAAAAAGACAATGACTATCTTCAACCTTAGCCTAGTACATAAGAAATGTGAGATCCAGCATATAATACAGTCTGGCCACCAATTCAAGGTGTGGATGCAGGGAACCAGAAGGGGATTGATATTAATAAAAGGTGAGGAAGTAGTGGAAATGATAGAGGCAGTAGAAGAGAAAGATTCTAAGACAAGAGTGTGGAACAGTTCATGGGAGATGCTTAGAGTATGCTGTCTGGGACAGATCTGACCAGGATATTTCCAGGGACCGCATGGCTGGAGTCCCAGTTCGCAGGAATGGCACGAGGGCGCGCGACAGTCGCCCAGTAAGCAGCCGCCTAGTAGGCCGTGTTAGGCAGGAGGCAACGAATCCCGCGAGGCCTATGTAAGGGGGCCAGCCACGCGCCACACTCACCACCAAGTCACACCACCTGTCTCTCTCTCTCTCCCGCTCGCCTTCCCATCATTCAACTACTCAACACAATACTTTCAATTGACTAAATAAAATAGAAAGGATTGTGCCAGACGAAAACAAAGAACAGTTCTGAACTGTCTGCAACACAAGCTTTCTCGAGAAGGAAAGTACACAATGATAGGTAGACTGTAGCTACATTCTCTGCCCTGGCGAGTCCTAGCGAGTAAGCCATGCGGTTCTGGGGGAAGCGGTGAGCGTCACACTTGCTTTTTCTTTTTCTCTATAATCTCATCTAATATATATATATTGTCAGTTCCTCTTCTTCCCTTCCCAGTGGCGTATATAGGTCCTTGGGAAGGGGGGAGGGGGGTATAGGGGTGAATCCATTATTTTAAATGTTATATAATGGGTGGGCGAGCGAAGCGAGCCTCTACAGCTGGGGGGTTTGGGGGGCGCTGTAAGCGCCCCATGATTTTTTGAAAATCAAGCATTTTTAGGGTCCTTTTGAGGCCTCAGCAGGGATATATTGAGAGAGAGAGAGCTTACTTTACTCACTAGTCATGTGATGATGTGAGAGTTGATCATTTGAAATCAAGCAGCCTATTTTTATGGCTGAATTCATTGATTACTTCATCATAGTTTAACTCAATATCCTTATGTACAAACAATAAGGCTAATCCATTCAGTCTTTGCTCTGACATGGTGGAGCACAGATATGACTTCAGATACTATAAGCAGCTGAATGACCGTTCACTTGTAGCAGTTGTCACCGGAAGTGTTGCAAAGATATGTAACAGTGTTTCTATGTTAGGATAAGTGCGTTCTGTACATGACCAAGTTGACCAAACGTCCAACCTGACGAATAATATAGGCGTACTGGGACAAAAAAAAAAAAAGGGGGGGGGGGGCATGGCCGAGTGGACCCCCCCCTATATATGACACTGTTACAGTAACCCTTCCTAAACCCATTTTGCTCTTCACTATGCAGGTTCCTACCCTCTCCTTTAGTATCCCATAAAATGTCTTATTTATTATGTTTATTACCGTTACTGGTCTATAACTCCCCATTTCGTGCACACTTTTCGCTCCTCCTTCATAAATCAATGTGACCCGTTCTTCTTTCCATCTTACTGGTATTCCTTCCTCCTCCCATATTTTATCAAATAGCTTCTTTAACATCCTAACTATCATCTCCCCTCCTTCAATATACATCTCTGCTGTTATCCCATCCGGCCCTGCCGCTTTGTTTCTCTTCAGCTTCTTCACACTCCTCCTAATCTCCTCCTCACTCACCATCTCATTCATATTTTCATCTATTTCTTCCTCATTTAGTTCAATATCCCATTGCCCTACTCTTATTTGGTCATTTACCCCTCCCACTTCTTCCCAGTATCTTTTTATTTCCTCTTCTTACGACCGGCACTACGAAATAAACAAGGGCACTCAATATTGGACTAGATGATAGGCTATATCTGCAACAACGGTACGCTAATTCCAAACCCTCGAACTATTACGCCGGTGAACAAAACACTTAAAACCCTCCAGAGTTAATCTACTGGATAACGGGGTATCAATTAACTGAGTTTTAGTGCACTTCTACAAAGGCTTACCGATGACGGCAAAGCCTACTCACAACAGGAGTACTTTACGTTAATAAAATGCTCTTAAGTAATAACAATGCTTGAATAAACTATGATAAGATTTAATAAAGGAGTATATGCTTACGTTAACTTTAGTGTGAGTCTGTACTCAACACTAAACTCTACAATGCTCTATGAAAACACTGGAAGTCTAGTCCTACAGCAACCAGATAAAGAATCTTCTGAAAACGGCTGATGCTCGAAGATGCTCGTTAATATAGAACAGAAATAATGCAGGGGCAGGACACCAAAGCGTGTATCTTAAATACACCAATAAGTAGGATACATATATATAAAACAAAGGAGTGCAACAACTCTGTGACAGCCTTAATAATCGCCACTCAAAACAGTACTTCCTTAGCCAACGTAACAGCCAAACTGGGTTGTGCACTATGCATCAACCTAGGCTAAAATAAGGAGTGAATAATTCCTAAAGCATACACAATTAAAGTTAATAAACACAATGCTGTCTTTCTCACTAATAAAGTCTAGCAGTGGCATAAAAAGGTACTAAGAAACTAGGCAGAGCGCAAGCATGCTCGTAGCCTACTGTCTCCCCTTGAACAGATTTCCCTTATGTTACGTTAAGTGACTTGGAGGCTCTCTTGGTAAGTCCAGATCTCAAGTATCTGGTCTTACCCTGGCGCTCCACAAAGGTCAACAATATGAGGTAGCAAGTATGCAGGTGAGATTAGGCAAGAGCCCTTCACTTGTATACTGCTACACTCGCAAAGGAAAATATGCACAAGGGTTACAGGCTAGCTAGCTTCGTCGATGTTGTACAGGCTCTGACTTGCCACATACATAACACAGACAACGACCAAAGATACCTTCCACTGTCTAGCATTACATAATAAGAGAGAACAGCTCAATAATTAGGAGCACCCCAACACTATGGTACCATTTGACTATGACTCTAATAATCCCTAAAACTAGTGCAAACATATATGGAGAGCTGGTGCTGGTAATACGACTGGCCGACTATGGAAGTCGTATACAGAACCAGAAGGGATAAGCATTTGAATAAAGAGAGAAGTATGAAACCGAAGAAGTTCAGAGAGAGAGATAGTAGTATAGAGGGTTATATGGGGGACAGAATTGCAAGGGACATGTAAGACCTAGCACACCAAGCCTAGCTCTGCAGGAAACACAAGGATAGGAGCCCGCACCACCGTCCCAGGACCGCGGCCGCCAATCACAGACGACTACGTCATGAAGAGCAAGCATTCTATGACGTCGACAGGGCCGCCGGCCAATCACGGGCGTGGGAAACTCCTCGGAGCGGGGGAGGCAAACGTACATACAACGCACAAACTACCACCACGCTGCCTACCCCGCTATCTCTCTCCTTAACTTCACACCATGCATCTTATATTCCAGCAACGATACAAAATACTTACAAGTGTCACAGACAAGAATAAAGATCACCACTGATCTGTCTGTGACAACATGTACTCTATGAAAGAAAGAACATCGTTCTACGATTATTGTAGCCCATATCACTGCCCTGGCAAGCGCTAGCGAGTCACGAGTGCATTCTGGCAAGCTGGCCAGCGTAACACCCCGCCCAAGATGTGGGACGTTTCAGCCACAGGCGAACCCCACATCTGACCAGACAGAATGCCCATCAACCTCACATCACCTAGCCACTCTCCCAAGTTGTGAAAACAAGGCACGATCACAAACATAAAACACTGCATTATAAAACAAAATCTGCACAACACTTCCCCAAAATAATAGCATCATAATAATTATATCACGCTCAGCGAGCAACTTCACCAAGCCTAGCCTACTAAGACAACAGCTCAGAGTGTCTTAGATTCTTGCTGTGATATATTGCACTTATATACTATCAAAAAGAAAGTTTTTTATACGAGGTTTTTATATTTTTTTTTAATAGTGTTTTTGGCGGCGTTCCACTACAAGGGCAAGCCTAATTTTTCTCCACTTCACCAAATACTGACTGAACGGCGAGGGTTGTCCTTCACACATACCCTCCCGTGACAAACAATCAGCTAGAACATTATCAGTGCCCTTAACATGCCACACATCCAACTTGTGTTCCGGCAGCAAAACAACACCTGGCACTGATAAACTGCCCAGTTCATCACAAGACTGGCATTTCTCTTCGCTCTTTCCGGCAACGGGGCCTGCCAATAACCTTTCACTAGTTCTACCTTCGTGATGAGCGAGGCAGCCCCGAAGCAGTCTATGGTGTGGTAAACTCTGGGTAATGGATAGGCGTCTGTCAGGGATAATGCTTTCACACTCTTGCAATCAACATACACACGGATCTTGCCACTTAACTCAGGTTGCAGTTACTGGCAACGACCACTCACGATATCCTTTATCCCTCAGACCCTTTCTCCACATGTCGTCTAGCTCTGCCTTCACAACAGGCTGTCGAGCAGGATTTATACGGTAGGGAATTAAACGGAGCCTTGCACTGTCTCCAGCCTCCATGTCGGATTCTAACCCGTACATCAGGCCTGGAGAATGAACAAACATGCGAAAGTACTGCCATAGCCTAGTAAACAACTGCCTTGCACTGTCTCCACGAACAACATGCCTAGTGCCCTCCCACAACCCAGCCGAGACCGCAGCTTCTAACCTGTAGTCTCCCTCCTTCTCCATCTTCGTCCCTAGAACAGCCAGGTCATGAGAGGGACCATCAGTACCATCTGTGCAGTCACTCCCATAGTTCATAATTGCTAAGGCTTCCCCGCCGATACCGTACATGCGCACCCCCGCATTCCTTGCAACTACATCTGCCTGCACAGCATCACCGCCTTCAGCGACATGGCCAGATACAGTCGGTCTATGGTAGGGCTGTTGCATTGCACTAGAGCAGCATTGGGGGGCTATGCGACGGCCGGGCGCATCCACTCCACAGCCAACCTCGCCAATCTGCTCAATCTCCTCCTGACCACCATACTTGGCAACCATGGGTCGACCCTGACCTGGCAACCATGCCAAAGCCTCGTCGCCCACCTTGAACCACTGAAACAACGAGGCCAACGGTTTACTGACACTCAAGTGACCTGCCGGCGGAACCTCGTGCACTGCATGAGTTGTGAGGCCTGGCTGCTCGGCACAAACAGTGGGGTATAGACCGATCAGGTGCTGGAGCGCTGCACACTGGTGCTCAGGCAGGTGCTCTAGCGCATCCACAGCCACCTGACTCGTATCCCCCGCCCACTGCTCCACCGAGACATGACAATCCCGACTCTCCTCCACCTGTGCCCCACTGCCCCCCTCTCTTTCTCCACCTTGGCCGCTGCAGACCAACGCAGGGACAGTAGGCTGCTCAGGTGGTTGCCTCACAAACTCCTCTAACAGGTTCACCTGACATGCTTCCCCGTCCTCGAGTTCAGTAGCCCCGTTCCCACAACTCTCCTCCACCTGGGAACTACTCTGTCGCGGAGTGCCATCACGCCCTACCATGTCTCTAGGGGGGACAGGTTCTGGGGCCACTCCGGAGCTCACCTTTGGGTCAAGTACCGAGTCACCAAGGAGTGTCGCTGGGTCCAAACTCTCAACCCGACCACCAGCCTCGACATTCTCCTTCCGACCCTTCCTCCGCTGGTCATAAACTTGGGTACTAGGCTGTGACACCTGAACGGACTGAGATCTCTCAAGCCCCTCTTGCTCCTCCCTACTCGTGTCGGCCACCCTCTTGCCAACGACTAAGGGTGGAACCTCGGAAGTGGGCACCGCAAAGTCATTACCAAGAAGGAGGTCGACCCCCTCAACTGGCAACTTCTCCACCACACCCACATCCAACTCCTGTGTCACACCGTCCACCTTAAGCTCCATTCTGACCAGCAGGAAAGACCGCGTAGCATTGATGCCTTGAACCACCACAACCCGAGCCAAGTTAACAGGCTTGCCAGTGAAATTCTTAACAAGTGTCTGGGAAGCGCCTGTATCACGCAACAACTCAAGCCTATGCCTCACACCAGCCCACCTCAGTGCCGTGCCCCCTATGACCACAAAAAACATCACGGACGGGTGACGAGCCCTCCTGCTGCTTCTGCACCGGCGATGACTTCGCAACCGACCGTTTACCCCGGGCAAACGCGGGAGACCTCAAAGAAACGCCGATGTTGCTCACTAGTGACACCACTGCTGTAGGCGGTGCGCTCGGACATGAGCGCGCAATATGCCCCTTCTCATGACACTTGAAACACTCCACTTCACTCTTGGACTTCCTCTGAGGTGAGGAAGGGCCCTGGCCTTTCTTAAACGGGAAGGGTTTCGACTTGGGTTCATAATTGGCAACAGTACTCTTGAATGGATAATTGTTTGTGTCATTAATTCGGGGGGGTGGAGTGGTACGCCCCTTGTTACCTGCCTCAGCTCTCTGTGCAGATCGGCACCCGCGAATCAATGACAACCTGAGGTCAGCCAGCTCAGCCGCCTCTTGTAGAGTTTTCGGTCGCTTTTCTTTAAGGTTAAGAGTCAAGTCACTGCCAGTACATATAAAAAATTGTTCGAGCAACACTAGTTGTTTTACTGAATCAAAAGTAGTTGCCTTCTCCGACCTTAACCAATTTTCTAATGCATCTGACAGCTCTCTAGCGTGTTCCTGGAAAGTACTCTTCTTTCTTTTTAGAACCACCCTAAACTTCAGCCTATAGGTCTCTGGCTGTAGCTCATACGCCCTCAGGACAGCCTCTTTCAACAACTCGTAATTCACACAGAAATCTAGGGGCACAGCATCGTACGCCTTGAGTGCTTTCCTTGTCAATCGTGGCCCACTTCTCCTTGGGCCATTGGTGCTCCTGGCACTTTTTCTCGAACCGGAGAAAACATTCTGTAACTCCCAACTCATCAAACACTGGAACCAACTTTAATAGATGCGACAGGGACTGGTCCTGGGCTCGACCCCCCTGGACGACCCGGTTCCTCGTCACCTCTACACAAGTTTTCTCTAGATCAACATCGGCACGATACCTTTCAAACTCATACTTAAGCTCAGCTTCATGCTTTCGCTGCTCGAGCTCAGCCTCAGCCTGTCGCTCCTGCTGCTTAAGTTTGGCGAGCTCGAGCTGAAACAACATCTCGGCAGACAAACCTTGAGGAGGGGGTGCTACTATCGGGGACCCACCCTGTGAATCACCTAGAGGTATACCCAACCGCCAGCGGGCATCGGCCTGCGGGAACGTACCCGGCTCCGGAGCCCGAGGGGGCGCCATGATAGGAGTCGAGTGGAATGGGGGCTGGGCCGAAGGTGCCCCAGCTCCCGCTCCACCCGAAACCCCATGCACCCCACCCAGCAAACAGGCAGCCAGGTCACTTCTCGACATACCGCTAGTACCGGAAAACACCAAGACCATGGCCACACACTGCAGTCCGTACCGGTCTAGCCCCGCCACCCGGTCCGCCGACATAGGCTTCCCCCCAAAAATCCGAGCATCCTCCTCACTGTTCACCACCCGAGCGCCGCTTAACAACTCCACCTTCTCCACCTCCTCGCCTGCCTCTCGCACTGTGCCCTCACTATGCTCAGACCCGTCCAGTTACATCAGTGGTTCCCAACCTGTGGTACGCGTACCACTAGTGGTACGCAAGGGCCTTCCAGGTGGTACGCGAGCATTTTCGGGGTGATGTGCGATTTTTAATTGTCGGCACTTGGCAACTATTATAACGGTTATTATTTTTATTAATCTCACCACCACACCCCCAATGAAATTAATTAAAGTATATATGATCCACCGGGATTCGAACCCGGGTTATCACACACATATTTTTGCCACCTTAACCATTACACCACCAGGACGGTTAAAGGTTTATGCACACGCCTACGACTTATTATCCATTCTCGAATACTGGATATTAATCTAATCATGTTCATATTCCCAACCGCACTATGGAAGCCTACTGTTTAAGTGAGAGGAAAGAATATTCATGGGGTATAACCGAGTTATCAAAATCGTAAATTTCGTCAAAACATCTGCCCTGAATACTAGGCTGTTCAAACTGCTCTGTGAAGATTTCGGCTCTAACCACATCTGTCTCCTGTACCACACTGAGGTTCGCTGGCTCTCCCGCGGGAATACAACAAGACGTCTCTTTGAACTGAGGGATGAACTCCTCGTATTCTTCATGGAGAAGAACACGATTTTCAAAAAGATCTGGAGTACGAGGAGTTTATCTTAAGGTTGGCCTACCTTTCAAACATTTTTGGGTTCCTCAACCACTTAAACCTGTCATTCCAAGGGCCCAACTGCTCTGTATCAGACTTCATCTCGAAGCTAGGAACATTTGTTCGGAAGTTGGACCTCTGGATCAAGAATGTGGAAAGTAAACGCTACGGAATGTTCGAACTCCTGACTACCCTTGAGACCGAGCCCAATGATGAATTTTCCCAAGAAATCGTCCATCAACTCTCACTGCTCAAGACTGAGTTGATGCATTACTTCCCAGACGTGATATGTTGTGCCTACATTGCCCATCCGTTCTCCGTTGATCCAGCCGATCTGCCTGTCGGGACCGGGGAACAAGAGGAGCTCATAGATATCCAGGATGATGAGTCAGCAAAGATGAAGCACAAGGAATGCTCTCCTATGAACTTCTGGGTAAGCATGGCCTCCCCGTACCCCACACTAGCTCGTCACGCTGTTCCCCAGCTACTGATTTTCCCCTCTACGTGGGAGTGCGAGCAGGGGTTCTCAGCCATGATGACCATTAAGTCAAAGAGCCGGAACCGTCTTGCTGCACCCGGGCATGATTTCCGATGTGCTGTGAGCAAAGTTATGCTCCGCATCGACCAGCTGGTGGAGAAGAAACAGATACATCCCTCCCATTAAATTGTGTACTTTGTTTTTAGTTAATTTGTGTGTTCTACTTGTGAATAAATTGATATCTTATCAAATTAAGATTTTCTTGAACCAGGTGGTACGAGGCGACTGTATGGGACCTCCAGGTGGTACTCAATCAGAAAAAGGTTGGGAACCACTGAGTTACATGATGGGAGTCAACAAAAAAAAATCTCAAGTCCAGACAAAAAAATAGCCAAACTCTTGCGTAGCTTTATTCACCAAAAAATATTTGAAGATGTTCTTGAGTGCAATACTAGTTCACCAATAACTCCAACAAGTTCTATGTTTCCTCAAAACAATGTCTACTGCCAACAATGCGAGAAATAAATTCAACCCCCAAATGGCAATAAGATTTCTCCAAAAAAAAAAAAAATCCAATATTCAGTTCACTATATTCTGGTCTAAGGTCGCCATTTGTTACGACTGGCACTACGAAATAAACAAGGGCACTCAATATTGGACTAGATGATAGGCTATATCTGCAACAACGGTACGCTAATTCCAAACCCTCGAACTATTACGCCGGTGAACAAAACACTTAAAACCCTCCAGAGTTAATCTACTGGATAACGGGGTATCAATTAACTGGTTTTAATGCACTTCTACAAAGGCTTACCGATGACGGCAAAGCCTACTCACAACAGGAGTACTTCACGTTAATAAAATGCTCTTAAGTAATAACAATGCTTGAATAAACTATGATAAGATTTAATAAAGGAGTATAATTATGCTTATGTTAACTTTAGTGTGAGTCTGTACTCAACACTAAACTCTACAATGCTCTATGAAAACACTGGAAGTCTAGTCCTACAGCAATCCGATAAAGAATCTTCTGAAAACGTCTGATGCTCTAAGATGCTCGTTAATATAGAACAGAAATAATGCAGGGGCAGGACACCAAAGCGTGTATCTTAAATACACCAATAAGTAGGATACATATATATAACAAGGGAGTGCAACAACTCTGTGACAGCCCTAATAATCGCCACTCAAAACAGTACTTCCTTAGCCAACGTAACAGCCAAACTGGGTTGTGCACTATGCATCAACCTAGGCTAAAATAAGGAGTGAATAATTCCTAAAGCATACACAATTAAAGTTAATAAACACAATGCTGTCTTTCTCACTAATAAAGTCTAGAAGTGGCATAAAAAGGTACTAAGAAACTAGGCAGAGCGCAAGCATGCTCGTAGCCTACTGTCTCCCCTTGAACAGATTTCCCTTATGTTACGTTAAGTGACTTGGAGGCTCTCTTGGTAAGTCCAGATCTCAAGTATCTGGTCTTACCCTGGCGCTCCACAAAGGTCAACAAAATGAGGTAGCAAGTATGCAGGTGAGATTAGGCAAGAGCCCTTCACTTGTATACTGCTACACTCGCAAAGGAAAATATGTACAAGGGTTACAGGCTAGCTAGCTTCGTCGATGTTGTACAGGCTCTGACTTGCCACATACATAACTCAGACAACGACCACAGATACCTTCCACTGTCTAGCATTAAATAATAAGAGAGAACAGCTCAATAATTAGGAGCACCCTAACACTATGGTACCATTTGACTATGACTCTGATAATCCCTAAAACTAGTGCAAACATATATGGAGAGCTGGTGCTGGTAATACGACTGGCCGACTATGGAAGTCGTATGCAGAACCAGAAGGTATTAGTAATTGAATAAAGAGAGAAGTATGAAACCGAAGAAGTTCAGAGAGAGAGATAGTAGTATAGAGGGTTATATGGGGGACAGAATTGCAAGGGACATGTAGGACCTAGCACACCAAGCCTAGCTCTGCAGGAAACACAAGGATAGGAGCCCGCACCACCGTCCCAGGACCGCGGCCGCCAATCACAGACAACTACGTCATGAAGAGCAAGCATTCTATGACATTGACAGGGCCGCCGGCCAATCTCGGGCGTGGGAAACTCCTTGGAGCGCGGGAGGCAAACGTACATACACACGGACAAACTACCACCGCGCTGCCTACCCCGCTCTCTCTCTCTCCTTAACTTCACACCATGCATCTTATATTCTAGCAACGATACAAAATACTTCCAAGTGTCACAGACAAGAATAAAGATCACCACTGATCTGTCTGTGACAACATGTACTCTATGAAAGAAAGAACATCGTTTTACGATTATTGTAGCCCATATCTGCCCTGGCGAGCGCTAGCGAGTCACGAGCGCATTCTGGCAAGCTGGCCAGCGTAACACTCTCCAATTTTATTTAATTCCCTAACTTTTTCCAGTGCTCGCTCCTACCCTCTACATCCTATACACAAATGACTTTCCCAACCCCACTCACAATGACTCTCTCACAGTAATGTACGCAGACGATGTGACGCAAATAATAAGAGCAGACACAATAGACGCATTGACAAACAAAGCTCAAAGAGAACTTGACAAAGTAGCACAATGGGAGCAAAAATGGCGGATTCAGGCTCATCCTCAAAAATCACACGTCACATACTTTGCCAAGGGACATCTCCGCCCAAGACCCTTATTCCAGAACTCCCGAGCACCTGTCCCTAACCGCACACAAATAAATGTCTCTCCCACAAACAAAGTACTCGGCCTCACATTCGACAAAAACATCCGATTCCACAAACAAGCACAAACTTCCATTGCCATTGCATCAAAATCACTACAAACCATCTATCGTTTCAGAAATGCCTCAATAAAAACCAAGCTTCACTTATACAAAGCACTTATAAGACCTCTTTTGTGCTACGTCCCACTCAGCATTTCACTTTCGGCCCCTACCAACCAACTAAAATATCAAAGAATACAAAATAAAGCACTGAGGTGGATGTTCGGGACTCAGTGGTATGAGTTCCAGACGGCACAACATCTTCACAATCTAGCCCACATCCCCCCTCTAAATACTTATTGGCAGCAATTAGCAGAAAAACAAATTATAAAACTTGAGACCTTTCATGATAACTTCATCCAAATTTTCAACATAATTTTACACCGCCCCATGTCAAACCTCCTTCACCCCAACAACAGAGAGGCACCCATTCCAATATTCACTTAAAATCAGGATTGGTAGAGGAGGTGGGTCATGCCGGCTCGTCCACAGTCCAGCCTCCCTACCACTCCTGACCTAGATTCCTAGCTTCACTTCCCATTAAAATGTATAATTTCACAGACAAAGTACAAGACAACAACCTTTTAACGTAACTCCTATAATAATAACAGTACAGCTTCTTACAGGTTCTGCCACTGACAGACTTCCCCAGCAGTACCCCTTTTGACTCAATGCCACCCAAAATTACCTCCCCCTATACCATTTTCGAATACTACCACCCAAAAATACAACCCCAAAACATGCAAGCACTTTCGATCTTATACCATCCAAAATTAACTTGCTCCCCATCCCTTGCCCCTTTCTTGGCAAGCCATCCTGAATCACTAAAGTAACTTCTCCAACTAAATCAACTCAACCCCAGCTCAATTATTCAACTCACGCACGTTGGGTCAAGCCCCGACACCCTATTTCTCCCACTATTATCACTGTCTCTCCTACTTAACCAAAATAAAAACTTCCCTTCTTTCACCCTCACCCACCTTTTCTATATTCATTCATTCATTCATTCCCCACCTACGTTCAGCTCCACTACTACCTTTTCCCTCCTTTTAACCATCTATACCACTCAGCTTTTCCTTTGTCCCCCTTCTCTTTTATCCTGTCAATGTCTTTCTGTTCATGCTGCTCTATTGCTCCTCTTATTAATATGTTTTGTCTTTTTTCTCTCCCTCTCGTATTCTTCCCTTGCTATTCGAATTTCCTCCTCACTTATATTTTCCCCTCTCTTTTTCCCCTTCTCCAACTCTTTCCTAATCCTATTCCTCTCTTTCCTCTTCTTCCTCGCCTCCTTAATGTCTTTATTCCTCCACCCTTTCATTCCTCTACCTTTCCTTCCTATTTTCTCCTTCTCTAACACTCTCTCTGCTACCTTATTTATTTCCCTCTCTATCCACTTATCAATTTGCATTGCACTCCCTCCCCCCACTTCATCTATATCCATATTCCCTGTTTCCTCCCTAAACCTCCCCCACTCCGCCTCCTTCATGTTCCATCTTTCTGGCTTACTAGCCTCTCTACAATTCTCTATCTTCTCCTTGTGAAACTTTATGCTGTATCTTAGTTTCAGTAGGTTATGGTCACTTTTTATTTCAAAGTTTCTTTCTTCATCTACTACCATTTATATCACTCTCTCTCCTGCTTTCCTGTTCACTAATATATAATCAATAGCTGACCTCCTCCCTTCTCTTCCTCTCCATGTTACTTTCCCCTCCGCCTCTACCATATTCAAATTTTCTAGCTGCTCATCCTCACATAGGTCTAACAATAACTGCCCATTCCTATTGATTTGTTCCCCTAAAATTCCTGTGTGACCATTCATATCCACCATTATTATTATTTCATCTTCGTTTCCTCTCATCACAGCCCTTATTACTTCGTATTTTCTCCGATTTTCCTCCCTCTCTCTCAGCCCTCCCTCTACGTCATATAGCATACAATCAGCATAAATTTAGCTCTTTTCATTTCCCCTTTCCCTTTCACTCTCACTACTAGTATGTCCTCCTGGTCTTCCCCTTCCCCCAAGTTCACCTGTTCAACTTCCCATTTGTCTTTTTCTACCACCACTGCGACTCCTCCATCCTTTTTCTTTGTTTTCTCTCTTCCTTTCCCTATTACTTCATACTTCTCCCCTCCCCATTCTATCTTTCCCTTTAATTTTGTTTCTACTATTCCACAAATATTCAACTTTCCTTCCTCTGCTTCTCTCTATATTTCCTCCATCATTCCCGACCTCCATCCATTGGCATTCACACACCCAATTATTATTTCCCCCTTATCCTTGCCATGGAATTCTTGTTTCTTTTTCTTCTTCCTCCTACATTCCTTTCTCCCCCACTTCCTTTCCTCTTCTACTCCCCCTGGATCCTTATTTGTTTCCTTTACTTCTCCTCCACTCCTATTTTTACCCTTATTCTTCTCACTACTGTTTATAATCTCGTTTCTTCCAAGACTATCCCCCCCTATCTCCCTCTCTTTTCCTCTAACCTTTCCCCCCTGTATTGAATCTTCTGCTCCTTTTTCATTTTCCATCCCTTCTCCTCCCTCTGCCCCTACTTCCTCATCCCTTTCCTCTCCCTTGTTCGTTGATAGTCAATCTATTTTGTTCTTCTCCAATGACGACCTCCTCTCTTCTCGTCTAACAATCTCCTCTATCCTTCCTGCTATATGCCTTTCCTCCTCCCTTTTTAGGTGCCAACCATCTTCTTCGAAACTCCAAGAATCCACCTCTCTGTCCAAATCTAGGAAACTAAATCCTTTAATCCCCCTTCCCTTTAGCACCGAGTTCATGCACTTTGTCAACTCCTTGATCTCGTCATTTGTCGCAATCCTTACTTTCTCATAATTCCAGCTCTCTTTGGGCCTCCTCAGGATTCCCACCATTACTATGTTCACTCTCTTTTCTTTCTTTCTTATTTCCCTTAATCCTTCTTCAATCTCTGCCATTGTTCCCCTTACTCCTTGTATCGCCAGACCATTTCCCCCTCCCTGTATTACTAAGGTTCCTCCCCCCCCCCCCCCTCAAAATTTATGTTTCTTGCCTGCTTCATTACCTCCCATACTCCTGCCCTTCTTAGGATAATTACTTCCCTTTCCACGTTATCTAAAATCTTCCCCATATTCCTGAAGGTGCTATATCCACATATCACTGTTTTCTTCAGTCTTCTTTCCCTCTTATTATTTTAGCTTCCTCCTATTTTATTTGTCACCCTCACCGCACTAGTTTCTACTGTACTCTCCCTTGTTTCCTCCTCCCTTACGCTCCTACACTTCACTTTTTCGGGCTCTACTTGTGTTCTCCCACTGCTCCTTCTCTCCCCATCCTCCCTCATACCCCTGGGTCTTGTGTTTACCGGTACTCTAAGTACCTCTTCCCTCCTACGTTTACTTCCCTCCCTTTTTCCCATCTTCTCTCTTTGTTTATCCCTTCTTCGCTCTTCTATGCAGTCTATTTCACTTCCCTCTTCGTCCATATCTGTCAGGCTCAGCTCTCCCTCCTCTCTTTCTTTTCCGACTCTATCCCCAACGTTCTGCTCATTTACCCCTTCCTTCTTCCCCCTTTTCTTTAATGGCCCTTGGCTCGTTATGACTATATGAGGCTTCCCAGAAATTCATTCGACCATTCTTCCCATTCTCCCATATTTTCACCCCTTTCGCTTTCCTGTGTCTCCTTCACGACCCTTCCCTTTCTCGTCACCTCGTCACTAGACAGGGACAGTTTATAGTGGAAGAATACTACAGTAAAGTAGAAGGCTCTCTCCCCACCCTCTGCTCCTTCTGGCTAAAAAGCCGTACCGGAAAATAGGATGAAGTTCAGGCCTAACCTTATGGGTCAGAAAATGCCCACAAGGAAAGATTTTATATAATATACGAAGAAATTAGTTTGAAAGGGAAATTACACATGCCTACTGATTAATTCAAATTAATCCAATGTTCATTAATTGATCGTCCAGTCTTTCCTTAAACGTATCAATAGAATTACTGTCGACCACCTCCCTTGGTAAACTATTCTACCCTTTAACCACATTATGTGTGAAGAAATGTTGTGTCACATCTAAGGATGTCTTTTTACTAATTAATTCAATTCCATTACCTCGGGTTGCAGCATTATTATTAATCGTGAACAGTGCACTGATATCTACTCTGTCAAATCGTTTAAGTATCTTAAAACACTCGAGAAGTTGGCATCGCAACCTCCTTTTCTTTAGCGAGAACAAAATTAATGTAATTTCTTTACCCTTTCATAATATGGCTTGTTTTTCAGAGAGGGAATTAACTTAGTTGCTTTACGCTGCACAAATTCGAGTTTTTTAACGTCTCTTGAGATATAGGTACCAGAACTGAACGTTATATGCAAGATGGGGTCTAACAATGCTTTTGAATAACGGAAAATATTGTTTTCGCTTTTATAGGTCAAATTTCTTTTGATAAATCCCAAGGCTTTGTTAGCTTTATTTGCCGAAACCGCACATTGCCCTGAAAATTTTAGGTTTTCTGATATTATAACCCAGAGATCTTTATTCTTAGAGTTTGCTATTATTGGTTGGCCTTTCATTTGATAATCATACTTTTTGTTTCTTGAACCAACTTGCAACATTTGACAACATTAAAGGGCATTTGCCACTTTTCTGACCAATCCAATATTTTGCTTAAGTCGGAATGTGGGCTATTTCTGTCTTCCTCACTCAAAACTGTGTTCCTTATCTCGGAATGTGGGCTATTTCTGTCTTCCTCACTCAAAACTGTGTTCCTTATCTTTGTATCATCAGCAAATTTGGAGATAAAGTTATTCAGACCTACATCAATATAATATATATATATATATATATATATATATATATATATATGATAAATCTAACCGGACCAAGGATCGATCCGTGAGGCACACCCCTGGTAACAGGCACCCAATCTGATTCTACACCATTAATAACTCTTTGATCTATGTTTGCAAGCCAGCTTTTAATCCATTGATATATATATATCCCTTTATTCCGAGCATTTCTAATTGGTTTAATAATTTATTGTGAGGTATCTTGTCAAACGCCTTTTGAAAATCTAGGTAGACTATGGCCAGCGCCTTAGTTGAGTTATTAAGAGTATACAATAATTATTACAAAATTCGAGGAGGTCTGTTAGGCACGAATTTATGGTCCTAAATCCGTGCTGGCTGTTTCTTCATTAGATTCAAGATTCTCATCTATTTTATCTCTTAAGATGGTATCAAGAAGAGAGAGAGAGAGAGAGAGAGAGAGTACAAAGGAGTACAAAGGAAATCAAGCAACAACAGATCTAGTGACCCTTCTAGGCTGCTTGTCCTCCAAAACACTGAGGATCAAGTGTCCAAACAGAGAGAGAGGGAGAGAGAGAGAGGGAATGACATTGGAAAATAACGGTAAGAGAAGAAAAAGACGGGGGAGGGGGAGGAACAAGTGAATATATCAGACAAGCTGATGCAGGAATCCTCGTCTTTTGTTGATTTCTTGTCAGCTTCTGAACTGTGGAGGTTTACTGTCAAGCCAGCCGGAAGGAACACACACACACACTCTCTCTCTCACACACACAGACACACACCCACGGATAAGCAACTAATTAGCTGATCTAAGCAGTGTACATGATGACTGTTTATATAGGTAGACTAATTTCATATTTCCACAGATATACACATAGTTAAATAGCCTCTCTGTATTACCAGGGTAACACGTTAAAAACAATAGTAACAAAAATAACAATGTATAATAATTATCACCGACTGACAACTTTTGGTTAGAAGAGATAATCTGCACAATATTTTGAGATCAGGATGTTGTTATGTGCAAACACCCCCGTCATTACTCAGCCCTGTCCTAAACCTACTCGAACCCAGCGCAGCACCTGCATCTGCGCTTTCGCTCTTATTTACTCCTGTTCTATGGCACCTAGACTTACAGGGTTTAGATTTATATAGGAACTACTTTAGGAATACCACAGAACAATACCGATGTTTTGCAGCCCCCCCCAAGTCCAACCGCGTGCGTGCGGGGACGCGTGGGAGTGCGACGCCAGTATACCCCCACCCTAACGACTTCCAGTTACAAACCATATCTACCTGCCCCACCTCTATGGCATCGTTTCGGGGCCAGGGGTACGCGTCACCTTCTCAAACTTACGCGTAGCTTCTGTAGTTACGTGTATGGTAGGAATATGAGTTATATTTCGTTTATTATGGAAATAGACCCTTAATATCATCTATATTATTAAACAAATTATTACACGGTACATATTAAACCATATCGTAATGGGAAACATAATTTATATACACAAACTGTATCCACGAAAAAGAACCGAATGTCTTTGTAAACAAACTTTTCTTGGACCCGCTTACGAGGCGGAACTGGATTAATCAAAGCACTAAGACGTTAAAACCAAGAGGTGGATAACAACAAACCACAGGGCTGTGGTGGGCACAACAATGCCTGATAACAAAGCCAGGTTCCTGAAACTATTCAAGCAACACTATGATTATGCAGTAATGGCTCTTCAAATGCCAGCAATAAACGCCGAAGAAATTCAACGTGTGAGAACAAGGTAATTGTAGGATAAGGCTAATAGGCCTAAGATCAAACTTTTTGGTTTGACCTAGCATAGGCCAGGGCTAGTACCTTACCCTTACGAACAATGAGTTAATTGTAGCCTATTAGGCCTAGGCTAGTTTACAACAGACCCGATACGTAACCCATCGATTTTTAAGTGGGCTACAGGTTTGTCATAACCCATACTTCTTTCCTATATAGCCTAGCCTATGTAATTATCATCGGAAATGCATGGGAAATTTGAATTTTTGGGGGGATTTTTTGTTCTTCATTAGGCTAGGCTAGCCTAACCTCATAAAAAAAAAAAAAATAGGCCTAGGTTAGGTTTTTAGGTTAGTAGGCCTAGCCTAATGACAACAACAAAAAATCGCAAGAAAAATTCCAAGATTTTTTTGTTTTCCCATGCAGTTTTACACCTGGTCATTTTCAAAACCATCGATATTTTATTTAGACAAATATATGGTCAATATTTACGAGACGCGCAACAGCTATTTTCAAGGTTTTATATTTTTAAATTTGTTGTTTTATAGGTTTATTAGTTTCCTATAATATTTATTATTACCGGAAATTAGTATCCCCGATAGTGGGAAGGGCTATGAAAATAGGGAAATTGAGGGGTAAAAGGGGTTAAACTAGCCTAACCTAACCTAACCTAACCCTGGACTTGACTTGGTTTAACCGATTTCCTAAAAATAGTAACAAAACCAGTGGTACGAACATTTTATTAGGGTCCGGCACGCTCCTGAGGTGGCAGAGGTTCTAACTGTTGCGCGTCTCATATATCATTATTATCCAAATATATTAGTTAGGTCACGTACTTCATTGGCATTTATATCCACACCGTCGGTAATTAATTATAATATACTCTCTAGCCTATATCACTAGACAAAATCTGGGTCCGGGCGTCCGGTCATCATGTTTACATAGGTCGCACTCTCGTGGTTTCGCTTTTTTCTATTATTTCCTCCCTGCTGGCATTAGGCATAGGCCTATATATGATGATGCGAATAAGTCATGGGGGCGGTGATGGGGGGCAAAGCCCCCCCTCAACCTATTATTGTATGCCACGGCAGTTAAAATAGCGGGGAACGTGATCACGAGCACGCAAATATTTGTTGTTGCTTTGGTGTCTTAAGATTGATTGATAATGATTTGTTTACAAATTCCGACGGGGTTCATAAAATTACACACCTAAAAACACCTAAAACAAGGACAAAAAGTATAAAACTACTTATACAAATCGACCCGGTGTAAAACAGGATATTTACCGGCATGAATTATGGGTTATGTGACGCCTGCCAGCGTTGGCAGAATCGCCTCCCGGTAGCCACTAGCACTCGCCAGGGCAGTGAAATGGGCTACAGTCTGTCTACAATGTTGTACTTTCTTTCTTGTGAATCGTCATGTCACAGGCAGGGTAGAAGTGGTCTTTGTTTTCGCCTGTGACAATGCATTGTATTTTATATCATGAGTTGAACATAAGATGCATTGTAGTGAAGGAGAGAGAGAGAGAGCGAGCGAGCAGGGTGGGGGTGGTGAGTGTTGCTTTTCCTCCTCCTCCCTCCTCCCTCCCGGAGGAGTTGTTCGCCCGCGTGGTCTTTTCTCTCGGTTTTGATTGGCTGGTGGTTCCTGGCGCCTTCTGCAGGCCTGCTGCCGGGTGACGTAGCGGCCTGTGATTGGCTGACCACCGTGCCTTTGTGTGGGATCCTGGAGGGGTCCAGAGGAGCTATTCTCCTCAGAGCTTTCCTGACTAGCATACCCTTCACATGTCCCTTGCCCCTCTGTCTCCCGACTTCTACCTGTAGAGCACTTTCTCTCTCTCTCAACTTCTTACCTCTCATTCTTCTACTCTATTTAATATCATAACTTCCCTTTGGTTCTGCACGATTTCATATATCGGCCATCGTATTATATGCTGAAGCTCTCAGATAACACATGTTTAGTTAGGCATTTTGGAAGGGTTACCATTTATGTCTGTAGAGGTTTGACACACTCACGGTGCCTCCCTTCCTGTATCGTGGTGGTCTGCTGGGGGATTTAATGCTAGACTGGAATAAGGCTACTGGTGTTGTGATTTCCGATGTGTACTAGGTTGTGTTGAACCTGTACAATCGCAACGGAGACGTGGTAAGCCTAGGTGGTCTTTCTGACTGTGTACCTTGTGAGTTTAGCACTGTGTTGCGAGTGAGGGCTTTTGTCTCTGCCACCCAACACTGTGCTAACTCGTTTGCTTTGACTTTGAGAGGGTCGCCAGGAGAAAACCAGATACTAGCGATCTGGATCTCTCAAGAGAGCACCCTGTCAATTAACGTAATTTGGCCGCACATCCTTAAGGACTTCGCTAGGCTACGAGCCGCTTGCTCAGCCATTGTTTCCTAGCCTACTACATCCCAGCTAGACTTTATTCGCCTAGCAGACACCAGATTTAGATTATAAACTCTTTCTGTTATGTATGTATTATTATTCACGGCATTTATTAGTCTAGGTTGTTGTTGAGTTGACAACCCTAGTAGGCTGTTTCGTTGATGAGGAAGTACTTATTTTGCTGTTGGAGTTCCTACTATTGCGCAGTTATTATTCCCGTGCCAGTTAACCCTATATGTCCTTACAATTGTCATATCCTGTTCCTGCTTTATACTACAGTTCAAAATCCGATACGATCATCTTAACCTAGCATCAGACTTTCTTCAGAAGATTCCTGCTCGATGCTTTGGGACTTTCGTTCACTTTCTTTAGTATAGGAGTGACATTTCATTATTGTTTAGAGTAACTTTAAATATACTTTCTTCTAGTTTGCATTAAATCATTGGAGTGATTTAATTAAGATCTCTTATCTTTTCCTAGTATACCTTATTACCGTAATTGTATGTTGTTGTGATCAGGCTGTATCAGCCTGTAGTAGTAGTGCACTTATACTGAGTTACAGGATCCCCCGTTATCGCAGATTTAACTCTGGAGGGTATAGGTGTTTTTGTGCGCCGGCATTATAAGTTCAGGGGTTGGATCTAGTGTTACCGTTGTGGCTGTGTGCTTTCCTAGTCCAATGATTAAGAGCCCTTGTTTTATATGAGCCCCGGTCGTAACAGTTATGACAAACCTTTAGCCCACTTAATGACTTAAAAATCGATGGGTTCCGTATCGGGTCTGTCGTAGCCTAAGCTTTTACTGATTTAACGGTGTCACTTTAGATAAGATGTGGTGGCTTAGGCCTATTGGTTAATTTTAATGAGACGGACCACAGCGATTTTTGGAAAATTACCAAAATTACAAGTAATTCTCACATTATCCCATGGATGTAGGTAGTAGGCTATAGGCCTAGCTTACAGTTGATAAAATTAGTTAGGCCCTATAGCCTAGGCCTAGCCTAATTCCTAGAAAGCACTGGCAGAGGATAAGATACATACTGCCATAATAGGCCAATAAAGTATAGGCAAGGCTAACAAAAAATACATGTAATTTCCGGTGGAAAAAATATATAGGCCTAGGCTTATATGCTAGGCTAGATGTAAAGCATAATTATGATGATAGGACCAATCATCATATGTATATGCTTCACATCTATATATATTTTTAGATAAGAACCCAAGACTGGCAGCATGGCTATTTTAAAGGTTTTTAGGTTTATCAGAGTTATATAGGCCTAATAATGATTAGCCTATTACCGGAAATGAGTACCGGTAGGCCTATTTACCGGACAATGTCCAGTGTTACTCGGCCTGCAGAATCATCAATATTTACATGTTTTATACATACTTTATATACCATACTTGATGATACTTCAGTGTTGTATCCATAGACCGTCGCTGCCGCAAATGTTATAGGCCTAGGCCTATAAGAGACCTTAGAAAAATGATAAAAAGTTAGCCAACTTAGCGTACTTCCCGGTAAAATTCTTGTGTTACTTAGACAGCGACAAAAGGGAGGCGCCGTTGTAAAGGCATAGCTTCCCGACCAACTATGAAGATCAGGGAAAGTGTGGGGCAAAAGACGTAATATAATGATAATAAACTACATTAAGGGGAGATATCCACTTGAGGGATTTTTTTCTGTTTGTGTGGGGCAAAAGACGTAATATAATGATAATAAACTACATTACGGGGAGATATCCACTTGAGGGATTTTTTTCTGGGCTCCTTTCTCCCTCATGTTTAGTCCCATTGTATTTCTAATTTTAAGACGTTTGCCCCATTATTTTGACGATTTTAGAACTTTCAACCCATTTCTGTCAATGTTAAGACCTTTCGTGCCCTGGCGAGCGATAGCAAGCCTGTAATTTAGAGGAACCAGCTTTCAGCCGGGAAATTTATTCTACCGAAAAATGTACAAATTTATCTTGAAAGGGGCTCAAGGGGGTGTAATCTTAAGCTTTAAGGATATCTAGGGACCAAACTAAAAACCTCCCGTTAACGGCATTCGCCTAACCTAACCTATCCTAGTATTATGTAATAGCTACGGTGCCGTATATGGGGAGGGATTTTTTTTTTTTTTTTTTACAGTAGCTATAATTCCTTATAATGCATTTCCGCCGCTACTGACATATACAGTATAGGAATTAAATATGGTATATGACAACTTTATAGAAGCCATAGAAATTGATGGGTGCGCTGTGTAAGTAACCTAGAATAAGACCTACTTCCCTTGTAAATACCACCGTGCTATCATGGCCGTCCATATTCGAGAGATGTTTCGGGAAGGATGAAGTATCGGGCTACGGTCATGTTTACATATAGTGCGCTCGCAGTCTCCCGTTTATTTTTTGTTATTTGCCTCCTGCTGGCAATATATATGATGATGACAATAAGTCATAGGGGGGTGAGTGGGGCAAAGCCCCCCTCAACCTATTATTTTATCCCACGGCAGTCAAAATAGACGGAAACATGATCTCTCGAGTGTAAACAAGGTTGGCGGACCCGCTTACTAAATTCTTGCCGATTTTTCGGTATAATCCTTTGTAGTAGGTAGGACTACGTATATGTAAATAATTTGGTAATGTAATATAGATTTACATTTTATATTCATAAATAGTCAGCTAATATACAGTACTAGTTTTGGGAAGGATGTAGTATCTGGGTATACGGTCATGTTTACATATGTACACTCGCCATCTATCAATTTGTTCTGTTATTTGCCCCCTGCTGGCAATATATATGATGATGACAATAATTCATGGGGTGGGGGGAGGGGGGGGCAAAGCCCACCTTCAACTTATTATTGTATTCCACGGCTGTCAAAATAGACAGAAACACGATAATGGAAAAACAGTTCTATCCGGTACACAGGATCTTACCGATGTTACATCGTTAAGATCCTGTTCACACTACAATTAAGTATATGCTATGCCAGAACCACTCTGTCTTTATCGTCATGGGATGGATGTAGTATCCGGTCGTATGGTCGTCATGTTTACATCGATCGCGGTTATGTTCCCGGCTATTTTGACAGTTTTTTTTTCTGTTATTTGTCTCCTGCTGGCAATATAATATTTTTTTTTTTTTTTTTTTCTATATTCCAACTTACTTCCTCTCGGGCATAGGCTGAGAGCCTTAACATTCACCGCTTTACAATGAACAGTGAAGCCCGTGAGGTCTTGTTCCAGTCTAGGGAGTGAGACATGTGAAGCACGTAGAGTACAACGAGCACCTGCCATCTTGCCTTCACATGAGGCACGGTGCTCACTCATGGCCCGAAACGACCCCATCTCTGAAGCCACCTCGTTCCCGTGCTTCACTGTCTGACCCCCTACACTCGGACTCTCACACTTACACACGCACAACGCCACCTGTCGAGCAGATAACTCACCAGGCATCGCACCCCTATAGCATATTTTGAATATGGGAATATTCATACAGTGCTATTTAATCAGGGAACAATGAGGGTATTTTATTGACGCTTCGGTGGGCTTGTGGTAATGCACTGATACCAGGTACAGCACAAATTCCATCCTAATAATATCTTCCCATTGATACATCAGGATTTGAACCCGGGACCTTTGGATTACCAGGCCAGTGGAAAGACCACTCCACCACACCTCCCCTAGGTGATGACAATATGTCTTGGTCAACCTATTATTGTATTCCATCATTCATGGCAGTCAAAATAGACGGGAAAATTATCGCAAGTGTGCCTAGTAGTGTAAACAAGGCAGGCGGTACACCCGAATACTACATCCTACCCATCGTCATAAGTGTACCCCAAACCTAGTTAGGCCCCCTACTGGCAACAATAGATACTGATTTCAATAAGTCGAGGCGAGGTGTGTCAACCCATCCTGTATCCAATGGCAAAACTCAAATGCGACGATCCTTGCTACGTATAACTCCTAACCCCTTCCGCACCGCGCGGCCATCCCGCTCAGTAGGCCTACATACCGCTCCCTCCCCCATCTCTCCCGCGCCGCGCATTATCCCCCCCAATAAACCTTCCCAAATACCCATTAATTTTTATAGTAGAGTAGTTAGGTACAACAGGGTAGCAGTATTAGAAGTAGTAGTAGTATCAGTAGTCGAAATTATCAATGTTCCCTACTAGATACACGTAAATAATAATAATGATGATAATAATAATAAATGACATATTAATAATAATAATAATAATAATAATAATAATAATACTACTACTAGCAGAATAGTATAATAAATATATATAATATAATATAATAGTATAATAGTAGAATAGAATAAAGAAAAACAGTATAGAGTAGTAGTAGTATAGTTATGAAAGTTCTGTACTCACCATAAATATGTCTTATTTTTTGCTTGAGTGATGAATGTGAAGGAGTTTATTGCTTATAATCCTCGTTCTCTTGTTGAATTTCCAGACCACCAACGGAGGTATGCAACATGGCCCGTTTTTGTTTTGTCATTCAGTGGTGTCCCCAGTAGGCCTAGTCCACTGTCCCAAGATAGGTTGGCTTATCAGGGGATATACCGTATTGCAAAACCATAAAAAAAAACAAAAAAAACAATTACATTAACTAGATTATTATTATTACCGGCACTATTTTACTGACCACCCTTCTTGGCTTGCTTTTTGCGTGAAGACGTACCTGCCGCCCCACTCGTACCTGGCTTAGGTATATCACGGTGCCAGGAAGTGAAGTGCTCCATGGAACACAGACCTGGGTTCCCAGAACACCCAGGACAGTAGTAAACAGTGTCCTTTCTTCTACCAGAGTTCCCGTAACACACACTGCACATTTTCTGTTTCTTGGGTTGATGGCAAACCCAGGCATGGACCAGCTCCTCTTTTGCCATTTTCTTGCTTGGTCTTTGCGTTTTTCTTTCTTTTTCTGCATCATACAGAGCTCTGGCACCTTCGTTGTGCTTGCCAGTTAGCTCTTCACTGACCGAGATGATATACTTCAAGAAATCACCCTTATACTTTGCCTGGTTTTGGTACAGAAGAAACGAGTTCAGAAGGGTGCGGAAAATGAAATGTATTCCAAGTTTCTTGAACCAAGCCAGACTCTTTTTTTCATAAGCATAGGGTTCGAGGAGCTGGTCTGCCATGTCCACACTCCCCATGAGGCTGTTGTACCGATCAATATGTAGAGGCTTGTTGTAGAACGTTGTTTTGTCGCCGAAGAATGTCTTAGTTTTCTCCACAAGTCCGGCATCATACATCATAGTCAGCACTGTCACCTCCTTCTTGTCCTGGTACTTGACGAGCAGACTGTTGCCTTTCCTAGCAAACACTGATTTCTGCTTGTCAAGTTTCTCCTCCATCATCTTCTTGGGGGGTCCTCTGCCGCTTCGTATAACACCTGTCATTACTGTCTCTCTTGTCTGTAGGTAGTCACTGAGCCTCACACTTGTGTACCAGTTGTCAGTCACAACATGTCGTCCCGAATCCAAGAGATCCTTCATAAGGTGTGCCACGATGACCTCAGAGATGGATAGGTGAGAAGCAGCCGGGTCAACCAAGGTGAAATTACTGTCCTTCCCATAGTAGACCTCATAATTCCACGAATATCCACTCCAGTTGCGGTGGGAGGGACAAAGAACGAAGACCTTGATGCCAAACCTCGATCTTTTGGTTCTAATCAATTGCTTGAAACCAAGTCGTCCTTTCCATAACATGAGGGCCTCATCAATGGCAATATCCCTCCCAGGCTCCAACGCATTTTTGCTGCGGTCACGTAGCAACTCCAGGTAAGGTTCAATCCGGGTCTTGGGGTGCTTCTTGTCCACGTTGCCAGGTGAGCAAAACCGGAAGAACTTCAGCAGACTCAAAAATCTGCCTCTACCCATCACATCCATACAAAATATACCTGGGCCTCCAACCTGTAGAGAATGTGACCAATACATGTACATCCTAGGCAATTTCACAACCCCCATGACCATCAACAAGCTGAGGAACACGTACATTTCGTCTTCTTTGACAGGCCGCCAGATAATGCCATTCACTTTCCTTTTACCTGTTCCAGCAAAATGTTCAGTAGCCCTCTCGTTCATCCACAAACACAATTTGTCTATCACTTCCTGGTCAAAAAAGTGACAAAATGCCTCTCCTGGGGTGGAAAAGTTGGGGACGGCCGGATGTATCTCCCCCGTGACGTCACCGAGGAATGCAGGCAGGATATCGGGGCGAGCGTCTGCAAATATGGCCGCTATGAATGACCAGCCCGCTTCCACAACCGCCTCAGGGGCCTCCAAGTATTCCTCATCACTATCATCGTCTACTTCACTGTCATCACTTATTTCCTCATCAGAGTTACCTGGCAAATATTCTGAACCGGAACTGGAGTAGGTATCGCTCTCCATGATGGAAAATAACGACACAATAGAGATGCGTATGAAGACCACGCTGGCGAAATAACGGAGACACAAAAGCACTGTAATCCTGCGTGGGTGGGGGCGTGGGGAAGACTGGGGCCCTGTGTAAAAAAAATGCCTCTCATTAGTCGCGAGAAACCGTGACGTCACAGGGCTCTGGTTGGCTGCTGGGGAAAGGGGCGGAGCTTCCTGTATCCCCAGTGAGCCATACAGTTCCGTAGATAGAGTCCCAGCCAGCAAAACCGATTGGCAGCATTTCCTTTAATTTATCACGTACGTGTGTACGGGACGGTATATTTTACTGAAGCGCTAATCACGTATATGGGTACGGGACGGTGCTGAAGGGAAAGGGATGGATGTAGTACTGTATCCGGTAATCCGGACGTACGGTAGACGTCATGTTTACATAGTTGGCGGTTATATTCCTGTCTGTTTGTTGTCTGTTATTTGTCCCCTGCTGCCAATATAGGCTATATGATGATGACAATAAGTTATGACTGTCATGGGGGGGGGGGGGGGGGTGATTGGGGGTGAAGCCTCTCCTTAGTTTATTATTGTATCCCAGGGCAGTCAAAATAGACAGAAAAAATATCGCAAGCTTGCCCAGTAGTTTAACCTATAAACGGCGAGCAGGGGGTATTGAACTCGATGCCCATGGGCAAGCATATAGGCTCCATTCAGGCCTATAATCGTCATTTTACGATAAATATCGTTATTACTGTGACGTTAACGGCTCCGTTAGAACCGCATGGTTTGTCCTACAGTGACTCGCTAGGATCGCCAGGGCAGTGGATGTGGCTACAGTTGATGTATTATTGTGTGCTTTATTTCATATGAAAGCTCGTGTCATGGGCAGTCCAGAAAGGCTCTTTGCTTTCGCCCATGTCAAGGCTTTAGATATTTAATTGCAAAGTATAATCATGTTTTATCATTAAGTAGTAATGATAGTGAGAGGAGGCGCGTATTGTTTTGCTATACTCGATGACGTCATAGCTGGCTGGCCTCGTGGGGATTCGTTGAGGGAGTTTTTTACCATGCTTTGTGACGTCATGTTTGGCTGGCTTCTTTAGCATTGGTTAGAGGACTTGTTACCGCTTTTTTCCCACGCGGCTCGAGCTAGTGCTAGTATATATACAGCTCCCTCGCCACTTTCTCCCTCAGATCTGGTTTCTAGAACGCATCCCTCTTATCCCTTTGATACCTTTCCACCCAACTGCACCTGAGAACCTTTTCCTCTGCCTATCGCTCTCATTTTCCATATCTTTCACCACCTTTTATTAACTCCCCCAGACATATTATGTTCCAGTATGTCCATGGAGGCGGGAGCCCCAGGATCATTGCCACTGCCTCGCACTACACTCACAACAACACTGCGGCCGTTAGAATTATCGCAGGAGGCTGAGGTTGCCACCAACGGTTTTATCGTATGGTAACTTATCGGACTTACTGAGCTCATATGACGCAAAATTGCGTCATAAACTTATTGGAGAGGTATAGATATAAGTCCATATGACGCGATCGCGTCATATGAGTTTTGGTGGACTTATTCATATGACGTTCGCGTCATATGAGTTTTGGTGGACTTATTCATATGACGCGATCGTGTCATATATGTCGCAAGGAGGTAATGTTATACCCCCTCTGGTTAACTCTGCATAATCAGCTTCATGCTGGCCAGTTGTATTGTGCGTTAAGGTCTGATATAACCCATGTATGTTAGTTGTTAAGATAAGTTGATCACGAAGCATTGGTTGGCATTCATATTGTTTAGTACCGCTTCCTATAATTATTAGTGTTCGGCTGGATTAGATAATGCTAGACTAGGAGTCTGATACTATAAGGTATTGTTTCCGATGGGTGTTGGCTTTAGTTAAAAGCTGCACGACATACCTGAGAACTGGAGTTGATTGGGTAAATTCTAGTCTGTGTGCCATTGAGAGTAGAGCATGCACGAATGAGGGCTTTTTGCCTATACCATTCTGCACTGTTCTAAGCTCGTTGTTTGTCTTTGAGGTACGCCAGGAGAACGCTTAATACTTCGGTATTAAGGTTTCTCAAGAGAGCTACCCTTCATTATAAAGTAATATTTGATGCACAGACTTGAGATTTGCACTAGGCTATGCGGCATGCCATGCGCACCAGTATATCGTATCATTGACTCTAGCTAGACTTTATCAGTCACAGTAGATATTAAGTATATTAAACCAATTACTCTTTTTATGCACACCCGTTTATGATTACACAAGCATTTCACAGCCTAGTATGATGTATTGAGACACAAACGACTTAGTCTCTTTTTGTTGATAGGAATACTGCATTGTCGTGGCGATTATTATTATTGTTGTGGCGTTTAGGATATTCTTGGCTCCGACTGCATTATATCTCCTGCCTTTTTGTGTGCTTAGCCTGCACGAGCATTGTTCCGCTGCCTGCCTTTTTGGGTTCCATTTCCGATTCGAGCATCTTAATAGCATCTAACATTTAAAGAAGATTCCTTGTTGGTGTTGAAGGACTTCAGTGCACTTTCTTTCATGCAGGAGTGCCTGACATTTATTGATTAAAGTAACGTAAGCTGTAACTTCCCTTACCACCTTACTTCGCATACCATAACCAAGCACCTTCGGTTATAGGTAGTAATAGGCTGTTTTCACATAACATTAAGCCTAGAGTAGACGCACATTTATTGAGAGTTTAATAACCTATTATTGCATATAGAACTCTGGAGAGTATTTGTGTTCTTTGTTCACTGGGAATATACATCGGAGGTTGGATCTAGCTCTTTCGTTGTAGCATTTATGCCATTACTAGTCCAATGAATAAGAGCCCTGATATATTTAAACCTCAGTCGTAACATTACTTATTCATATGAGCCTATTTTACCTTCACTATGAAGATAGTAACCTGTAACAACAATAAAACAAGTGAAAAATATAATTTTTCTGGTCAAAATCGCGAATATACATGGACAAGGCCATTTATGAATTATGGAGCAAATTGAGGCAACCCCTCCCTCCATGAGGCCTCAAGCCACACTGAGCCTACTCATACACACTCGGTTATGTAACACACCCGCTAGGCACGTAAGCACATCCTCCACACAGTTTGCTAATGTTAGCACAAAAATATACCAACAAATTAGGGAATAAAAGGGAAAATAGGTGATAATTGAAGGGGGAGGAGGAAGGAGGGGATGTGGAGGAGTGATATGAGGTAGGCCAATAGGAAAAAAAAATTTTTTTTTTTAGTGCTACTGGGGCCGTTTAAATGTTTGTTTTAGGCCTCCCTCTTAACCCGTCCAGCCCCGGCTAGTTTTGTAATGTTTGTTCACCAGAACCCGGCCGGTTTTCAATAAATGGTTTTATTCCAGAAACAATAGCGAATGGGTTAGGAATGAAGGAAAAACCACGAAAAACCGCTCAAAAAGCTTAAATAATGGTCCTACAGAGCCCCCGAAAACATATTTTACAAGAGTAAAAAATTGAAGGCAATTACCCAAAAAAAACAGGTTATTGCGCGCTCACGCGCACGCACGTGGACTTTGAGAGTTTTCAACCATCGGCACGGTTGCGTGGGATACGTACACAGTTCCCATACAAATCTGAGCCCTCTTGAGTGGCTACACCTGAGGTTACGGTCGGCGCAATTAGGGTGACGCGCCAGGCGCGTCTCTGGGGCTGTGCGTTACATACATCGCCGACACGTCAGGCGCGTCGCTGGGGCTGTAAGGGTTAAGAGCTTTGCCGCCCACGCCCAGTAAAACTTCTAATGAGCTTTCTCACCTTTGCCGGGTTAAACAAGCCGAGCGGTATGACTGAATACTACATCCTACCTCTACTAAATATCAAGGAAAGAATGAAAAATAGAAATACAAAATACAAATGAATCGAGGCCGGGTAGCACTTGGCATTGACCTATTTACCCATTATCCAACAAATATATAAAATGGACCCCCAGTATTGACTAGTGGGGGGGGGGGGGGCTAGCCTATGAAGTTCAGGGAAAATGAGGGTTTAAAGAGGATAATATGAAGAAAAACAAGCTCTATTTGGCCATAGGCCTAACCGTTTGCCGTGGGATACAGAATAAGTTGAGGTAAGATTAGGAGTCGTCACGTGGGCATACCACTACCTACATGACTTATTGAAATCGGCATCTATTTTGCCAGTAAGGGCCTTAATATGAGTTTTACTTGTTACGACCGGGACTCGTATAAAACAAGGGCTCTTAATCATTGGACTAGAAAGGCACACAGCCACAACGGTAACACTTAGATCCAACCCTCGAATTTATAATGCCGGCGCACAAAAACACCTATACCCTCCAGAGTTAAATCTGCGATAGCGGGGTATCCTCTAACTCGGTATAAATGCACTACTACTACAGGCTGAAGATCTCTGATACAGCCTGATCACAACAACATACAATTACGTTAACAATGTATACATGGACAAAAATAGAGAGCTTAATTAAATCACTGGAATGATTTAATGCAAACAATAATAATGTATAATTAAAGTTACTCTAAACAATAATAAACTGTCACTCCTATATTAAAGAAAGTGAATGAAAGTCCTAAAGCATCGAACAGGAATCTTCTGAAGAAAGTCTGATGCTGCTTAAGATGATCGAATCGGATTTTGAACTGTTATAAAGCAGTAACAAGATATGACAATGTAGGGATATACAGTGTTAACTGGCACGGGAATAACGATAAATGGACAATAGTATTATCTCCAACAACAAAAGAAGTACTTCCTCAGGCAATGCAAAAGCCTGCTCAGGTTGTGCAAATCAACAACAACCAAGGGTTACAATCAACGTGAATAAAAATGCTGCATACATAACATAAGAGTTTATAATCCTAATCGGGTGTCTGCTAGGCGAATAAAGTCTAGCTGGGATGTCGTAGGCTAGGAAACAATGGCTGAGCAAGCGGCTCGTAGCCTAGCGAGGTCCTTAAGACTGCACGGCCAAATTACGTTAAATGACGGGGTGCTCTCTTGAGAGATCCAGATCGCTAGTATCTGGTTCTCTCCTGGCGACCCTCTTCAAGTCAAAGCAAAACGAGTTAGCACAGTGTTGGGTGGCAGAGGCAAAAGGCAAAGGCAGAGGCAAAAGCCCTCACTCGCAACACAGTGCTAAGCTCACATGGTACACAGTCAGAAAGACAACCTAGGCTTCCCACGCATCCGATGCGATTGTACAAGTTCAACAAAACCTGGTACACATCGGAAATCACAACATCAATAGCCTCACCCCAGTAGACAACCAAGAAATAGGTAGGGAGTGTTACGACCGCGACTCGTATAAAACAAGGGCTCTTCATCATTGGACTAGAAAGGCACACAGCCACAACGGTAACACTACATCCAACCCTCGAACTTATAATGCCGGCGCACAAAAACACCTATACCCTCCAGAGTTAAATCTGCGATAACTGGGTATCCTATATCTCGGTATAAATGCACTACTACTACTGGCTGATGATCTCTGATACAGCCTGATCAACAACATATAATTACGTTAATAATGTATACAAGGAAAAGGATAGAGAGCTTAATTAAATCACTGGAATGAAACAATTGCAAACAAGAAGAAGGTATAATTAAAGTTACTCTAAACAATAATAAACTGGCACTCCTATATTAAAGAAAGTGAACGAAAGTCCTAAGGCATCGAGCATGAATCTTCTGAAGAAAGTCTGATGCTGCTTAACCCGGGAACTGCGGGGAGACTCTTAAGAGTTCCCCCGGCGGACTGCGGGGAGACTCTTATGAGTGAGTGAAAACAAAAATCAACTTTTAACACATAACGAGCGGCCTATGCGGTTTATTTATATGTACCGCCCAGCGGGGTGTTTTTAGCCAAAATAGGGCTGTTTACGTGATCATTTTCATGCCTAAATAAGACCCAGAACGTAAAACAAGTATCTATCCCTGAAAGGGCATGAACAGAGCTTTCGAATGACACCATAACGATCCTTGTATGATGGATAGTTTTCTTGCAATAACCGTGCAACGCCAGTGCAAAAAGCATGTAATTCGGTACTTTCCCCATATAATTGAGTATGTAGCGAGTGAGAGAGGGAGGAGGGAGCTGAGATTCATGTCAGTAGGTTCGCCGCGGTGGTCTGGAGCAGTCATACGCTCGCTAGTCTCCTGCCACCACTTGTCTCTCTCTCAGCAACATTACGTGCTGAAATTGCCACTCGACCTATGTCGAGCGCCGCCAGTTAGTCCAGCTTTTTTTAACTCGACTTAAGTGGTGAGCCGCTAAAGAAGGGTTAAAGTAGAAAAAAAAAAAAAAAAAAAAATTTGGCCCCTGGGCCATGCAAAATCTCAGTCCTCTACCTCCCCTCCTTCCCCACTTTCCTCCTCTCCTTCAGTTATCACCTATTTTCCCTGTTATTCCCTTATTCTGAGGTATATTTTCGTGCTAACATTAGCGAGTTGCAAGCAGGGTGTTGTCATCACTGATGGCAAGCGAGTGCAAGAGAGAGAGAGTATCGATCGTCTGTGTCTCAGTGGTCTTGGGGGAAATTGGCGGGAAAGCAGCTTGCCTCACCCATACATTATACAACACGCGGGCTATATCTCCGATTTTGACCATCCAAACGCTGTTTTCACTCGTTTTATTGTTGTTTCACGTTAATACCTTTATAATCAACCCATAATAGGCGCATATGGATAAGTATTAATGCTATTAATGGTACAATGAATATTTTAGTGACGGAAACACCTCAAATACGTCAGCACAGGGGGACGTTTCCAATTGCCCCCATGCGCACTTGTTAGGTTAAGATGATCGAATCAGATTTTGAACTGTTATATAAAGCAGGAACAAGATATGACAAGTATATGGACATAAAGTGTTAACTGGCACAGGAATAACGATAAATGCACAATAGTATTATCTCCAACAACAAAAGAAGTACTTCCTCAGGCAACACAAAAGCCTGCTAGGGTTGTGCAACTCAACAACAACCAAGGCTTACAATCAACGTGAATAAAAATGCTGCATACATAACATAAGAGCTTATAATCTTAATCGGGTGTCTGCTAGGCGAATAAAGTCTAGCTGGGATGTAGTAGGCTAGGAAACAATGGCTGAGCAAGCGGCTCGTAGCCTAGCGAGGTCCTTAAGACTGTACGGCCAAATTACGTTAAATGACGGGGTGCTCTCTTGAGTGATCCAGATCGCTAGTATCTGGTTCTCTCTTGGCGACCCTGTCAAAGTCAAAGCAAAACGACTTCGCACAGTGTTGGGTGGCAGAGACAAAAGCCCTCACTCGCAACACAGTGCTAAACTCACAAGGTACACAGTCAGAAAGACAACCTAGGCTTCCCACGTATCCGTTGCGATTGTACAGGTTCAACAAAACCTGGTACACATCGGAAATCACAACAACAATAGCCTTACCCCAGTCTAGCATTAAATAGCCCAGCAGACACCAAGTAAAAGGTAGGGAGACACCGTGAGTGTGTCGAACCTCTACAGACAAAATGGTAACCCCTCCAAAATACCTAACTAAACATGTAATATCTGAGAGCTTCAGCATAATATACGATGGCCGATATATGAAATCGTGCAAAATAGTTTAGCTATTGATAACTTAATTAACAAACACAATAATAAAAATAGATTATTTGATATTAAACTTTCTGATTCAAGTGCATTCCAAAATTGTACATGTTACCAAAATTCCATAATAGACCTTATAATTATCGCTTTATTGGCGGAGCAAAATTCCCTACCACCAAAACTTTGTCAGAACACGTCGTACATAGCTTAAAATACATAAAAAGTACTCATAAACAATATCTTGATACCATCATACTAAGAACTGGCATTAGCTATTATTGGAGTGTTGACAATTCATTAGAAGTTATTGATAAAATTAATACCATGCCGAAAGTCACCTCAGTACATAGCTTCGACTACTTTTCAAAAATAGTGCAAATACAATACATTTATATTCACACATTTAAAAAAGGAAGTATATACATACAGATCAATGAAGGGGAATCAATAATATTTCCAAGTTTTAAATATAAATTAATATAGGTCTCAACAGTATGTGAAATAAACTTTTAAATGGCTTGAATTTTTCAATTAGTATCACATTTTGAGTTGAAGAAGACTCTTTAAGACTTTGAATTAGGCAAACTGGAAGGAATTGGGAATTAGCTAATGAGTTATGCAGAAGTGAACTGATCATGAGAAAAAATGACTAAATTATATAAAATTTCAGCCAGTTGACGTGTTGTGTGGCATGTAGGTAGTGGTATGGTGTTGAAACACAAATTTGTGTTTGGCATTGTAGCCGTAGGGTCCTTCACATCTTGTTCCAAATGGCTGAACTCAATTTTTGGATCAAGCTCGAATCCAAGAGGAGGTATTGTCCTGCGACCAGTGACAAACATCTTGAAGTCACCCAGTCAGCCGAGTTCTGTGAGAAAGAGAAAGTGAGCTAAGTAAAACTGCTGTGACAACATTATAATGTAAAACAAGACACATTTTTTGTTTAAGTAAGTTACACTATCATTTGCTTTAATGGATGTCCTTGTAAAGAAATTCAGCTCAACAAAAAATAATTTCCAGTATGTTCATATTTCTTTACTTGGCCAGCCCTATGAGAGTTTTGTTTTGAAATTCAGTGGCCTGGTTAAAATATTGCTTAAAAAAAAAAAAACAAAAAAAAAAACACATTTTCTAATTTTAACTAACACCTGATGTCAACGGCAAACAGGTCTATACTATCTAATGGTAGCTCTGTAGGTGATCTCTTTCAATAATACTTAAAAGCTACTTACAGGTGGCACAATGGTGTTAAACCCAAGGCCTTCCATACACTGCAGTTGTGGCTTCCCTTCTCTGATTAAACAACCACATTTTGTTTTCTTCTATAATCCAACTACTCCCTCTCGGCCATAGGCTGAGAGCCTGTACTGTACATTCACCGCTCATTCAACGGTGAAGCCCGTGAGGTCTCGTTCCAATCTAGGAACTGAGACATGTGAAGCACTTTCTGATGCAACCCGCCCCCGCCCCCCCCATCTTGCCTTCGCAGGATGCTCTTGGTTCGAAGCAGCACCATCTCTGACACTGTCTCACCTCCCAGATTCGGATCCTCACTCTCACAACACCACCTATTGAGCAATTAACTCACTAGGCATTGCCCCCTGTAGCATATGCCTTTGTGTGAACATGGTTTACATACACAGTATATTTATATCTAAGATGCAATACACTCATCACATCAAAGCTTTTGACCATGAATGGATTATTCATTTTATTAATATTTCTTTATTATTGCTGACATTCTCAATTCCATTCTCTGTTACTACATACATTCTCAGCTATTAAGAAAGGTTGTACTTGATAACAAAAATGATTTCAATACATTGTGGAGTGAACTGCATACCGGAATAAAAATAAGGAAAGTCACCATAATGTACGCACATTGTGGGCTCAGCCGCTCGCTTGGCCACTCGCTAGCACTCGCCGGGGCAAGGTATTTGGCTACAGTCTATCTACAATGTTGTTCTTTCTTTCATAGTGTTCGTGTTGTTACAGACAGTCCCGTGGAGGTCTTTATTTTCGTCTGTGACAACGGGAAGCATTTTATATCATGAGTTGAACATAGGATGCATTGTATATAGTTAAGGAGAGAGAATAATATAGGCAGTGAGGTGGTAGTGTGTGGGTGCGTATACATGTGCTGCCTCCCCCCTCGCTTTGTAGGCTCGCGCGCCTGCCGTCTCCTGCCTCTTGATTGGCTGGTGGTTCCTGGCGCCTTCTGCAGCCCTGGTGACGTAGCAGCCTGTGATTGGCTGACCACCATGCCTTTGTGTGTGATCCTGGAGGGGTCCCGAGGAGTTCCTTCCTCAGAGCTTTCCTGACCAGCATACCCTTCACATATCCCTTGCACCTGTCTCCCGACTTCTACCTATAGAGCACTTTCTCTCTCTCTCTCTCTCAACTTCTTACCTCTCATTCTTCCACTCTATTTAATATCATAACTTCCCTTTGGTTCTGCATGATTTCATATATCGGCCATCTTATTATATGCTGAAGCTCTCAGATAACACATGTTTAGTTAGGCATTTTGGAAGGGTTACCATTTATGTCTGTAGAGGTTTGACACACTCACGGTGTCTCCCTTCCTGTATCTTGGTCTGCTGGGGGATTTAATGCTAGACTGGGATAAGGCTACTGGTGTTGTGATTTCCGATGTGTACTAGATTTTGTTGAACCTGTACAATCGCAACGGAGACGTGGGAAGCCTAGGTGGTCTTTCTGACTGTGTACCTTGTGATTTTAGCGCTGTGTTGCGAGTGAGGGCTTTTGCCTCTGCCACCCAACACTGTGCTAACTCGTTTGCTTCGACTTTGAGAGGGTCGCCAGGAGAGAACCAGATCTGGATCTCTCAAGAGAGCACCCCGTCAATTAACGTAATTTGGCCGCACAGTCTTAAGGACTTCGCTAGGCTACGAGCCGCTTGCTCAGCCATTGTTTCCTAGCCTACTACATCCCAGCTAGACTTTATTCGCCTAGCAGACACCAGATTTAGATTATAAACTTTCTGTTATATATGCATTATTATTCACGGCATTTATTAGTCTAGGTTGTTGTTGAGTTGCACAACCCTAGTAGGCTGTTTCGTTGATGAGGAAGTACTTCTTTTGCTGTTTGAGTTCCTACTATTACGCAGTTATTATTATTCCCGTGCCAGTTAACCCTATATGTCCTTACAATTGTCATATCCTGTTCCTGCTTTATACTACAGTTCAAAATCCGATACGATCATCTTACCCCAGCATCAGACTTTCTTCAGAAGATTCCTGCTCGATGCTTTGGGACTTTCGTTCACTTTCTTTAGTATAGGAGTGACAGTTCATTATTGTTTAGAGTAACTTTAAATATACCTTCTTCTAGTTTGCATTAAATCATTGCAGTGGTTTAATTAAGATCTATCTTTTCCTAGTATACCTTATTACCGTAATTGTATGTTGTTGTGATCAGGCTGTATCAGAGATCATCAGCCTGTAGTAGTAGTGCACTTATACTGAGTTATAGGATACCCCGTTATCGCAGATTTAACTCTGGAGTGTATAGGTGGTTTTGTGCGCCGGCATTATAAGTTCAGGGGTTGGATCTAGTGTTACCGTTGTGGCTGTGTGCTTTCCTAGTCCAATGATTAAGAGCCCTTGTTTTATACGAGCCCAGGTCGTAACAAATATAAAAAATACTTCTATATGATGTAAGCTGTATAACTACAAGCAACACAATAATAATTAAAATGTCGTTTTGAATATATATTATTAGTTACAGTACATGTTTTGTAGATGTTAATTCATAAAGTTGCACTAAAACAGGACATTTCACGAAGTACGTTCATAGGTTATACTTATGACATCTAGGGATATTTTGGCCCAGCATGTTTGACGTTGGCAACTCCCCACTCTCACAACAACAATGGTGGGGGTAGAGGAGACGTGGCTGTGAACCTCCTCATAATGACGACAATTTCACGATGATCTGGCCTTTACAGTAGCCTCTACTTATGTCTATTTAACTCTGTCATGTCTTAGTCTCTGGATAACGGAGAATGGATTATTAATAGCGTTATTAGTACAAGGTAGGGATTATTACGAATTAATGGGGACCCTCCCATTATCCTTTGCAATCGTGCTGCCATCTCTCGAACGCATGGCACCCTATTTTAAGATTTGTAGCGTCTCTCTTTCCTCTCTATCCTTCTGTACTCTATGGGTGAAATATAGGGGTGTGTGGCGATCCAGCAGTGCTGTTGTTTTCACGCGCAAGACATGGAGTGTCGGCATTGACGACCTTGACTTGATAGTGAAAGGTATACATTTGAGTAATAATTAACTACCGGTATTGTCCGATTTTGATCTTTGTTGGAAATATTCAATTGTGTTATTATATACCCTTTATTTGGATTAATTATCATTTAAATGTAAGGAGTGAAGTGCTATATATATATAAAAAAAAAACGTTTGCGAATGTTTTATCACAATACGATTTATTCGTAAAAAACATTTAGTTTTAATATTTGTGATATTTGTTGTCTATACAACACCTCTCATAAGGATCATTTATAATTTTAAGATTAATTTACTCTAATTGTCTTTCATTGTACTCATAAACATCTTGAAACTCTAGTCTGGAGTTACATTAACATGAAATGAAATATACAGTATTTTAGCGTATTGATTATCCTTCTATTATTACCTATATCTATATATGTGGAGCTTACCTTCAGATAATCGTTCTTCAAAGCGACGTAAATAGATTGGCAAGCTTCGGAAATGATAAAACTCAGACTTGCATTAGATATGTGGGTGTGGTATTGCAGCATTGTATATGAGGACCCAGTTGCTAAATATAGAAGTGTTGCTTCCAATCGTGCTCTATGACATAATGCTGTCTCTCATTACGATGTGCTGGCGTTCTATTTCCAAAGCCAGTGAAACAGTATATGGTAATCTCATATAATTCTCAAAGTCATGTTTATTTGCTAAAGCTAGCTCCTTGAATATATGTTCATAACTGCCTTTGGTAATTTTCTTGAAACGACTCGCAGCCTTATTTGAGAGTTGTTTTGGCCAATATGTTTTGGCAATGGTAGTTTTGATGCTATTAGTTACAATTCCACTGTGGGAGAAACCCTATATAACCCCATTATCCAACAATCTTAAGATAACTCCCCCCGATAGTGGGGAGGGCTATGAAGATCAGGGAAAATGTGGGGTTAAAGTAATATAGTAAAATAATGAAGAATAGGAATGTGTGAAATGCCAAAAATGCCACTTTTCCGAAATCCGAGCCAAGTTTTGTCGAAACTTGGTTTGGATTTTCAATAATTTCAGAGACTCAAAAGAGCATTTTCTAAAAATCCGAGCCAAGTTTTGTCGAAACTTGGCTTGGATTTTGCATAATTTCAGACACTCAAAAGAGCATTTTCTAAAAATCCGAGCCAAGTTTTGTCGAAAGTTGACTCGGATTGTCCATAATTTCAGAGACTCAAAAGAGCATTTTCTAAAAATCCGAGCCAAGTTGTGCCCAAAGTTGGCTCGGAGTTTCCATAATTTCATAGACACAAAAGGTAACTTTGAAAATATGCAAGCAAAGTTTTGTCCAAAGTTGGCTCGGATTTTGCATTAATATCAGACACACAAAGGGTCACTTTTTATGGTAACATTCAAGGAGATTATACCAGGACTCTTCTTCTTCCCTCTGACCAGGTATAGGCTATCCTAGTGTTTACTATCGTATACCCCTTTGAAAGGACATTAGCCTAACCTAACAACCTTACCTAACCTAACCTAGTATTATGGGTGCCTATAGCATAATAGCCCTTTGAAAGGACATTAGCCTAACCTAACCTAGTATTATGGGTGCCTATACCCCTTTGAAAGGACATTAGCCTAACCTAACAACCTTACCTAACCTAACCTAGTATTATGGGTGGGGGCTGCTGCCCCCACACCCCCGCTATTTGACATCTTTAGACAGATTTTTGGTGTATTAATACTAGTCAACTAACGTACTGAGGCCAACATCGCACTGAAGGACTACATCTTGATAAGGTAATTTGTTTATGCAGAACCAATACACAATATTGAGGACTTTGGGAATGGGGATGTGGGCATTTTCAAAGAATGTGTCTTTCACAGCACTAACATTATACCTACATCGTGATTTCCTGAGTGCATGGTGAACGTATTCTTTATTCTGTTTGTCACATCTAAACTTCTTTTGTTGTCTATTTTCACTCACTTGCAATTCACTGCCACATGTACTACACTTACCAGTTGCCAAGACTAACTTATGCTGAACAAGAAAATCCCATGTAGCTTCCTTGGTTCGCAAAATGTCCCCCAATTTCTGACAGGAGAGACTACAACCTGCACAAGCGGCCATGACAGTTACAAATCTGCCGGGCTGTTTGACGTTTCTGTCAGCTGAGAGAAGGAATGGCAACAATATGCGCCGATTCGTGTGCAAGAGCAAATATATGTAATAATACTAAAACTACAAGGGAAATGGGAAAGAAAAATGACAGAAAGGATTGAACAAATACCGGGAAAACTATGAAACATAAATACAAGCACAATGTAATGTTGCAAATGTGTATATTAGACATACAGTAACATCTTTGTAGAACATAACACTTTACCGTAGCGAGTGTACTCCATTGCGAACACGTCCGTAGCGGAGCTCTCAAGATTGCGGGAGTGAAGAAGAAGAGTTTGTTTACGCGCGGGACTCTATTTTTATCGACATAATCGAGAGTTACAAAACTTATCAAAACTATTCTACCACAACGGAATCTATGTGAGTATATTATAAGGATTCCATAGAGCTTCACTTTCCCTAATAAATTATGTATAATAACGCTGCGAGTCTATTCGGGATAATTATCCTGCCTTTACTTGATCGGTTTTGTAGCCATTCCTTACACCACAAACGCCTGTTTCTTCTACCTTTTTCTGTTTTATAGCACATAATAATAAAAGCACACTGGCAATCTTGGTGCGACCCATGATCAGAGGTTGTGGGGGGGGGTACTTAATTCAAATGTGTGTTGTGATGGGTGGCGGCAGGTGCAAGTTGCCCACCCACAGTCCTTAATTTATGCCTGTGTAAACAGACAGGGGTGTCACGCTTGATTCTTCACCCACCGCCCCGGGGCCACCCACAATTTCACGCATCGTGTAAACGGGCCTTTTTTTCCCATTGTTTGGGGGATTAGCCAATCATGGGATATTAATTTCAGCTGATCAAAATAAACAAAAGCCATTGTGGCATAGAGAGCTACCTAGCTGTTAGAATTACCTTAATTTTATAATATATCGTGCAATATCCTATGTTTAACTCCTAATAGTTTATATAAACAAAATTTTCAAATTTAATTACTTTTAATTACGAAGAGCGTTATGTTGGCCAGGAACAACTTCAGTTATGGTTAATTTAGATAAGTGGACTGTATAATATTGATATTAAAGGAACATTAACCATATAGAATATATTACCCTTTGATGAACTCGGCTGGTGATTGGAGGATGGCGGAAAATAGGCTAGATGACTGGAATTGGTTAGTAAAGTAAACAGCGTATGAAAAGAGGCTACAATAGGCTAGGATAGGCTAGATATTTACGTTAAGTTGTGCTAATTAACAAAGATGATGATGTCGTGACTATGGAGTATGAGATGAAAAGTGAAGCGAAAACACCTGGTGAAATAACTAGGAGAAAGAAAGCTTAGCGTGTGTAGCTGGGACGGAGGTTGGTTGGAGAGTGAGCAAGCGCGTTATGTTTGTCTCTGTCGTGACATACCACGCCCGCGCATAACATATGGAAAATGTATCCCATATTCTTTACAATGAGATACTTGCAAACAATCTTAAATAATACAAATATATATATATGGGAATTATAATCCTACAATACTTTCCCATATACAACTATAGAATAATATATTCTACCCAATCATGGAACGTTCGACCAAGGTTATGGAAGCGTTCAACTTAAGACAACGGAATGATACGTAACGCTACATCAACCCAGATTACGTAACATCGAGACTGTTCATACTAGTTTGAGTACACTAAGTATGGACATATTCCCACCAACAGAAAATATACAAAATTTACATGATTAGATTTGCCCGGAGGCAATCTTATCCCGCCAAACTTGGGAGGATATCTGGGCTGCCTGTCGACGTGGGCGTCCGCCGGACGCGTCAACAGGCTGCACCGAAGTAGAAGCCAGAGAGGGGACTTCAATGGATAACTGATCCGAGGGGGTGTCCTTGCGATCGAGGTCACCCTCAAGAGGATATAGTCGGACTGTTGGCCGTGTGATTACTCCAGTCCTGGTGCGAACCTTTGCTATCCGAACCTCACCATCACGACCTGGTAATAACTCCTCTATCCGACCCAATTTTCAAAATGCGCGCGGGCCCTCCTCATGGATGGTTACCACGTCCCCTATCCTAGGCCAATGACCTTTTAATGGTGTTAGTTTATTCTTTTGCGCTTCCCTTAAAGTCACCAGATATTCTGTTGACCAGCAATGCCAAATATCTCGCGATAATTTACGAATGTATTTGTAGCGGGCCGATATAACTTCCTTACTTATGTAGTCTGGATCCTCCATAGTATCCTCGTCATGCTCTTCAGGAAGATCCCGCAGTCTGTATCCACGTACCAGTACTGAGGGTGTGATTGGGGTAAGGTCTTCCAAATCACCAGAAGCATAGTATAGAGGGCGATCATTTACGGTGGCTTCAATCTCCAAGAGTATGGTGTTGAGTTCCTCAATCGAGATGAGAGCTCTACCCAACACCTTCTTCAGACCCGCCTTCACGATGCCTATGGCTCTCTCCCATATGGCGCCAAACCAAGGCGCTCTGGCGGGAATGAAACGTCATTCGCATTTTACATCCGCTAGGCAGGTCTGAATCTTAGGATTGTTGCTCACTTCTTTGAGATATGTAGATGCCCCTATGAATGTCTTTGCATTGTCACTCAGCATGATACACGGATATCCCTGTCTACTGCAGAATCTTCGGAAGGCATGTAGGAAGCTATCACAAGTGAGGTTGGTGACCAGTTCCAGGTGAATTGCCCTAGTAACAGCACAAGTGAAAAGGATCATATACACCTTAAGATTGGGTGAATCTTTCACAGGGATTGCTCCACAGTAGTCAACCCCGGTAACCAACCCCATAATGACAACAGAGTCGGTGACACCTATCGATGATAAGATGGGTGAAGGGATGATTGGGGGGCAGTAGTATTGGATACTTACTTGCCTCAGAGAGGGCTGCCAATCGTAATCTGCCTCCGCAATGTATCAAGTCCCCCTTCAACTGTAAGCCCAACTGATTGATCAGGTTATTCCTAGACTTTGTTCCCTTAACCAGTATTTTATATTCCTGCGTATATATTTCTTGTTGACAGAGCTTATGTAATAATTGATCTGCAATTCTGATTTCCTTCACATTGAGGTAAGCACTACCTGTGGGCGGTGTGCCTTTAATTTTTGCTTTTACATTTTCTACAAATCGTAACACCCATGCTGTAACACGTTCTAACTTTTCATAGCTGCTGAATCTATCCCAGTCCCATAACCGTGTGTCTTCGTCAGGCACAGAGTCAATTACCGGTGCCACAATAGCAGTGTGTTGCTCGCTCAAATCTATATTCTCTGGCCATTCGTTGGGATCATTAAGCCAGCATGGGCCATTCCACCACAACGCAGAAGATTTGAGAAATTTAGCAGAGACACCACGAGTAATGCAATCACTTGGATTCTCTTTGGTAGACACATACCGGAACTGTGCGGTTGGGAGCAGGGTACGAATTTCGCCGACACGGTTGGTGACGTACACTGGTAGCTTCTTACGGCTATGTAACCAGTAGAGCGTAATTTGGCTGTCACTCCATACAACTGTCTCCGAGATATTTAGCAAATTTTTAAAAGTTTCCTCTACAAAGTGAACGAGTCTAGCAGCCAACAGAACTGCAGTCAGCTCTAAATTTGGGATGGAAAGGGATTTGATCGGGGTGACTTTCGCCTTCGCCATGACTAGACGGCTGCCACTTGTGTCAACAAAGTATATGGCGGTGCCGTACGCGACCTTGCTAGCGTCTGAGAAGGCATGAATGGAAACAGGATGGTCCATGACAACTCTCCGAGGAAAATTAAAACCCTTACAGAGACGAAGATCCGAAATAATGTCTTCCCACTCCTGAACCAGATCGCCAGTCAAAACCTCATCCCAACCTAATTTTATCCTCCATAATTGCTGAAGGAATAATCTCGATTTGATCGACACCGGTAGAACTATCCCCAAGGGGTCAAAAAGTTTAGCTGTCATACTCAAGCAAATTAGTTTTGTAATCTGCGAATATTGCGCGTACTGAACGCCGAATGAGAGGGTATCGGTGTCCGTTTTCCAAAACAACCCTAGCACTCTAACATGTTCCTGCTGTACAGCCGCCACACCATCCCGTTGCAGTACAGTTCGCAAAACAGAATTATTAGTCGCCCATTCACGCAAATGTAGATGGGCGTCATTCATAATCTCTCGGACTACAGCATAGGTATCAACCAGGAAATCTTCTTCATTTCCTGTACCCAGTAAATTGTCTATGTACAACCCTGACCGAATCTGATGAATAATCTGCGGATCTGCACTGACATAAGACAAATGTTTTAAAATGGTGGCGTTTAAAAGGAATTGGGAACAAGTCGCTCCAAATAAAACTGCCCGGAACCGGTAACAAATTAGGGGGGAATCCAGTTGCCTCGGATACTTGGGCCACATAAATCGCGTATAGTCCTGGTCGTCTTCATGGAGTCTTAACATTAGAAATGCCTTCTCAATATCAGACACCCGAGTCGAAACCGAAGCAAAACCTGCGCCATATCTGGCACCAGTGAGGGTCCAGTGTACAGGCAGTCATTAAGACTAGGATGACGTTCACTCATCTTGGCGGAACAGTCGAAGACAATACGCACTGGCGTAGTTTCGGCTCTCCTTGACTACACCATGATGAGCCAAGTAATGCCCGGTATCTGATGTATCAAAAGGCACCTCTTCTATAAAACCCCGGGACACCTGTTCCTTTATGACTTTTGAGTATTCCTCGCAAAAGTCAGGCTCCTTGAGGAATCTTTTCTGAAGTCCCCGAAGACGGCCTATGGCCAAACCCTTGTTAGATGGCAGCTGATCCTTGGAATTGTTCCAGGGTAGTCTCACTTTATACTGTTGGCTGTCGGGATCGTAGGTAACGGTATCCTCGTACGACGATAGTGCTTGACGGTCAACCAGTGAGTATTCCTTAGGGGTTATCCCGATATGATCTAATTCCCACAAAACATTTAAGTCATTTTTGCATGGTGGAATATTACCAGTGGACATGTATTCGTCCATTGGTGTTTCTGCTACTTTCAATACAGTAATTACTTCTGTGCTGGAGCTGGTAGGCTGTGTCACATATGAACCACTGATGGCGTACCCGTACTTGGTAGGAAGCAGAATTAGGCTACCTGACCTTTTATACCCAGGTCGCACTATATCGTAGTAGTGATCCGCACCGATGAGCAGCTCCAGCTGATCTGTGTCCGTTGCGTGAGGATCGGCTAATGTTATGCCTTTCCTTTGTAAACTAACCAGTTTAGACTTTAGGTTAAGTTCACCTTTATGTTCTGGCAATTCATCAACCACTATTGCGTCTATATGATGAAATTTACCTCTGTGTTTGTATTGCAGTGCCACAACATTATATTCCCTAGAGGCCTGTTTCCCGGTAAATCCGTGAAGACATACCTCCTCAGTTCCTTTAGAAATGTAGGAAAGGGAGGATAGAACAGAAGACTTCACAAAGGTCCTCTGAGAACATTGGTCAAGTAGCGATCTAATTTTAACACAATTATTATCCTTACCCTTTACCGGCAGCTGTACGGTGGGCAAGATTACTGTATTTTTACCTGTAGCAACGGACATTGTAGTTGAAGTAGCAGCAGTATGCTCTCTCTTGGTGTTATCCTCCGCTGGTCTACTTTCTTTCCCTTGTTTTTGTGTACACAGGGAATGAAAGTGTTTGCCCTTACAAAACTTGCAGCTTCTTACGTTAGGATTAGTACAACCCGAATGGCCATGGTCTTTTGACAAGCACCCAGTGCAGAGACGTAGTTGACGGGCTCTTTTAAATTTAAGAGGCCTTGTCTTATACTTCATACACTTGTACCATAAATGATTGGTGCCACTACACAGAACACAGTTGAATTTCCTGTACTCACTCTGGGCGGTAAATGTTGCCGTAGCCATGGGTGTACCCCCTACTCTGTCTTGACCCGCCATATTGTACACTTCAGCCTGGAGGCAATGAGTGAATTTCTTATAATCCAGGCTCGAGTCTCCCATTTCCCGTTTTATGGTTTCTTTTAGTGGTGATGGTAACTTATTGACAAGAGTCACCACACAAAATTCCTCTAAACAAATACCATGGCTAATGATTGACCTCATCACACTTTCTGTATTGGCATAGAAGTCCTTCAGGTCAGCTGTTTGGTGTTTGGGTGACACTAATTGATTGAATTTGGTAACATAAGCTGCCTTGATTCGATCTGGATGCCCATATGTCTCTTGCAGGAGCTCAATTGCTGGGGCATAGCTTGCACTTTCGATAATGAATCCTTCGACTAGCTTATGTGCCTCACCCTGAAGCTGACCCTTTAGATAGGTGAAGCGTTGTATATCTGTTAGGTCGGGATTGTCATGGATGGTACACTTGAACATCTCCCAAAATCCCGACCACATGGTGGCATCACCTTCAAATTTTGGAAGAGTAAGATGTGGTAATTTGACTGTGGATTTCTTTGGCTCTTTCTTGACCTCCTTCTTGACCTCTGTAATCAAGATCCCCTTCAGTGTGGCAACGATTACTTGTATCCATATATAGGGTATCCTCTCTTATCACCTCGATATACTCGGCGTCCTAGTAAGTGTCGGCCAGGTCCTCCTGTGTGACCTCATACTTGTCAAGTTGCTTTTGAATACTGAGCAACCTGGCCTCCACCTCCACTCTAGACGCCGAATCAAGGAATTCGTCAATATCAGAGGTTAAGACCGTCAAAGAGCCCTCAAGTCCAGCCCGACGCTTTTGTACACTTTTAGCCATGATTATACGGGAAGGAAATCTATTGACGTTAAATCAAACTATCAATGCCAGACCGAATAAGTTGCGGACAACAATACAGTACTCCGAGAAATCAAATAAATCGCGAGCCGAAAATAAAACACCCTCACGAAATGCGGAATAAGAATTGTGCGCAATGTAGACTAGCAATCTGGAGCTTTTCAATTTAACTCCTTACATAATAGTTAAGAAATTATAGAATCATTACACCATAAGTTAAGAAAAGCCGGGAGGGAAATTTAGTACAATACAGTATAGGCCAAAAGTCTCCAGATATAAAAAAAGAGAGGTACCGTTTAACGTTATAATAAATTCAAGAATTTTAAGAGAGAGAGAGCCTATAGGCTAATTTAAACAGGCTAAACTCAATGAATACCTCTAATTTTATATTATTAAATTTAATAAATGTGAAAATTGTACACAAGAAAAGTTCATCTCAAGAAGTCACAAGGAAAAAAGTTTCGAGTTGGATTAACACACACTTAGCCTATCAGCTATCATATTACCCCGCCTTCAGGGCACACGACGAGAGTAGAATTTATTATGTTCCTTCCAACAACCAACTATACTCCTAAAATTGATTAATGACATTTACAAACACATGTGGCAGTCCGTGGATTCGAACCCAGGATGCTCACACCGAAAATCAACACCTTATGCATCGCACCACGAAGACAGTTAAAGAATGGTGGACACTGCCTACGATTTATTATGCAGAAAGATATGTGAATGAATAACCTTTAAATTTTAAAGAAGTTATTTTTCAGTATAATTTTGATCTAGATTTAAATTAGTATACAGTACAGTATGGATGAATTTAATCTTAATGCCGTGCCAATTGTGCAATATTTTCTAGGGCTAAAGTAGTTTTAATATAATTTAAGGAGCCCGAAAAAGCATTTAAAGTAGGCTAATTATTGTTTTGAGTACTGTACTGGATCAGATTTATAACTTTTCATTCTGGATAAAACTCCCGTCGCAGCCCTGACCTATCCACTAGTTTCCACATGCTGTCCCACTGGTGGTCAGGCACCTGGGGCGGCCAGAGCAAAGAGCGGACGAAAAAAAAAAACGACAGCCCCATGGGGCCAAAAGACCGGGGCCTGGAGGACGTAGTAGGACTCATGACAAAAACAGGGATAGGCCAGCCCCAATCCAAGCAAGGCAACTACCGACCGCCGAATAACTCCCTCCCCAAAAAAGTGTGGGGGGGGGGGGGGGAGGGCAAACTAGTGAAAGGTTCGAGGACCAATTATATGGTTAATTTAGATAAGTGGACTGTATAATATTGATATTAAAGGAACATTAACCATATAGAATATATTACCCTTTGATGAACTCAGCTGGTGATTGGAGGATGGCAGAAAATAGGCTAGATGACTGGAAGTGGTTATTAAAGTAAACAGCGTATGAAAAGAGGCTACAATAGGCTAGGATAGGCTAGATATTTAAGTTAAGTTGTGCTAATTAACAAAGATGATGATGTAGTGACTATGGAGTATGAGATGAAAAGTGAAGCGAAAACACCTGGTGAAATAACTAGGAGAAAGAAGGCTTAGCGTGTGTAGCTGGGACGGAGGTTGGTTGGAGAGTGAGCGAGCGCGTTATGTTTGTCTGTACGCGCATAACATATGGAAAATGTATCCCATCTTCTTTACAATGAGATACTTGCAAACAATCTTAAATAATACAAATATATATATATATATATATATATATATATATATATATATATATATATGGGAATTATAATCCTACAATACTTTCCCATATACAACTATAGAATAATATATTCTACCCAATCATGGAACGTTCGACCAAGGTTATGGAAGCGTTCAACTTAAGACTACGGAATGATACGTAACGCTACATCAACCCAGATTACGTAACATCGAGACTGTTCATACTAGTTTGAGTACACTAAGTATGGACATCAGTCACTTAGTATGCTCAATGTGTGACGCCTCCCGGCGTTAGCAGAATGGTTGCGTGGGGCATTGCAGCTCGCTAGCGCTCTCCAGGATGGGGGGATGGGCTACAGTTGTCCTAGAATGATCTGCTTTATTTAATTAGTGTCGTGTTGCCACAGACAGTCTACAAATGGTCTTTGTTTTGGTCTGTGACCGCGCCTTATATTTTATATTCGCTATAATATAAATGTTGCTTGTGTGGGAGGCGAGCGAGAGAGGGTGAGGGATTACACCTGGCAGCGGGGTGAGCTATGACGCGGCTCGCTTGGGCGCTGACGGCGTTGGCGGCCGGGTGGTCAACTAGTCCCTTCCCATCGCGGCCTCGTGTGCTTTACCAGCTCAGAGCTTGCCTGACACACGTATCGCCTACATCCTTTGCAATTCTGTCCCCCATACTCGCCACTATTTCTCTCTCTCGACTTCTCCTTTCTCATTCTCTAATCTTTATTAAACTCGACATCCCTTCTGGTTTCAGCATAGACGTTCACCGTCGACCAGTCGTATTGTACGCGAAGCTCTCAGATATTTCCATGTATTAGGTTAAGGAGGTATTATGCTTTATTGAGGTTAGAGAGACGGACTTTTCCGTATGTGTCCTCTCTCGGGAAGGTTGTAGACCGGTATATGTCTCCCTGGCAAGGTGTTGAGTGATTCTGCTTGGTTATCTAAAGCTAGACTAGGGGTAAGGTTACTGTGTCGTTGTCTCCGATGTGTGGAGTGTTAGCTAAGCCCTGCACGCCATCGACAGGTACTGTGGGAGCCTAAGTTGTCTTCGGGTGGGTTTACTTTGTGAGCACAGCGCTGTGGTGCGAGAGGGCCATAGCCTATCCCTCACAACATAGTGCTGCCTCTTTGTGTTGACTTCTGAGGGATCGCCAGGATAGAGCTAGGTACTAGAGACCTAGATTTATAAAGAGAGCATCCCCGTCATATAACGTAATCTTCATTATACCACCTTCGGACAACGTTAGGCTACGAGCCGCATGCTCACCCATTGTTGCCCTGCCTTGATACCCCAGCTAGACTTTATTAACTGAGCAGACACTGGTTAGAGATAAGCCCCCATTATTATATGTATGCAACATTATTATTCACTGCACTTTTGAGCCGAGGTTGTTGTTGAGTTGCACAACCCTAGTAGGCTCTTGCGTTGTGTCACGAAGCATTTCTTTAGTTGTCGAGCATTACTACCTTTGCGCAGTCTTTATTATTCGCCTGCCTATTATTACTATATGTCCTAGCATTTATTGTGACCCGTATTCTGCATTATAATTGTTCAAGATTCTTTACGAACATCTTCCCAGCATCAGACTTATTTCAGAAGTTTCCAGTTGGTGTTGCAGGACTAGCATTGCACTTTCTTTAATACAGGAGTGCCAGTTATTTGAGTATCTACCGTAACGTTAATTAATCACGTTAACTATCTTTTCTTTGTGTAACATAATCGAGTAATCTTTTACTGTTTGAGAATAGGCTGTTTCATTGAGCGTCAGCCTAGTGTGTGTGCACCAGTTACCGAGTCATAGGATACCTCGTTGTCCAGGCACGACTCAGGGCGGTAATGGTGTTTTGTTTTCCAGTGTTTAAGGCAGGGGTTGGATCTAGTGTTACCGTTGTTGCGTTTTGCCATTATCTAGTCCAATGTTGAAGAGCCCTGTGTCTTTGAGAACCTGGATCGTAACAAATGTCTCTGACAGGGCCAAACAAATCAGACTCATTGATGCCTTCAAGATAGTTTATGATAGGGCTCCAGAGTATTTAATGAGTAATGTTGTTAAAGCAAATGAGAGGATTGGACACAATACAAGTAATAGGATGTATCAATTTACGGTCCCGAGAATCCAAGGACAGGGTAAGCTAACATTCTTCTTCACTGCCATCAAAGACTGGAACAACTACCCAAGACAGTCCGTGAAAAGAGAACACTGTATTCCTTCAGACGTAGCTTGAAGGAGCACCTGAACCGAACAGCTGCGAGAAGGGAGCACCAAGCTTATACGACAATACGTACTAAATACGACATAAGAGATAGGCAAAACAAACTGAAATGATTACTGAAATATTCTGACCAGTCCAACTATAGAATGTAAGGTATCTTAATATAACCCCCTAGAAATACTTTCTCTAAAGCAGCTACATTTTTCATCCTCCCCTTTTTCCCCAGCTAACCTAATCCCACAAGGACCTCAATGGAAATACGCCTAACGGCCTTATTGGGCTATCCTTAGTTGGAATTCTGCAAAGCTGGTACACTCGGATACCACAGAAACTAGGACAGGTAGGTTTGAGCCGGAGATTTGTAGCGGGTCCTTTCTGGACGGCAGCCCACTCTAACTATCACGGCGCCACACACACACACACACACGGCCTAAAACCTATTCAATAACTCGATGATTCGGAAGTGTCTCGTTTGATTCTAAATTCCTTAAAACATATGGGGATATTCATTAATGTCTGTTGAATGTAAATATTGAAGGAAACACACCTCAATGAACAAAATAAATATACATTGTCATTAATACTTTCAATGATTGCGTAACATTAAATGAGCAAGATAATGATCATGCATGGCTCGCTGAGAGTGAAGCATCTATTGGTTCGAAACATGTGTGTTTGTGTGTGTGGCGCCGTGATAGTTAGAGTGGGCTGCCGTCCAGAAAGGACCCGCTACAAATATCTGGCTCAAACCCATCTGTCTTAGTTTCTGTGGTATCCGAGTGTACATGTCATATTTGTAACATATTATGTGGTACCAACATTGTAATATGCTAACTGAATAATAATAATAATTATTATTATTATCAGACTGGTTGTTATTTTCGGGGGCGCTCCCCTCCCCTCCCCCCCCCTTCCCCCTCCCATCCCATCCGTTTATTATGGTTTGATAGACCTGCTAAACACGAGTCATAAAATGTGTTATCTCGCAAAGCTACTAAATACTGTTTTCCTTATATTATTGCAATTAATACAAAACACTGTCCAAATTAGTTAGGAGTTTTTTTTTCTCTTCATGTCCTTTCATTGTGTGCATCTGTCTTGATATCGTAATTTGTTGACCTACTGACATTATACCTTTTTTAAGTAACTTAGTAACATTCTCACCCTTCTCAATGCGCTTTAATAGCTCCAGTTTGTATGCTATGGGTAGAGACACATGCTTCCGCTTTTTTCCCGAAGTCGCTAGGATGGTGGGATCCATCGTAAGGTAGAATGTGAACATTTTGAAATAATTCTGATCACAACTGTACCGAGTAGTGTGTAATGTTGGGCAGGCGGATCGGGCAACTTTTGGGACCTCCAAAATGTTGGCCATTTCATCTCAGCAATTGGGGCGTATTAGCCAAATTTGTCTAGCCTTTACAAACCATTGAATGCCGGATTACCTAACTAAGACTGTATTTCTTTGAATGTGTATGAATTTCTTATTGTTGTAGAACACACCGCTTGTACAAGAAAAGCAGCAAGGGCCTGATGTTGAACGCAGCATCATGTCAATGGAGACTTGTAAGTATATTATTCTCAAACTGTAAACCCATAATATTCAAAAGCTATGACATTGAAATCGATAGACAATACCTTTACATAATGTGTGAATAAAGGTTTCTTCTGCATTGAATTCATTAGGCAAGACTGTTTTGTCAAAGATTTAGATGGGTGCATGTGAATTATAGCTTTGAGGCAAATGTAGAAGTAAATCAAAATTTAGTTGCTTTTCCCCCTTATATGGACTGTAGGTTGCTGTTTAGTTATAGAAAAATACTATTATCTTAATCATATCAAACCTCTTGAAAAAAAATTTGTTTTACCACAGCTCGATAAAATACAACAACAGAGGTTGAAATACCGAAACTAAAGGTTTATAAACACCCGTGATGGTCACAAAGGCTTTTATGGTATCCTGGAAAGGGCGCACATATCGTCCTTGTGCGCAAAAGGTTTAATATATACTGTATATGGATGGAGTGATCAGAACTAAGTGATAGATAAATGGGGAGAGGATTGAAGCAAGAGAGGAACAGAAGTTGTTAACATGCCTGTATGTAAATTATATACCTGTACTACAGTGTACTGTGTTAATATAATTTGAAAAGTGTGTGAAAAGAGAATGAAAGTCAGTGAAATAAGTGGAGTAATGGTGCTTAACCCGGGAACGTCGAGGAGACTTTTAAGAGGTTTTGTTGGTGAAAGGCGACTGGACTTTTAAGATCCAAGGCCTATAAAAAAAAACTTTAAAAGACCCTAGTAGCACTCAAAACAAAGGAATATGTGATTAAGTGAGATAATTCCCACCCATACCTACTATCACTCCTCCACATGTGTCAAAAACCCTCTACTTCCACCCCCCCCCCTTAAATTATCACCTATTTTTCCTCTTATTTCTTTGTTTATCGGTTTATTTATCTCGCCAATATCTAAACACGAGTCACAAAATGTGTTATCTCGCAAAGCTACTAAATAGTTTTCTTTATATTATTGCAATTAATACAAAACACCGCCCAAATTAGTTAGGAGTTTTTTTTTTTCTATTTTTTTTCTCTTCATGTCCTTTCATTGTGTGCATCTGCCTTGATATCGTAATTTGTTGACCTACTGACATTATACCTTTTTTAAGTAACTTAGTAACATTCTCACCCTTCTCAATGCGCTTTAATAGCTCCAGTTTGTATGCTATGGGTAGAGACACATGCTTCCGCTTCTTTCCCGAAGTCGCTAGGATGGTGGGATCCATCATAAGGTAGAATGTGAAAATTTTGAAATAATTCTGATCACAACTGTACCGAGTAGTATGTAATGTTGGGCAGGCGGATCGGGAAACTTTTGGGACCTCCAAAATGTTGGCCATTTCACCTCGGCAATTGGGGCGGTATTAGCCAAATTTGTCTAGCCTTTACAAACCATTGAATGCCGGATTACCTAACTAAAACTGTATTTCTTTGAATGTGTATGAATTTCTTATCTTTGTAGAACACACACCACTTGTACAAGAAATGCAGCAAGGGCCTGATGTTGAACGCAGCAACATTAAATTATCACCTATTTTTCCTCTTATTTCTTTGTTTATCAGTTTATTTATCTCGCCAATATCTCCAACCCAGTTCCAAGGTCATCGAGTGAGCATATAGAGAGCGTGGGAAGAGAAAGAAAGCGAGAGAGAGAGAGAGACATCGGTCTGCCTTCAGGCCTCGACGAGGGAGGATAAACGTCTTGTTCGCCTCACCTCATGACTGGAAGGTCGGCAATAATTCATCTTTTCAACCCCCAAATACTATACCCATAATTATGTTTTATTGCTGTTACATGTTAATATCTTCATATCAAATGTTAATACGTGCATATGAATAAGTAATAATGATATTTATGGTAAAATTACAATTTTATGGGGGAATGAATCAAAATATCCTCGCTTGGCGGGAGGGTTTGAACTACCAATGGCTTGCCGCTCTCGGGTTAAGAGTAGCATATGTAGTGAAAGAGGCACATTGTGATAAATATGAAAGAACAAAAATTAAAAGTAAAGTTAGTTTGGCCAAAACTTCTAAGTACTGTGTAATATTTGGGATTTAGAGGATGGAGAGTGAAATATAATAGACCGATGTAAGAGGAAGAGGTCAAAGTTTTATTTAATCACGAGAGGCAGAATGCTAAGTCAGTATGAGTAAAACTTGTGAAAGGTGTACAGCAGCATTCCAAGAGAAAGATCAGTTATGAAATGTAAAACAAAATTATTAACTTTTGCTCACAATATTTCTGCATTGTACATGCTTAGATTGATATGCAGGATTCAAAGTTGCATAATAAATCGTAGGCAGTGTCCACTATTCTTTAACTGTCTTCGTGGTGCGATGTATAAGGTGTTGATTTTCGATGTGAGCATCCTGGATTCGAATCCACGGACTGCCACATGTGTTTGTAAATTTCATTAATCGATTTTAGGAGTATAGTTGGTTGTTGGAAGGAACATAATAATTAAAGAGAATTGAGTAAATTAATATTTGGACCTCAATAGCATTGTGGTGTCTCCCTCTCCCACTTCTCTTTGTTCCCTCCCATTACTCCCCCCCCCCCCCTTTCGCTTTCTCTCCTGTCCAAAATCATTGATGAAGGCAGTTCAATGTCCACCTATAGTCTTCATTGTGTATACCTTTTATCAAATGAAGAAAACAATACATCAAAGGGAAATTAAAGGAAAACGTAACAGTTATTAGTGGTTCAGGAGGATATGATATACAATGCCTTTCCTCCCTCCCTTTCCCTTCCCATACATCTGCTTATCACGATGTAACATAGTAAGGACGACTGATGGGTCCTCCACTAAAGGGTGAGTCTATGAGACAGCAGAGGAATGGGAATTGCATAGGATAATGAGACCACACAGTATAACAAAATACATATTTACTTTCATTTAATTTTCTTCCTGGTAACCAATTAATCCCTTCTGTATCAGCAATGCCCTTAACATTTTCTTTAGCTATATTTATACGATTTTGTGCACTTTAAGAAGGATCTGTGGTGGTAAAATGGGTTAAGCAAGATATTTCAAAGGCTATTTGTTGATGGAGGCTCTTTACAAACTGAATAACATCGTCTAATACTACCCGAATAAAGTTTAAAGGAAAGCACTGGTAATGAAGGGGTTAAAATTATGTTCTTCAGAAAAATGTTGTAGCATCACCCAAGAGGTATGAGTTTGTGGTAATGAGCGGGGTCATAAAATACCCTTGCCCAAGGACAAAAGCCTTTCATCCATATATCATTGTAGGCCTCACTTAATAGACTCGTGAATCAATACTAAATATGTGGTTTTCCTTTACTTCATCTTTGGGTGTCAGTTATGTATTATACATCTCTTTCAGAAATTGACAGATTGCAAGAGGCTATTGTAAGAATGGAGAAAATGTTAAATGATGTCTCAGAGAAGGTAACTTACCTTCAAGCTGCTAATACAAAGAAGGCAGATAGGGGGGCAGTTATCACGATCAACGAAATTATAGGGGAACCAAAGGAGTCAGAAGAGGAACTGCTTCAGATCTGCAGAGCTTCAAGCAGATGCAGATAAGATGAAGAAGGTGGTAAGTAGAGAATTTGTTGTTAAGAAGAAAACATAAGTCTATCTATCTCTCTCTCTCTCTCTCTCTCTCTCTCTCTCTCTCTCTCTCTATATATATATATATATATATATATATATATATATATATATATATATATAGTGGGAGGTGTGGTGGAGTGGTCTTGCCACTGGCCTGGTAATCCAAAGGTCCCGGGTTCAAATCCCGATGTATCAATGGGAAGATATTATTGGGATGGAATTTGTGCTGTACCTAGTATCAGTGCATTACCACAAGCCCACCGAAACGTCAATAAAATACCCTCATTGTTCCCTGATTAAATAGCAGTGTATGAATATTCCCATATTCAAAATATGCTATAGGGGTGCAATGCCTGGTGAGTTATCTGCTCAACAGGTGGCGTTGTGTGTGTGTAAGTGTGAGAGTCTGAGTGTAGGGGGTGAGACAGTGAAGCACGGGAACGAGATGGTTTCAGAGATGGGGTCGTTTCGGGCCATGAGTGAGCACCGTGCCTCATGTGAAGGCAAGATGGCAGGTGCTCGTTCTACTCTACGTGCTTCACATCTCTCACTCCCTAGACTGGCACAAGACCTCACGGGCTTCACTGTTCATTGTAAAGCGGTGAATGTTAGGGCTCTCAGCCTATGCCCGAGGGGAAGTAAGTTGGAATATAGAAGAAAAAAAAAAATATATATATATATATATATATATATATATATATATATATATATATATATATATACATACTGTATATTGCCCGAAGGGGAGGCCACGAACGAATCGCACCCATGCACCTCTGTCCCCAGTCAGTCGACATCCCTCCTCCCAACCAGCACCGCCTTCATCCATATATTTCCTCACTCCATCCTTCCACCTCTCCATCTCTGTCCTTCCACCGCACTCTCGTACACCTTAATCATTCTCTCGCTTCCCATACGTTCCATAAGGCCAAACCATCTTAAGGTGGTCCTTTTCACACTTTCCAGCACATCTACCTCCACACCACACTTCCTTCTTACTTCCTCATACGTCTGTCTATCCCTCCATGTAACTCCGCACAGAGTTCTCAAGTAACTCATTTCCACCGCTCTCACTCTTGATCTGAGTCTCTTCTCAAACGTCCATGCTTCGCTTCCGTAAGTCAGTGTCAGGATTACCACACTGTCATGCAAGGACTTCTTCACTTCCATAATGACCACCCTATTTCTTGTTACTGCTTTCAGCGTTCCCACAACCCTCTTCCCCTGTTGCACCATCTCCCGCACTTCTTCATCCATAGTCCCATCTTTACTCAACACACTGCCCAGATACTTAAATATGTGACAATCTCCATAGCCTGACTGTTCAACATCACCTCACACTCTGTGGCTTCACCCCTTTCGAAGACCATAACCTTGCTTTCTCCCCGCATTTACCTTCAGATTCCGTTTTTTGCATACTGTTCCAAATTCATTTACCAGACCTTGCAACTCTCATTCCTTATCGCTCATCAGAACTGTATCATCAGCAAACAAAAGTACAGGCAGCTTACACTCATTTCCCTTCCTTATCAGTGATACATAAACATTCACTGCTCTTCCTTGTATTTCTTTCATTACTCCATCCATATAATTATACAGTAAACAACCACGGGGACATCACACACCCCTGTTTCAACCCAATATTCAGGTCAAAGATACTCGCTCTGTTCATTCTCCACACGTACTGCCGCCTTTGCACCCTCATACATGCTCTTCAATGCTTTCAGCAACTTGCCATCTACTCCGTATATTCTAAGTACTTTCCACATACCTTCTGTATCTACTCTGTCATACGCCTTCTTTAAGTCCATAAAGGCAACATACAGTTTTTGTTACTTGCTCAGATATTTCTCCACAACACATTTCAGGTTGAAAATCTGATCTACACATCCTCTTCCCTTCCTCAAACCTCCCTGCTCGTCACCTATCCATTTCTTCGTTCTCACTGTCACTCTCTCAATCACTACCCTACTGTACACCTTCCTTACCAGGGGTGGCAAAAAAGCGGATAACCCGGTTTTACCCACCTGGGTTATATAAAAAAAATAAAAAAAATAAAAAAAAAATAGTTTGGCCCACTTTACTGTTTTTTTTTTTTGTTCTTCAAAATAATAAATATAATATTATATTTTTTGTTTTAAATGATTGAATGTTTATATTATAGCATACAATATAAACACTAAATCATATACTTCACTGGTTAAGAAAACAGTATTAAGCATTGCCAAGTATCTTTAATCTATTATTTTGGAAGTATAATCTTAACATCCGTACCTCAATAAAGTAAAGATTATTATTTTTTTTTTTTTTTTTTGCAAATAATTATGTTCTTGACTAAATCAAGACAAATCATGTTACTTCTATTTTTCTAACAGCTTTTATAACTAATGGTTTTGCTTCCATTTGATATTTTTGGCTCCACAGTATCTTATGTTATTCTAATATAACAAAATACTTTATTTCAAATGAGGATGCACATTTTGTATTCAATGACAAAATAATAAGTTCACTTTCTTCCTAAATAAATCACAAACCTGAATAATGAGAGTTCTTAAAAAATTTAAATGCTATTCCTTACTTCAAAGAAGAAAATACATTTGTAGGATTCTTCACCATTTTAACCCTTCTTTAGCGGCCTATGCGGTTTATTTATATGTACCACCCAGCGGGGTGTTTTTAGCCAAAATAGGGCTGTTTACGTGATCATTTTCATGCCTAAATAAGACCCAGAACGTAAAACAAGTATCTATCCCTGAAAGGGCATGAACAGAGCTTTCGAATGACACCATAACGATCCTTGTATGATGGATAGTTTTCTTGCAATAACCGTGCAACGCGAGTGCAAAAAGCATGTAATTCGGTACTTTCCCCATATAATTGAGTATGTAGCGAGTGAGAGAGGGAGGAGGGAGCTGAGATTCATGTCAGTAGATTCGCCGCGGTGGTCTGGAGCAGTCATACGCTCGCTAGTCTCCTGCCACCACTTGTCTCTCTCTCTCAGCAACATTACGTGCTGAAATTGCCACTCGACCTATGCCGAGCGCCGCCAGTTAGTCCAGCTTTTTTTAACTCGACTAAGTGGTGAGCCGCTAATTAAGGGTTAAGAATATATTTTTCCGGTATACCTTTCCTCCTCGAAATATTTTGAGATTTGTTTTATATGTTGTTCCTTACATCAATTATAAACATCATTATTCTCCTCACGAACACAAACATAATATGAAAGAAATTATATTTACATTTCATCATCACTCTCCTCAACATCATCTCTGTCATTCACTGTTGTCAGGCGCAAATGTTTGTAAATGTTCACAAGCTTTGTCGCCTTCTCTACCCCAAGCCTGTTTCTCAGTGTTGACCTCACATGGCCATAAATTGAAAACATTATCTCAATGGATGCTGAACTAGGAGGACAGCTTAACAAGTCCTTGAAATATTGACAGAACCCCCTTGGAAGTGTACCTTTCTTTGTTGTTCTGTGCTCCATAAGCATCCCCCATTTGGATGGATTGTGTTTGTACATACTTAGGACCTGGGGTTCAAACATAGAAGAGGGAAAAATATCACTATCTCGAATCCTAAATGTATGGCAGAAAGTGAGGCTTATGTTCTTTGATCCATTCTTCTGCTTGCTCATCTTGCTCGCAATCGAGATTGACTCCAGTACGGTTAGGGTCCATAAGGTTGGCCACATTAAACAAAGGTTCTATTGCCTCTTCCATCCTTGATTTAATGGCGTCCTTGTGTGGAGCAAGCGTTTCACTCTTGAGTAACTTACTCCACGTATCTGTTGCTGAAGACAGAGTGGCTGAATCACTTTGTAGTTCATCAAGGGCTTCAGATACAATAGACAGTTGTTTTTGAAGCTCAACAACTTCTTTGTAGAGATGAATGATATTCAGGATTTTGCTGATGTTGTCAGGAACCTTGTGCTCATTGGATATCTCAACATATTTCTTAAAGTTCCTTGTGAAAGTTGACAAGCACGCATTCTGACTGTTCCAGCCAGTGTTGTTTGGAGTTTGTGGCATCACCCCACCATTCTCCTTCAGCCATCCATGTGGTTGATGGTGGTTGAGAAAATATTTCTGTACTTCCACTACATCTTCATAACTGCCTGAGGTGAGACTACCTTTTCAAGTAAATTGAGGTAGTGAGCAGAACATCTATCTGCATATGTTAAGATCTCTTTTCGTTCATCTTCTTTCTTCATAAGATCCTTCATTCGCTGCATTTATGCCTCATTATAAGTTAACAAGGCAAACACACGTTTATTATACTTGCTTTTAATTTCCTGGACAGATGAAGACACAAATGTTGTACAGTATTCTTCAGTTTTCTTTTCAGCTCCTGAATCCATGGTCTGCAGCAGGAATGTACCTTTCCCAGTATGTACTGAAGAAGCAAGGATGGGGTCATTCTTTACAGAAGACTTTACATCCATGAATAATGTTAAAGGTGAAATACGGAAGTAAATCAGTGCTGCAATTAGTATTTTACAATGTAGTAATGGTCAAAATATGTTGCATTACTGAACGTTACGGTGCTATAAAAAAAACTTCTAATAATACAAATATGCAATAATTGTTTTTCTGGCCCGTAGTTGAAGCTTGCTGACAGAAAACAGCTGGGAGAGAAGGTGCGTGTTGATTGGCTATGCAGGCTCGTGACATAAGCCGAGACCGGGAGAATTTGAAGACAGTAAACAAACCCATATATGTAAAGGTGGGATGATACCCTCTGTGACATTTATTCATTAATAATGGTGAACTGTGTGACTGTATGGTATAATAATTTGTCTAGGGCACCAGTGAATTATGCCAAAGTTCACTCAAAGCAATACAGTGGAAATATTTTGATTCATTTAGTTTTACTTAAAGCCAGACCAGACGTATTTTTGAGAAGCATCCTGGATTGTTGTTTTTTATTATATACAAGGCTAGTGTTCGGTGAGGAGGTGCAAAGTCAAGTCATGTAACTGTCAGTAGTCAGTTATTATCATAATGTTAGGTGGCATTCAGGAATTGTCTAATTGGAGTGATATACCCTACATGAATTTGGTCTAAGCATCATAACCTGATGCTAGCTTATACTAACTACATCTTTAAGTATTCCTTTGCTTTGGGTATTAGAACTGTTCTTAACCCCTCTTTGGCGGGGCCCGCCTTAAGTCGGTCTACAGAACCCCTGCCTAAAGAGCGGGGCCCGCCTTAAGTCGGTGGCAATTTTGAGCACATAATTGGCTCCGAGAGAGAGTCCGAGCAGTGGGAGGAGCGTAGGTTGACTCTGACCATTCGGCACGGCTCCCGCGCCGGCACTGGGCCCAGCTCCACACACATCCACAATCAGTACCTCGCTAGACAGGGATATTATGTAAGGAAATTACCGTATTTTAGGGATTTTTCCTTCGCGTTGCACGATCGTTGCAAGAGAACCAGTGGTCGTAGAAGTATGGTTCTGGTGTCATTGGAAAGCTCAATTATCGCCCTTTCACGGATACATACTTGTATTATGCTCTGGCTCTTGTTTATGCATGAAAAAGAGCACAGAAATAAGCTCGTTTAGGGTAAAATCACCCGCTTGGCAGGTAGTAGAAGTTACCAACCTAGCTGTTCGTGGAGTGTTAAACATAAATAAATAATATGCCTAATAGCCTAACATATATAGGGCCTAGGCCTATTTAAAAATTCAAAATAGGCCTATGTGACATATCTAGTTGAATAATCATATCTCCCCCAATCCATTTAGTAGGCTAGATATTACCATAATTAACCTAGAACTAATTTTGCCATTGGGTAATGTAGTTACCCTAATTAAATTCTGTAATAATATATTAGCTCATATGTATAGGACTATAGCCTAGGCTTAGGCCTAGTTACATACATACATACATAACATTTTATGACCGAGTATTCCACACATACGTGTAGTTTCAGTCTCTTGTCATAATGGTGGCATTCCAGGCAACCCTGTTAAGGGCTGCTTCACTTGTCAAGTTCTTGGATTTGAGATCCCAGGTCTTCCTCAGTCCACCCCTTGGTGCAGCTCCCTCCACAATCACAGACCTGCATTTTTTCACCCAATTGTGTTCATCCATTCTCTCCACATGTCCATACCATCCCAGTCTACTTGTATGCATACCTCACTAATACTCTTTATACCTAAACGTCTCCTCGGCTCAACATTTGTTATGCTATCCTGTAGCCTGGCCCCACACATCCATCTCACCATTCTCATTTCATTACGTTCCATTCTGTTGACATCCTCTACTTTAACGGCCCATGTTTCTGAGGCATACGTCATTGCACTTCTAACACATGAAGCATACACCTTTCCCTTCAGGGGGAGAGGCATTATTTTCATGGTCAGGATTGGCAGCAGTTTTCTGAACTTCCCCCAGCCACATCTAATTCTAGAAACAGTGGCAGCCTCGGCCCCACCAACGGCAGAGATGGTATCTTCTAGGTAATAAAACTTGTTCACCAGCTCCAATGACTCATTTCCAAAATTCACAGCCACGGGATCATCACTTAACACAAGCTCGGCTTTGCACACTACGCACTCAAATTTCTCTATTTCTGACTTATCCTTTGGCAGGAGTCCCTTTATTCTACTACAGTGCTTATTCCCATGGTGCACCCAGCGTTGACTGATGCTACATTGAATCGCATTAACGCCCACACCCTTTCCACACACTGCACATAGGTATGCACCGCTCTTTTCCACATTGCCTCGTCTCAATCTACAATGCATAACCTTGGTTTTGTTAATATTGACTCTTACTCCCTTGCCCGCCATACCCTCTCTCCATTCTCAGAATTTGGCCTCAGCTTCTTGCATACTGTCAGCTATTAGGACTAAATCGTCTGCATAAAACAGTTCCAACTTGAGTCTGCCTCTAAAAACTCTAGACAGTGCCTCCAGGACCATAATAAAGAGGAGGGGGCTTAACATGGACTGCGAACTCATCACTCAGTACACCCTTCACCCTCACCGCACTTCGCGAATCCTTATACATTCTTCATTATCACACGCACCAGCCACTCTTCCACACCAAGTTTCCTCATAGCTCACTGCACAACATCTCTAGGCACCCTATCAAAGGCCTTCTCCAGGTCTACAAACACAAAGTAAAGTTCCCTGCCTTTTAGTAAGTATCTTTCCTGTATCTGCCTGACTATGAAGATAGCATCGGTTGTACCCCATCCTGGCATAAACCAAACTGCATATCATCAAAGGAGATGCTTTGCCTGATCAAACCCTCAAAGACTCTCTGACAGACCTTCATGATTTGGTCAAGCATTTGCAGGCCCCTATCATTTCCTCTATCTAGCGCATCCCCTTTTCCTTTGTATATATTTACTATTACACTTTTGAGCCAATCCTCTGGGATTTTCTCATCCTTAACCCTTAATTGGCGGCGCGCAACTTATGTCGTGTGAAATAAATATGGACTATGTGGCGGTTCACAACTTATGTCGAGCGGCATTTTCAGCACGTAATGTTGCTGAGAGAGAGAGCCTAGCAACTCTAAGACCGCTCACCACCACCGCGGTGGACCTACTGAACTGAATCCCACTCTTCCCTCCCCTCTCACACTCGCTACACAGGGAATTATGTAGGGAAATTACCTAATTACAGGGTTTTTGCACTCGTGTTGCACGATCGTTGCAAGAGAACCAGTAGTCGTACAAGGATGGTTCGGGTGTCATTGGAAAGCTCTGTTTACGCCCTTTCAGGGATAGATACTTGTTTTACGCTCTGGGTCTTATTTAGGCATGAAAATGATCACGTAAACAACCCTATTTAGGGTATAAAAAAAAAACGATGGGCGCTACGGTCAAATAGACCACCTAGCCCGCTAAATAAGGGTTAATAATGGTGTTTATCAACTCAGTGACTAAGTTGACACCAGTCTCCCCTGAGGCTTTTATCATCTCAGCGTCAATGTCGGAGCACCCTGGAGCTTTGCCGTCCTTCATTTTATTGATTGCATCGCTCACTACTGCTGGTGCTATCAAAGGATACTCAATACTCGGATACCCGATATTGGTTTTTCGATACTAAGCTGTTCCTTATCCCATTCAAACACTACATTTAGCAATCGTTCATAGTGTACCTTCCATGCTTCTCTGATTTCATTTTCTGCATACACAATCTTCCCATTATCGTTTCTAACACACTGTTCACCTATAATACCCCAACTGTAATTTTTAACTCGCCTAGCTAGGTTTTAGATCACATTGGGAGTTAGTGTTACACACTTCTTCGAGGGCCAGGTCCTTAACACCTTACGAGCGGCCTATGCGGTTTATTTATGTGTACCGCCCAGCGGGGTGTTTTTAGCCAAAATAGGGCTGTTTACGTGATCATTTTCATGCCTAAATAAGACCCAGAACGTAAAACAAGTACCTATCCCTGAAAGGGCATAAACAGAGCTTTCGAATGACACCATAACGATCCTTGTATGATGGATAGTTTTCTTGCAATAACCGTGCAACGCGAGTGCAAAAAGCAGGTAATTCGGTACTTTCGGTACATAATTGAGTATGTAGAGAGGGAGGAGGGAGCTGAGATTTGTGTCAGTAGGTTCGCCGTGGTGGTCTGGAGCAGTCATACGCTCGCTAGTCTCCTGCCACCACTTGTCTCTCTCTCTCAGCCACATTACGTGCTGAAATTGCCACTCGAGTTATGTCGAGCGCCGCCACATAGTCCAGCTTTATTTAACTCGACTTATGTTGCGCGCCGCTAGTTATGGGTTAATGCCTTTTTTAGCATTGTAAATAACTAACTCTTTTGGCAGTTCGTTTAGCTGCCTGGTATTCATTCTTCCTTGCTGCCTCCCTTCTTCCATGCTTTGAAGCATCTCCTTTTCTCTTTCACAGCATGTTCTACCTCATCGTTCCACCACCAGGAGGTCTTCTTCCTGGGGTGACCCTTTGTTTTCCCCCAGACTCTGTCAGTGAACATTAAAATTAATATATATTTACTTTGATGGACAATTCTTCCAGTGGCACAGTTCTAATATCTACAGGATATAGGGTATCCTTAGAGGTTTGGAATACCATTAGGCTATGCTAACCCAAAATATTTTAAAGTTGTATGTTAAGAGTATCCATTGGTTTAACCCGTGGAGCCCCGGCTAGTTTTGTAATGTTTGCGCACCAGAACCCGGCCGGTTTTCAAAAAATGGTTTTATTCCAGAAACAATAGCGAATGGGTTAGGAATGAAGGAAAAACCACGAAAAACCGCTCAAAAAGCTTAAAAAATGGTCCTACAGAGCCCCCGAAAATGGATTTTACAAGAGTAAAAAATTGAAGGCAATTATCCCCAAAAAACAGGTTATTGCGCGCTCGCGCGCACGCACGTGGACTTTGAGAGTTTTCAACCATCGGCACGGTTGCGTGGGATACGTACACAGTTCCCATACAAATCTGAGCCCTCTTGAGTGGCTACACCTGAGGTTACGGTCGGCGCAATTGGGGCGACGCGCCAGGCGCGTCTCTGGGGCTGTGCGTTACATACATCGTCGACGCGTCAGGCGCGTCGCTGGGGCTATACGGGTTAATCTAATATTAACTATCCTCTCCTATACCTAAACCAATCTTATCCTATCTTCCCAACGGTGGTGACCTCTTCCTATTGGTATCTGTACGTGTTAGGGGTGATGTCATGGCTCCATTTACATACATGAAAAAACAAATATTTAGTAGGGCCTAGCTTCATGAATAACTTTTTTATGGATCATTGATATAGCCTAGTGTTTCTTTAGCAGTGGTGATACAAACTTTATAGTGTTTTGTATTGGCATATCAAAGAAAAGTTACAAGGCCTAACTAGAAAAATAACATGAATATCTGATGTTTGAGTCACGTCTATGGTGTTTCCTCGACGGCCGGGGGGCGACACCCCTCATAGTCCCTCCTCAACACCCCCCCTCCCTCCCCCTTTTTCAAAAGTCCTGGATCCGGCCCTGTTTTAAAATGTACGACTAACTATGCTTCGAAATTTCTAAATGTAAGCATCTCATACCAGGGTAAGAATGACAAAGTGTCTAGCCTATTCTATGTAAGCATCTCATACCAAGGTAAGAATGATCGAAGTGTCTAGCCCTAGTCTAGCCTTTATCATTAAGGTAAACATTGCCTGATGTAATCAACCAAACCCTTTTATACAGTGTCAACCACATCCCCATCAGAGAAAATCCAACCAAGAACCCCACGGCTAATTCTCAACTCCCAAAGTATTTCTAAATTATAGCCTAATGATGGTTGAAGGAAGGACGTAGACATTTTGTATGATCTGCTGCGGAATATATTTTCGTCAGCTGAGAATGCCCTAGCCTAGTAAACAGAATCATAAGGGGATTAATACAATATACTGCGTAAATGATACATCAGGAACCAGCACTTCATAATCATAATTTGTTCCCATTTTGCTCATCATCGTGAATAGAGGGACTAGGGATAGTGAGAATCTGTGAGACCTCTAGCTCGTGTCATGTTTGTTGTGGTAACAGGTTTTGTCAGCAGACGATGCGCCTATCATCGTAGCAGAAAATAATTGCCTATTTGATTCGAGTATTGTTATTATTATAATTGTTTTCATATGAATTATGTCTAACTATCTGTGTCTGGTATATTTGTGGATAACTATATTCATATATTGTTTGGTTTATGTGAGTAACTCTTTGTGTTTTATTCTGCCTCTCTAATTCACCTTTAAATTACAATCACTATCATTCAACTCGGAATACAGGCTCTCTTCTACTTATTCATGTACTTCGTCGAGCAATTGTCCTCCTAAATCTTTCCTTGATGGCGGTGAATATCCTGGCCGAGCAGTGTTCATAAGTTCTTTGAAATACTTTCCTTCAGCAGTTAGAAAGGGAGACATTGCTTGCATAAAATAAAAAAATGGCAACTGCTTTGTCAAGGGCCTTTTTTGTGATTGTGTTGTAATTATTGCATAATCACTTACTTTTCTTTGCAACTTCTGAACACCCACAAGAGATTTTGATGAACCTTACCTTACAGAACCTTACGGTGATACTGGACGCAGATCTTGTTAGAGGAAGTCCAGATTTTGATCATCCCCCCGAGTTTAAACTAATGACATATAGCGGCCCGGGGTGGTTGTAATTTTTTCCTCAAAGTTATATTTAATAGCCTGATTTTCCCAATACTTATCAAGGAGCTTTTCAAATGAGAACACATTCTTTGCCTCTATCACTGAATTAGGTAAGCTATTCCACACATTCACAACTCTTGAGGAAAAAGACATCTGCCGCAGCTTTGTCCAACTTCGTTCCTCAGCCAGTTTCTTGTTATTGCCGTGAGTTGGACCTTCATTTCATGGCAGATTGAAGTTCACTACTGGGTCATACATGCCATTCACAATCTTATAAACCTCAATTATATCTCCCCTTACTCGCCGATAAGCCATTGAAGACATATCTAATGCTTTTAATCGTTCTGGGTAACTGAGCGACTTCATTCCCGGTATCAACTTCGAGGCTTTTCGGAGGACATTTTCAACAATTCTAATGTCTTTCATCTTGTACGGTGACTACACTGACTGGGCATACTTCATGTGGGGCCTCACTATTATTTTGAAAAGGGTTCGGAATGTAGGTACATCTAAAGACACAAAGGATCTTCTTATCATTCCCAATATTTGATTTGATTTGTTAACTTTTTCATGTATATGCTTCTCTAATGTTAGATATCTATCTGTTGTTACTCCAAGATCCTTTTCATGATTGACCTTCTTTATTTCTGTACTTTCATTATTCTATATCTTTAGGTAGTAGCCAGTTTCTTCCGGTGCTGTATGCCTCCTGTGTATTTTTAGGTGCTTGCATTTCTCTGGGTGAAAAAGGAGGAGACTATCTTTTGACCAAACTTGGAGTGCGTTGAGATCTTCTTGTAGTGCAGCTTGATCTTGTTTTGTCTGTGACGCCTGCCAGCGTTGGCAGAATCGCCTCCCGGTAGCCACTAGCGCTCGCCAGGGCAGTGAAATGGGCTACAGTCTGTCTACAATGTTGTACTTTCTTTCTTGTGAATCGTCGTGTCACAGGCAGTGTAGAAGTGGTCTTTGTTTTCGCCTGTGACAATGCATTATATTTTATATCATGAGCTGAACATAAGATGCATTGTATTGAAGGAGAGAGAGCGAGCAAGCGATCAGCGTGGGAGGAGAGTGTTAGCTTTCCCTCCTCCCTCCTCCCGCCCGGAGGAGTCCCTCGCCCGCGTGGCTTTCTCTCGGTTTTAATTGGCTGGTGGTTCCACGCGCCTTCTGCAGGCCTGCTGTCTGGTGACGTAGCGGCCTGTGATTGGCTAACCACCGTCCCTTTGTGTGGGATCCTGGAGGGGTCCAGAGGAGCTATTCTCCTCAGAGCTTGTTTGACTAGCATACCCTTCACATGTTCCCTTGCTACCTGTCTCCCGACTTCTACCTATAGAACGCTTTCTCTCTCTCTCAACTTCTTACCTCTCATTCTTTCAATCTATTTAATATCATAACTCCCCTTTGGTTCTCCACGATTTCATACATCGGCCATCGTATTATATGCTGAAGCTCTCAGATATTATATGTTTAGTTAGGCATTTTGGAGGGGTTACCATTTTGTCTGTAGAGGTTCGACACACTCACGGTGTCTCCCTGCCTATTCCTTGGCTGTCTGCTGGGCTATTTAACGCTAGACTGGGGTGAGGCCATTGTTGTTGTGATTTCCGATGTGTATTAGGTTTTGTTGAACCTGTACAATCGCAACGGAGACGTGGGAAGCCTAGGTGGTCTTTCTGACTGTACCTTGTGAGTTTAGCACTGTGTTGCGAGTGAGGGCTTTTGCCTCTGCCACCCAACACTGTGCTAACTCGTTTGCTTTGACTTTGAGAGGGTCGCCAGGAGAGAACCAGATACTAGCGATCTGGATCTCTCAAGAGAGCACCCCGTCAATTAACGTAATTTGGCCGCACAGTCTTAAGGACCTCGCTAGGCTACGAGCCGCTTGCTCTGCCATTGTTTCATAACCTACGACATCCCAGCTTTTTTTTTTTTTTTTTTTTTTTTTTCTATATTCCAACTTACTTCCTCTCGGGCATAGGCTGAGAGCCTTAACATTCACCGCTTTACAATGAACAGTGAAGCCCGTGAGGTCTTGTTCCAGTCTAGGGAGTGAGACATGTGAAGCACGTAGAGTACAACGAGCACCTGCCATCTTGCCTTCACATGAGGCACGGTGCTCACTCATGGCCCGAAACGACCCCATCTCTGAAGCCACCTCGTTCCTGTGCTTCACTGTCTCACCCACTACACTCGGACTCTCACACAGCTAGACTTTATTAGCCTAGCAGACACCCGTTTAGAATTATAAACTCTTATGTTATGTATGCAGCATTCTTATTCACGTTAACCGTAAGCCTTGGTTGTTGTTGAGTTGCACAACCTGAGCAGGTTTTTTGAGTTGCCTGACGAAGGACTTCTTTTGTTGTTGGAGATAATACTAGTGTGCATTTATCGTTATTCCCGTGTCAGTTGACACTGTCTGTCTCTACACTTGTCCTATATTGACCCTGCTTTATATAACAGTTCAAAATCCGATACGATCATCTTACCCCAGCATCAGACTTTCTTCAGAAGATTCCTGCTCGATGCTCTGGGACTTTCGTTCACTTTCTTTAGTATAGGAGTGACGGTTCATTATAGTTTAGAGTAACTTTAAATATACCTTCTAGTTTTCATTAAATCATTGCATGATTTAATTAAGATCTCTATCTTCCTAGTATACCTTATTAATGTAATTGTATGTTGTTGTGATCAGGCTGTATCAGAGATCATCAGCCTGTAGTAGTAGTGCACTTATACTGAGTTATAGGATACCCCGTTATCGCAGATTTAACTCTGGAGGGTATAGGTGTTTTTGTGCGCCGGCATTATAAGTTCAGGGGTTGGATCTAGTGTTACCGTTGTGGCTGTGTGCTTTCCTAGTCCAATGATTAAGAGCCCTTGTTTTATACGAGCCCCGGTCGTAACAAATGGCGACCTTGCTTAGGATTTTGGGAACTTAGAGAAATATTGCAGGAGTGTTGTGGTCATTTGTTTTGTTTAAAGGAATATAGTGGACACAAGGATTTTTTTTTTTTTGGCAAGTAGTATAACACTTAAGAGTCTTCGAGCATCTTGTATTTTTGAGTGGATAGTGCTGCATAAGAGTTTAGTTTTTTTTTTTTTTTTTTTTTTGTATAAACGTTGAGAATTTTCGGTGGACACTATGTCGGACGAAGGATCAGTGTACAGTGAGGACACAGTACGGGAAACAGAAACTGAGGTGCAACAGCGGGCTTTGTTAGATGACATTAGAGTTATAGCTAGTGAGGAGGATGCAAGGAAGTTTCTGGAGATACCTATTACTGCTGACCGGGTGTCGGGGATTGATCGGTATGGTCTCCAGTGTTTAGCCACGGTCATGGGCATGTGGGCATTAGCAGCATGTCGAGAGGTGACCTGGTGGCCTGTGTGCTCGGCGATGTGCGTGGGGCTTCGGGTGGAGCGGGAGCTGGTGCACCTTCGGCCCAGCCTCCATTCCACTCGACTCCTACCATGGCATCCCCTCGGGCTCCGGAGCCGAGTACGTTCCCGCAGGACGATAGTCATTGGCAGCGTGGTTTGTCACAGGGTGGGTCTCCAATTGTTGCATCTCCTCCTCCTCAAGGTTTAATTGCAGATATGCTCTTCCAGCTTGAGATGGTTAAGATGCAGCTGCAGCAGAAGCGGGAATCTGAGCAGCAGCAGCGGGAGTTTGAGATGGCTAAGATTCAGGCTGAGGAGAGAAGGGCCAGATATGAGACTGAGGCTGAGGAGAGAAGGGCCAGATATGAGACTGAGGAGAGAAAGGCCATACGTGAGGCTGAGTCTACGAGGTACTGTGCAGACATAGATCTTGAGAAGTCTCGGTGGAGACGACAGGGCAGCGTCTTGGTTCTGGGAATCGAGGTCCTGATCAGTCTTTATCGCACCTTCTTAAGTTAGTCCCTGTATTTGACGAGTCGGGTGTCACCGAATTTTCATGCGTTTTGAGAAGAAGTGCCGGGAGCACCAATGGCCCGAGGTTAAGTGGGCAGCCCTTGTTTCCTCTAGATTGGTTGGCAAAGGACTCAAGGCATATGATGCGTTGCCCTTGGAGTCGTGCATTGATTACAAGGTGCATTGATTACGAGGTATTGAAGGAGGCTGTCCTTCGGGCATATGAGTTACAACCAGAGACGTACAGATTGAAGTTCCGGGGTGTAACGAAGGGTCGTGAGTGCACCTTTCTTGAGCATGCCCGGGATCTGTCCGATGCATTTAGAAACTGGCTGCGTTCTGAGAAGGCATCGACGTTTGAGGAGTTGAAACAGCTGATGCTTCTAGAACAATTTTTTAAGTGTACGGGCAGCGATCTGACGTTGAATCTTAACACCTTACGAGCGGCCTATGCGGTTTATTTATATGTACCGCCCAGCGGGGTGTTTTTAGCCAAAATAGGGCTGTTTACGTGATCATTTTCATGCTTAAATAAGACCCAGAACGTAAAACAAGTATCTATCCCTGAAAGGGCATAAACAGAGCTTTCGAATGACACCATAACGATCCTTTTATGATGGCTAGTTTTCTTGCAATAACCGTGCAACGCGAGTGCAAAAAGCATGTAATTAGGCACTTTCCCCATACAATTCCGTATATAGCGAGTGAGAGAGGGAGGGAGGAGGTGGGATTCGTGTCAGTAGGTTCGCCGCGGTGGTCTGGAGCAGTCATACGCTCGCTACTCTCCTGCCACCACTTGTCTCTCTCTCTCAGCAACATTACGTGCTGAAATTGCCACACGACCTATGTCGAGCGCCGCCACATAGTCCAGCTTTATTTAACTCGACTTATGTTGCTCGCCGCTAATTAAGGGTTAAAGAAAAGAACCCGAAAACTCTTCAGGAGGCAGCTGAGATGGCTGACCTTCGGTTATCTTTGATTCGTGGGTGCGGTGCTGCACAGAGAAGTGATGCAGGCAATAAGGAGCGTAACCCTCCCCCTCCCCGAAACACTGATACACATAACTACACTAAGAAGAAGAGCAACGACACCAAAACTGACCATAAACCTAGTACCGTCCCGTTTAGAAAGGGTCCGGGTCCTTCCCCACCTCAAGGGAAGCCCAAGGGAAAGCTAGAGTGTTTCCATTGTCATAAGGAGGGGCATTTTGCAAGAGCCTGTCCAAGCAAGCCACCTAATGCAGCTGTGTCATTGGCTCGCAACATTGGGGTGTCCCCGAAGTCGTCTGAGTTTGCCCGGGGTATAACGTCAGAGGCTGGGACACAGCCAGTGGAGAAGAATCCGCAAGGCTCGAACCCTGTCCGCGATGTCTTTTGCGACCATCGAGGGCGTGGCTGCGTGAGGTGGGCTGATAAGAAGCATGGAGTTGAGTTGTTGCGAGACACGGGTGCCTCTCAGACTTTGTTGAAGAACTTTACTGGAAGACCAATAAACATGGCACGGGTGGTTGTGGTGCAAGGTATCAATGCTATCAGGTCATACCCGTTGGTTAGGATGGAGCTGGAGGTGGATGGTGTGACACGAGAGTTGGATGTGGGTATTGTGGAGAACTTGCCTGTTGGGGGCGTCGACCTCCTTCTCGGCAACAACTTTGCGGTGCCTACTTCTGAGGTTTCACCCTTAGTCGTTGCCGAGAAGCCAGCCGACGTGAGTAGGGAGGAACAGGAGTGGGTAGAGAAGTGTCATGTACAACCTATGGCTTGCGTTGTTACAAGACCTCTTGCATCCAAAGTGTCACAGCCTATTCCTCAGTCTTCTGATCAACGGAGGAACGGTTGGAAGAAGATGGCTAATGTTGGTAACAGTTTGAAGAGTTTAGTACCAGCAGCTCTTCTTGGCAACTCAGTATTGGCACCATTGTTGGAGTCTGGAGAAGCCCCAGGACCTATCACAGCTAGTGAGGAGGTAGGGCAGGAAGAGACTCCGAGGCAGCAACGTTACACACGGAGAGAAAAAAGGGTTTCTCAGTTTGATAATGGGGGAGGACTTGGGTTGCTTCGGAAGCATCTAAACAGGTTGGTTCCCTCAGATATTCGTAAACTGCAGTTGGAGGATCCGGAAGTTCAGAAGTGTGGTAATGGTGCTGTCGAGATCAAACACGAGGACGGAGAAACATGTTATGTGAACCTGTTGGAGGAGTTTGTGAGGCAACCACCTGAGCAGTCTACTGTCCCTGCATTGGTCTGCAGCGGCCAAGGTGGAGAAGGAGAGGGGGGCAGTAGGGCACAGGTGGAGGAGAGTAGGGATTGTCATGTCTCGGCGGAGCAGTGGGCGGGGTAAACGAGTCTGGTGGCTGTGGAAGCGCTAGAGCACCTGCCTGAGCAGCAGTGTGCAGCGCTCCAGCACCAGCTCGGTTCATACCCCACTGGTCGTGCCGAGCCCCTGAGCCTCACAACTCGGGCGGTGCAAGATGTTCCGCGGGCAGGTCACGTGAATGTTGGGAGACCGTTAGCCTCGTTGTTTCGGTGGTTCAAGGTGGGCGACGAGGCTTGGACATGGTTGTCAGGTCAAGGTCGGCCCATGGCTGCCAAGGGTGGTGGTCAAAAGGAGGACTTTGAGCAGATTGGTGAGGTTGGCTGTGGCATAGAAGTCCCCGGTCGTCGCATAGCCTCCATATGCTGCTCTAGTCGAATGCAACAGCCCTACCATAAACCGACTGTATCTGGCCATGTCGCTAAAAGCGGTGATGCTGCGCAGGCAGATGTAGTCGTAAGGAATGCGGGGGTGCGCATGTACGGTATCGGCGGAGAAGCCTTAGCAATAATGAACTATGGGAGTGACTGCACAGGTGGTACTGATTGTCCCTCTCATGACCTGGCTGTTCTAGGGACGAAGGTGGAGAAGGAGGGAGACTACAGGTTAGAAGCTGCGGTCTCGGCTGGGTTGTGGGAGGGCACTAGGATTGTTGTTCTGCGAGATAAGTTGTTTACTAGGCTGTGGCAGTGCATCCGCATATTTGTTGCTTCTCCAGGCCTGATGTACGGGGTAGAATCCGACATACAGGCTGGAGATAGTGCAAGGATCAGTTAAATTCCCTACCGTATAAATCCTGCTCGACAGCCTGTGGTGCAAGCAGACCTGGATTAGGTGTTGACGAAGGGTCTGAGGGATAAGGAATGTTGTGAGTGGTCGTTGCCTGTAACTTTGCAACCTGTGTTAAGTGGCAAGATCAGTGTGTGTGCATTATCCCTGACAGACACCTATCCATTGCCCAAGGGTCTGAGGGATAAGGAATGTCGTGAGTGGTCGTTGCCTGTAACTTTGCAACCTGTGTTAAGTGGCAAGATCAGTGTGTGTGCATTATCCCTGACAGACACCTATCCATTGCCCAAGGTTCTGAGGGATAAGGAATGTCGTGAGTGATCGTTGCCTGTAACTTTGCAACCTGTGTTAAGTGGCAAGATCAGTGAGTGTGTTGATTGCGAGTGTGTGTGTGCATTATCCCTGACAGATGCCTATACCTTATCGAGAGTTGACGACACCATAGACCGCCTCGGGGCTGCATCGCCTATCACGAAGGTAGAACTAGTGAAAGGTTATTGGCAGGCCCCGTTGCCGGAGAGAGCGAAGAGAGCGAAGAGAAATGCCAGTCTTCTGATGAACTGGGCAGTTTATCAGTGCCAGGTGTTGTTTTGCTGCTAGAACACAAGTTGGATGTGTGGCATGCTAAGGGCACTGATAATGTTTTTTGCTGATTGTTTGTCACGGGAGGGTTTGTTTGCAGGAGAACCCTCGCCGTTCAGTCAGTGTGTGTTGCGTGGAGTAAAATTGGCTTGCCCCTGTAAGTGCAGCCACCAAAAACATATTAAAAAAAATAAAAATCACGTAAAAACTCTTTCTTTTGATAGTTAATTGTAAGCTGCCAATATTATAGCTAAAGTCCTAAGTTGAACCTGTCTTTCACTTAAGAGGCTGGGCTCTGTGAAGCACGCTCAGGGAGCATAGTAGGCTAAATTATACTATTATGTTTGGGAGGGGTTATAAGATTTTCTTTATGTTGATATGTTGTTTTATGTAAGACTTGAGCTTTGAATTTCATTTCTGGTGGAGTGACTATGTGTGACGGGTCTTGTCGCCATTCTGCCTTGTCAGATATCGTGCTCGCCTAATGTTGAGCGTCCTATATCTTGGGCGGGGTGTGACGCCTGCCAGCATTGGCAGAATCGCCTCCCGGTAGCCACTAGCGCTCGCCAGGGCAGTGAAATGGGCTACAGTCTGTCTACAATGTTGTACTTTCTTTCTTGTGAATCATCGTGTCACAGGCAGTGTAGAAGTGGTGTGACGCCTCCCGGCGTTAGCAGAATGGTTGCGTGGGACATTGCAGCTCGCTAGCGCTCGCCAGGATGGGGGGATAGGCTACAGTTGTCCTAGAATGATCTGCTTTATTTCATTAGTGTCGTGTTGCCACAGACAGTCTAGAAATGATCTTTGTTTTGGTCTGGGACCGCGCCTTATATTTTATATTCGCTATAATATAAATGTTGCTTGTGTGGGAGGCGAGCGAGAGAGGGTGAGGGGGTACACCCGGCAGCGAGGTGAGCTATGACGCGGCTCGCTTGGGCACTGACGGCGTTGGCAGCCGGGTGGTCAACTAGTCCCTTCCCGTCGCTGCCTCATGTTCTTTACCAGCTCAGAGCTTGCCTGACACGCGTATCGCCTACATCGTTTGCAATTCTGTCCCCCATACTCGCCACTTTGCATACTATTTCTCTCTCTCTCGACTTCTCCTTTCTCATTCTCTAATCTTTATTAAACTCAACATCCCTTCTGGTTTCAGCATAGACGTTCACCGTCGACCAGTCGTATTGTACGCGAAGCTCTCAGATATTTCCATGTATTAGGTTAAGGAGGTATTATGCTTTATTGAGGGTTAGAGAGACGGACTTTTCCGTATGTGTCCTCTCTCGGAAAGGTTGTAGACCGGTATATGTCTCCCTGGCAAGGTGTTGAGTGATTCTTCTTGGTTATCTAAAGCTAGACTAGGGGTAAGGTTACTGTGTCGTTGTCTCCGATGTGTGCAGTGTTAGCTAAGCCCTGCACGACATCGACAGGTACTGTGGGAGCCTAAGTTGTCTTCGGGTTGGTTTACTTTGCGAGCACAGCGCTGTGGTGTGAGAGGGCCATAGCCTATCCCTCACAACATAGTGCTGCCTCTTTGTGTTGACTTCTGAGGGATCGCCAGGATAGAGCTAGGTACTAGAGTCCTAGATTTATCAAGAGAGCATCCCCGTCATATATTGTAATCTTCATTATACCACCCTCGGACAACGTTAGGCTACGAGCCGCATGCTCGCCCATTGTTGCCCTGCCTTGATACCCCAGCTAGACTTTATTAACTGAGCAGACACTGGTTAGAGATAAGCCCCATTATTATATGTATGCAGCATTATCATTCACTGCACTTTTGAGCCGAGGTTGTTGTTGAGTTGCACAACCCTAGTAGGCTGTTGCGTTGTGTCACGAAGCATTTCTTTAGTTGTCGAGCATTACTACCTTTGCGCAGTCTTTATTATTCGCCTGCCTATTATTACTATATGTCCTAGCATTTATTGTGACCCGTATTCTGCATTATAATTGTTCAAGATTCTTTACGAACATCTTCCCAGCATCAGACTTATTTCAGAAGTTTCCAGTTGATGTTGCAGGACTAGCATTGCACTTTCTTTAATACAGGAGTGCCAGTTATTTGAGTATCTACCGTAACGTTAATTAATCACGTTAACTATCTTTTCTTTGTGTAACATAATCGAGTAATCTTTTACTGTTTGAGAATAGGCTGTTTCATTGAGCGTCAGCCTAGTGTGTGTGCACCAGTTACCGAGGCATAGGATACCTCGTTGTCCAGGCACGACTCAGGGCGGTAATGGTGTTTTGTTTTCCAGTGTTTAAGGCAGGGGTTGGATCTAGTGTTACCGTTGTTGCATTTTGCCATTATCTAGTCCAATGTTGAAGAGCCCTGTGTCTTTGAGAACCTGGATCGTAACAAATGGCGACCTAGCTCAGGATCTTGTGAACTAAGAGATAATTGCAGGATTGTTGTGGTCATTTGTTATATTGAGGAATATAGTGGGCACGTTAAAAATTTGTTTGGCAAAGTAGTATAGCACTTTAGAGTCTTCAGACATTTTTGGCAAGTGAATAGTGCTACATAGGAGCTTGGGTATTTTTTATTTTTGTTTATAAACGTGAGAATTTTTGGTGGACACAATGGGAGACGAATCAGATCATACTGAGAGTTCAGGGAATGATGCAGGCTCTGATGGGCAGATGCCAGGGGGGTTAGTAAATAGTGAGGAGCCCGCAAAGAAGTTTTTGGAGGTGCCTATAACAGCTGATCGACTAGAGGGAATTAGCAAGTATGGTCTACAGTGTTTGGCTCCCCTCATGGGGCTTAAGGTGGCTCATGGCATCAAGAAGAACGATTTGAGGGCTTGCGTACTGGGGGCAGCTAGTGAGGTCCAGGGTGGAGAGGGTGCTCGGGGACTTCTGCTCGAGCCCCCCCTCCACTCTACTCCCATCGGGTCCTCTAGGACACCGGAGTTTAGCACGTTCCCGCAGGTTGATAGTCAGTGGCAGCGTGGTGTTGGATCGCTGGGTGGGCCTCCAATTATTGCAACTCCTCCTCCTCAAGGTTTGCCTCCAGACATGCTTTTCCAACTTGAGATGGCTAAGATTCAGCAGCAACAGCGAGAAACTGAAGCTCATGAGAGAAGACCTGAACGAGAAGCTGGAGTTTGTGAGCGAGAAGCTGAGCTTAAGTACCAGTCTCAGCAGTACTGTGCAGATATTGAGCTTGAGAAGACTCGGGTGGAAACGACAGGGCAACGTCTCGGTGGTGGGAATTGTGGGCATGATCAGTCTTTGTCGCACTTGCTCAAGTTAGTCCCTGTGTTTGACGAGTCGGGTGTCACCGAATTTTTCATGAGATTCGAGAAGAAGTGCCAGGAACACCAGTGGCCTGGGGAGAAGTGGGCAGCCCTTGTTTCCTCTAGACTTGTGGGCAAGGGACTCAGGGCTTATGATGCATTGCCTATAGAGTCTTGTATTATCTATGAGGAACTCAAGGAGGCTGTCTTGAGAGCATACGAACTACAACCAGAGACGTACAGGTTGAAGTTCCGGGGTGTTACCAAGGGTCGGGAGAGCACCTTTTTGGAACATGCCCGGGAGCTGTCCGATGCTTTTGGGAATTGGCTGAGGTCGGAGAAAGCTACTACGTTTGACGACATTAAACAGTTGGTGCTTTTAGAGCAGTTTTTCAAATGCACGGGCGGCGACCTGACGTTAAACCTGAAAGAAAAGCAACCAAAAACCCTACAGGAGGCAGCTGAGATGGCTGACCTCCGGCTATCACTAATTCGTGGGTGCGGGTCTGCCCAGCGTAGTGAGGCAGGTAACAAGGGGCGTGATGCCCCACCCTCCCGAGTTAGTGGTATACCTTATGCAAACAAGTACAAGAGCCATGATACCAAGACTGACCACAAGACTAGCACCGTCCCGTGTAAGAAGGGGCCGGGCCCTTCCCAGTACCAAGGGAAGCCCAAAGGGGAGTTGGAGTGTTATCATTGTCATAAAAAGGGGCACTTTGCAAGAGTCTGTCCTAGCAAACCACCTACAGCAGCTGTGTCTTTGGCCTGCAACATTGGTGTGTCTCCGAAGTCATCTGAGTTTGCCCGGGGCAGTTCGTCAGAGGCTGAGGCACAGTCAATGCAGAAGCACCTGGGATGCTCGAACCCTGCTCAGGATGTTTTTTGCGACCATAGAGGGCGGGGTTGCGTGATGTGGGCGGGGCGCAAGCATGGAGTAGAGGTCTTGCGTGATACAGGTGCTTCCCAGACTCTGATGAAAAACTTGACTGGCTACCCTATAAACGCGGCTCGGGTGGTAGTGGTGCAGGGTATTAATGCAACTCGGTCATACTCGCTGGTGCGGTTGGAGTTGGAGGTGGATGGTGTGGCACGTGAATTGGATGTCGGGATTGTGGAGAAACTGCCAGTGGAGGGCGTCGACCTTCTTCTCGGCAACGGCTTTGCAATGCCCGCTTCTGAGGTTCTACCCTTAGTCGTTGCCGAGAGGCCGGCCGACGTGAGTAGGGAAGAGCAAAAGTGGGTCGAGCGGTGCCAGACACAACCCATGGCGTGTGTTGTCATCCGAGCTCGGGCAGCTAAAGTGTCACAGCCTAGTCCTCCGTCTTCAGACCAGCGGAGGAACGATCAACAGGAGGAGGCTAAAGCTGGAGTTGGTTTTAAGAGTTTTGACTCGGCGGCTCTCCTGGGTGATTCAGTATTAGCACCATTACTTAATTCTGGAGTAGCCTCTGGGCCTGTCATCGAGAGTGACGAGGCTGGGCATGACGAGACTCCACGACAGCAACGTTATGTACATCGAGAGAGACAGAAGCCCAGTATCGGGGAAGGTAATGCATTGCTCCGGGAGCAGTTAGATCGCTTGGCACCCTCAGATATATGTCGGTTGCAACTAGAGGACCCTGAGCTCCAAACGTGTGCTAATGGAGCTGTAGAACTCGACGAGGACGGCGATGCACAGCCAGGAGATTTTTTTTAATTAGAAGGCATCCTCTATAGGCGTTTTCAAGACCCTAAACGTAGTTGGCAAGAGGGGTCCGGAGTAGTGGACCAGTTGGTGGTGCCACGGGAGTGCAGGGATAGCCTACTGAGGTTGGCGCATGACATACCACTGGCAGGACATCTAGGGTGAGAAAAACGGTGGCGGCTTTAGAAAAATTGTTTTGGTGGCCGGGGTTGAAGGGGCAGGTGGTAACCTGGATAGCAAGGTGTCATACGTGCCAGAGGGTTGGAAAACCTAACCAAACAATTCCGAGAGCCCCGTTGCACCCCATTCCTGTCAGTGGACCGCCCTTCAGTAAGGTCATCATTGATATGGTCGGACCCCTACCCCCTACTAGTGCCGGTAATAAATTTCTATTAACTATCATGGATGTGGCCACTCGTTATCCTGATGCATATCCAATGAGAAATGGCACGGCGAAAACTGTTGTCCGGAACCTGCTCTTGTATTGCTCGCGGTATGGTTACCCGCAAGAGGTGCAATCGGACCAAGGTTCTAATTTTACATCTAATCTGTTCAAACAAACTATGATTCAGCATGGCATCAGCACTCGTCTCTTCTGCGTATTACCCGGAGAGTCAAGGGGTGTTGGAGAGGTGGCACGCCATGCTGAAAAGCATGCTTCGATGTTACTGCGCAGAGAACGGAAAGGATTGGGACCTTGGTCTACCGTATGTTTTGTTCGCGGCAAGAGAAGTACCTGGAGAGAGTCTCGGTTTCAGTCCGAATGAGCTTGTTTTCGGGCATCAGGTGAGGGGCCCTCTCCACATGGTGAAGGAGATTTGGGAGGGTACCGCTAAGCCATGTTCTATGTTGAGATACGTCCTTGAGAGCAGAGAGAGAATGCTTAGAAGTCTGGAGCTGGCCGGGCGTAATTTGGTGAGTTCGCAGGCCCGTATGAAGGACAGGTACGATACTAAGGCGAAACTCCGGGAGTTTCAGGTAGGTCAAGAGGTGTTGGTCCTGTGGCTGCCTGTGGCTGGTCCTGTGGCTGCCTGTGGCTGGTCCTGTGGCTGTCCTCTGGCTGCCAAGTACGCTGGGCCTTATCGGGTGGTGTCAAAGATCTCCGATCTAGATTACCTCGTTGCCACTCCAGACCGGAAGAATCGTAACCAACTATGCCACATTAATTTTTTGAAGGAGTATGTGAGGCGCCCACCTGAGTCACTAGCTGTCCCTGTGTTGACCTGCTGCGGTCATGGTGGAGAATGAGAGGGGGGTAGCAATGATCTGGGATGATAACTGGGATTGTCATGTCTCGGCTGATCAGTGGGCGGGGAATTCGAGCCAATGTGCGCATGATGCTCTGGCGCACCTGCCGGAGGAACAGCAGGTGGCAGTGCAGCGCCTGTTCGATTCATACCCCACTGTATTTGCCGAGCACCCAGGCCTCACTACTCAAGCGGTGCATGACGTCGATGTAGGAGAGCACCCCCCCTTCAAGTCGATACCTTATCGGGTGCCACCCATTAAACTCCCAGCGCTCAAGGATGAGCTGGAGTATATGCTGGCGAGAGGCTTGATTGAGAAGGGGGCAGTATGGTGGACTTCTCCTGTCACTCTGCAGCCCAAACCTGATGGAAAAGTTCGGTTCTGCATTGACTTTAGGCGGTTGAACGGGTTGACCCCCACCAATGCATATCCTCTTCCCCGGGTGGATGACAGTGTGGATAAGATCGGGAAAGCAAGGTACTTGACCAAGGTAGACCTCGTCAAAGGCTACTGGCAATTACCACTGTCTGAGCGGGCTAAAGAGGTGTGCGGGTTTGTGGTGGATGGCAGTACTTACCGTTGCAACGTGATGCCATATGGTCTGAAAAATGCACCGGCCACTTTCCAGAGCTTAATGAACGACGTCGTAGCAGACATCCCAAACTGTACTGTCTACCTTGATGACGTGATCATTTATGACAACGATTTCCAAAGTCACTGTGAGCACATAGAAGCCTTATTTAGTCAACTTAGTAAAGCAGGCTTGGTGGTTAATCTGGGGAAGTGTGACTTTGTGCAAGCCACGGTGCAGTATCTGGGGTTTGTGGTTGGGTTAGGGCAGGTGAGCCCGCCCCAACAGAAGATACAGGCTATCGACTTGTTCCCCAGGCCGACCACCAAGCGGCAGATCATGAGATTTTTGGGCATGATTGGGTATTACCGCCGCTTTACAAGAGGCTATTCTACTGTGTTAGCTCCTTTGACAGATCTACTAGCTAAAGATAAAAAGTTCCGCTGGGCACCTGAGTGTGAGCAGGCGTTTCGAGTAGTTAAACACCTTTTATGCACTCACCCTATCCTCAGGGCCCCGGACTTTGAACGACCATTTCAGTTGGCGACTGATGCCAGCGGAGTAGGGGCTGGTGCCGTACTTTTGCAGACAGACGAGGAAGGTCTTGAGCATCCAGTCAGTTTCTTTTCAAAGAAATTTAATTCAGCACAGAAAAACTATTCGGTTGTTGAAAAGGAACTGCTGGCAATCGTGTTAGCGCTCAGACACTTTGAGGTCTATGTTCCTGCCTATGGGCCAGTCGTGGTAGTGTATACCGACCACCACCCGCTTAAATTCCTCAATCAATTCCACAACCGGAATATGAGGCTGACCAGATGGTCGCTCATGTTGCAAGAGTACAACTTAGACATTCGCCATATTGCCATATTGTGAGAATGTGATTGCGGACTGTTTGTCGCGGGTGGAGGATCCGGGGTAGGCTACCACAGTATGTTGGTATAGCCTCCTGTCTTAGCTCGCGGTGTATTTTTGCGCTGGTGCTTGGTGGCTCGCGTGTGTAGCATCAGCGTAGGGTCGCAGGGCAGGAGTTGTTGGCTTTGATTAGAAGAAAATTAGGCTACATCTATAGTAGCCGCCAAAAACAACATTAAAATAAAATATGAAAAATTAAATAAAAACTCTTTCTTTTAATAATTAATTTTAAAATAATATTGTAGCTGAGTACTGAGTGCAGATGTTTTCCCTCAGTAGGCTGTGCTTCTTAAAGCTCGCTCTGGGAGCACAATGTTATGAATTAATGTATTATATTTGGGAAGGGTGATAAGATTTTTTTAAATTAAAAATGTTGTATTTTTTTTTGAGGAGACTGAGCTTGCATTCCATGAGTGGCAGAGTGGTTAGGAGTGGCAGATTCTAGCGACATTCTGCCTGTTCAGATATGGGCTCATGGTTGAGTGTCCCATATCTTGGGGGGGGGAGTGACGCCTCCCGGCGTTAGCAGAATGGTTACGTGGGACATTGCAGCTCGCTAGCGCTCGCCAGGATGGGGGGATAGGCTACAGTTGTCCTAGAATGATCTGCTTTATTTCATTAGTGTCGTGTTGCCACAGACAGTCTAGAAATTATCTTTGTTTTGGTCTGTGACCGCGCCTTATATTTTATATTCGCTATAATATAAATGTTGCTTGTGTGGGAGGCGAGCGAGAGAGGGTGAGGGGTACACCCGGCAGCGAGGTGAGCTATGACGCGGCTCGCTTGGGCGCTGACGGCGTTGGCGGCCGGGTGGTCAACTAGTCCCTTCCCGTCTCTGCCTCATGTTCTTTACCAGCTCAGAGCTTGCCTGACACGCGTATCGCCTACATCCTTTGCAATTCTGTCCCCCATACTCGCCACTTTGCATACTATTTCTCTCTCTCGACTTCTCCTTTCTCATTCTCTAATCTTTATTAAACTCAACATCCCTTCTGGTTTCAGCATAGACGTTCACCGTCGACCAGTCATATTGTACGCGAAGCTCTCAGATATTTCCATGTATTAGGTTAAGGAGGTATTATGCTTTATTGAGGGTTAGAGAGACGGACTTTTCCGTATGTGTCCTCTCTCGGGAAGGTTGTAGACCGGTATATGTCTCCCTGGCAAGGGGTTGAGTGATTCTTCTTGGTTATCTAAAGCTAGACTAGGGGTAAGGTTACTGTGTCGTTGTCTCCGATGTGTGCAGTGTTAGCTAAGCCCTGCACGACATCGACAGGTACTGTGGGAGCCTAAGTTGTCTTCGGGTTGGTTTACTTTGCGAGCACAGCGCTGTGGTGTGAGAGGGCCATAGCCTATCCCTCACAACATAGTGCTGCCTCTTTGTGTTGACTTCTGAGGGATCGCCAGGATAGAGCTAGGTACTAGAGACCTAGATTTATGAAGAGAGCATCCCCGTCATATAACGTAATCTTCATTATACCACCCTCGGACAACGTTAGGCTACGAGCCGCATGCTCGCCCATTGTTGCCCTGCCTTGATACCCCAGCTAGACTTTATTAACTGAGCAGACACTGGTTAGAGATAAGCCCCATTATTATATGTATGCAGCATTATCATTCACTGCACTTTTGAGCCGAGGTTGTTGTTGAGTTGCACAACCCTAGTAGGCTGTTGCGTTGTGTCACGAAGCATTTTTTTAGTTGTCGAGCATTACTACCTTTGCGCAGTCTTTATTATTCGCCTGCCTATTATTACTATATGTCCTAGCATTTATTGTGACCCGTATTCTGCATTATAATTGTTCAAGATTCTTTACGAACATCTTCCCAGCATCAGACTTATTTCAGAAGTTTCCAGTTGATGTTGCAGGACTAGCATTGCACTTTCTTTAATACAGGAGTGCCAGTTATTTGAGTATCTACCGTAACGTTAATTAATCACGTTAACTATCTTTTCTTTGTGTAACATAATCGAGTAATCTTTTACTGTTTGAGAATAGGCTGTTTCATTGAGCGTCAGCCTAGTGTGTGTGCACCAGTTACCGAGTCATAGGATACCTCGTTGTCCAGGCACAACTCAGGGCGGTAATGGTGTTTTGTTTTCCAGTGTTTAAGGCAGGGGTTGGATCTAGTGTTACCGTTGTTGCATTTTGCCATTATCTAGTCCAATGTTGAAGAGCCCTGTGTCTTTGAGGACCTGGATTGTAACAGTGGTCTTTGTTTTCGCCTGTGACAATGCATTATATTTTATATCATGAGTTGAACATAAGATGCATTGTAGTGAAGGAGAGAGAGCGAGCGAGCAGCGTGGGAGGAGAGTGTTAGCTTTCCCTCCTCCCTCCTCCCGCCCGGAGGAGTCCCTCGCCCACGTGGCTTTCTCTCGGTTTTGATTGGCTGGTAGTTCCTGGCGCCTTCTGCAGGCCTGCTGTCTGGTGACGTAGCGGCCTGTGATTGGCTGACCACCGTGCCTTTGTGTGGGATCCTGGAGGGATCCAGAGGAGTATTCTCCTCAGAGCTTGTTTGACTAGCATACCCTTCACATGTCCCCTTGCTACCTGTCTCCCGACTTCTACCTATAGAACACGTCTTTCTCTCTCTCTCAACTTCTTACCTCTCATTCTTTCAATCTATTTAATATCATAACTCCCCTTTGGTTCTCCACGATTTCATACATCGGCCATCGTATTATATGCTGAAGCTCTCAGATATTATATGTTTAGTTAGGCATTTTGGAGGGGTTACCATTTTGTCTGTAGAGGTTCGACACACTCACGGTGTGTCCCTGCCTATTCCTTGGCTGTCTGCTGGTCTATTTAACGCTAGACTGGGGTGAGGCCATTGTTGTTGTGGTTTCCGATGTGTACTAGGTTTCGTTGAACCTGTACAATCGCAACGGAGACGTGGGAAGCCTAGGTGGTCTTTCTGACTGTGTACCTTGTGAGTTTAGCACTGTGTTGCGAGTGAGGGCTTTTGCCTCTGCCACCCAACACTGTGCTAACTCGTTTGCTTTGACTTTGAGAGGATTGCCAGGAGAGAACCAGATACTAGTGATCTGGATCTCTCAAGAGAGCACCCCGTCAATTAACGTAATTTGGCCGCACAGTCTTAAGGACCTCCCTAGGCTACGAGCCGCTTGCTCTGCCATTGTTTCCTAGCCTACGACATCCCAGCTAGACTTTATTAGCCTAGCAGACACCCGTTTAGAATTATAAACTCTTATGTTATGTATGCAGCATTCTTATTCACGTTGACCGTAAGCCTTGGTTGTTGTTGAGTTGCACAACCTGAGCAGGTTTTTTTAGTTGCCTGACGAAGGACTTCTTTTGTTGTTGGAGATAATGCTAGTGTGCATTTATCGTTATTCCCATGTCAGTTGACACTGTCTGTCTCTACACTTGTCCTATATTGACCCTGCTTAACCCTTATTTAGCGGCGAGCAACATAAGTCGAGTTAAATAAAGCTGGACTATGTGGCGGCGCTCGACATAACTCGAATGGCAATTTCAGCACGTAATGTGGCTGAGAGAGAGAGACAAGTGGTGGCAGGAGACTAGCGAGCGTATGACTGCTCCAGACCACCGCGGCGAACCTACTGACACAAATCTCAGCTCCCTCCTCCCTCTCTCACTCGCTACATACTCAATTATGTACTGAAAGTACCGAATTACCTGCTTTTTGCACTCGCGTTGCACGGTTATTGCAAGAAAACTATCCATCATACAAGGATCGTTATGGTGTCATTCGAAAGCTCTGTTTATGCCCTTTCAGGGATAGGTACTTGTTTTACGTTCTGGGTCTTATTTAGGCATGAAAATGATCACGTAAACAGCCCTATTTTGGCTAAAAACACCCCGCTGTGCGGTACACATAAATAAACCGCATAGGCCGCTCGTAAGGTGTTAATATAACAGTTCAAAATCCGATACGATCATCTTACCCCAGCATAAGACTTTCTTCAGAAGATTCCTGCTCGATGCTTTGGGACTTTCGTGCACTTTCTTTAGTATAGGAGTGACAGTTCATTATAGTTTAGAGTAACTTTAAATATACCTTCTTCTAGTTTGCATTAAATCATTGCAGTGATTTAATTAAGATCTCTATCTTTTCCTAGTATACCTTATTAACGTAATTGTATGGTGTTGTGATCAGGCTGTATCAGAGATCATCAGCCTGTAGTAGTAGTGCACTTATACTGAGTTATAGGATACCCCGTTATCGCAGATTTAACTCTGGAGGGTATAGGTGTTTTTGTGTGCCGGCATTATAAGTTCAGGGATTGGATCTAGTGTTACCGTTGTGGCTGTGTGCTTTCCTAGTCCAATGATTAAGAGCCCTTGTTATATACGAGCCCCGGTCGTAACATGTCTCAATCCTTCGGAATATCTTTGTCATCCGCAAATAAATATGTTGTGGACTTTACACAATCAGGCCAGTCATTTATAAATAACTCAAACAGAATTTGTCCTAAAACACTACCTTGTGGTATTCCACTGAGAACATCAGCCCAGTCAGAGTAAACCCCTTTAATGTGCACTCTCTGTTTCCTTCCATTCAAGAAGGATACAATCCAATTGTAGACGTTTCCTGTAATACCGTAGCCAGCTAGTTTTTGCAGAATCTTTATGCTGGACTTTATCGAATGCCTTCTGGAAGTCCATATAAATTACATCCACCTCTCCCCCCTCATCCAGAATTTTGGTCCATGCGTCCAACACATGCAGCATTTGAAGGACAGTTGATCTTCCTGTTATGAATCCGAACTGTTTTGGAGATAGAATATTATTTTCTAGCACATAATTCATTAAATGTTCTATGAGTATGGTTTCCATGACTTTACACACACCACTGGTTAAGCTTACTGGTCGGTAGTTACTGGCTTCTGATTTCTCCCCTTTCTTGAATATGACACTGACATTAGCTGTTTTCCAGTCCTTAGGCAACCTTCCCTCAACAAGAGATCTGTTGTATAAATCAGCTAAAACCTCGCTCATTTCTTCTTTCAATTCCTTTAGTATTCTTGGGTGTATACTGTCTGGACCGGGAGACTTGTCGCTCTTCAGTTTATGAAGGTGACTCATGAATGACTGCTTCCTTACCAATTGTTAGTGATGGAAATGGTTTGATGTTGTTGAGTGCTGGAGTGGGTTTGGGATCCCTTTCCGTTTTTCTTGTGTAATACTTTACCAAAGAATTCAGAAAGAGTTCTAGCTTTGTCTTCATCCGATCTTGCAAATTCCTCTTTATCATTCACCTCTGTCCTCAGGTCAGCTATTCTTGTTGAAGTTTTTAATTTACTCTTCGCAAACCGCCAGAATATCTTGGGGTTTCCTCTTGCTTCGCTAGCTATTTCGCGTTCACTGTTCTTTTGTAGTCTCCTGGTTAGCTTTCTCACCTTGTTACGCTGTCGTGTATATAGTTGATATTTCTCTGGATCCTTAGTTTCCATGTACCTCTGCCAACATCAGTGTTTCTTCTTTATAGCTGATCTTATTTGTTAGTCCATTAGTACGGTCGCCAGAAGGCTTATCGTGCACCCCCCGGAAATCAACTTTTAATTGGCATTTTTATATACAAAATTATCCATAGAAAACGAATTTGCTTGTTAACACTTCGAAAAAATGTCCCACGTACCCTTTATCGGCTCACAAAGTACAGTGAGAGGGACGGTCGGGTGCGCCATATAGTGGATGCACTGTGACACTAACACGGTCAAATAACACATCAATTCGGGGGTTTTTGAGGTCGCTGAGTCATTAGGGGTAAACAAAAACAATTTATCTTAACTTTGCTGTGCCTCAGGCATTATTAATACTAGAGAGAGACTAAATATATAATTTGATAGAGTACATATAAGGCCTTGATGTGGCACCAGTAAATATATCCTAGCACATAAGAATAACCAGGTATTAACACCTTACGAGCGGCCTATGCGGTTTATTTATATGTACCGCACAGCGGGGTGTTTTTAGCCAAAATAGGGCTGTTTACGTGATCATTTTCATGCCTAAATAAGACCCAGAACGTAAAACAAGTACCTATCCCTGAAAGGGCATAAACAGAGCTTTCGAATGACACCATAACGATCCTTGTATGATGGATAGTTTTCTTGCAATAACCGTGCAACGCGAGTGCAAAAAGCAGGTAATTCGGTAGTTTCGGTACATAATTGAGTATGTAGCGAGTGAGAGAGGGAGGAGGGAGCTGAGATTTGTGTCAGTAGGTTCGCCGCGGTGGTCTGGAGCAGTCATACGCTCGCTAGTCTCCTGCCACCACTTGTCTCTCTCTCTCAGCCACATTACGTGCTGAAATTGCCACTCGACCTATGTCGAGCGCCGCCACATAGTCCAGCTTTATTTAACTCGACTTATGTTGCTCGCCGCTAATTAAGGGTTAAAGAATAAACAGATTTTTTATTATCCCGGCCAAAGGGGTAAAAACGAATCACGTATGGGGTGAAAAAAAACATAGCAAAACAAAATGAAAGTAAATGACGACAGAGATATAACAACTGCTCCTCTGCAGAGAATAGGTTACCTATTGTGGCACACGTCATTCAATTAGTGAAAATTATATTATGTTCAATCTCAGTGTGGTCTAGCAGTCAGGGTGTCAAACCGAAGCTTTGTTTTGGGACATTTTATTGTTTCTTAAGACTGTATTTTGACTATAAGCTTTAATTTCATTGTCTCAAATAATAGAAATTAAAAACCAGACTCATCTTTGGGTTGACACCTTGACACCGCTTATTGACCTTTTTTTGGAGACGGGAAAGCAAATTTGACAACATTCTTAAACCTAGCATACGCTTGTGTTTCTTCGCGGAAATACAATACTGAGTTTCCGCGCACTTTGTCCTCCACTTCAGGCTTGGCTGGGCCAGCTAGGAGGCGGGACACTTCCACAATATCTTTATCGTCCACCTGTGGCCAGTCCCAGCGCAATTCATCAGGATTACTAGAAGGCACGCATTTCTTCAGAAATGTAATTTCAACCTCATTTACCTCACTGTCATCGTCCTGGCTGAACACTTTTAATACCTTGCCCCAATAATACGTGGATGGCCTATCATACATGACAGCATAAAACATATCCTCCTTTATCTCGTTCTCCTTGGGCAGTTCTTGCAAGAGTTCTTTGCGTCCCAAAGCTGCCTTTACTGTTTTGTCCAGTGTCATTAAGTTTTCATCATCTAGATCTGACAGTTCACCACTTGAATCAGAATCAACCTCGACTTGTGGGGGGCTATCAACGTCCGAGTCACTCTTTTCTGCTTCCTGTGTCTTCTTTTTCTTCTTGTCTTCTTTGTTTTTCTGTTGCTCGAGGAACTTGTCGTCTGTCAGCACAGCACCATGCATCGAGATACGATGACGTTTCTGGGGCTGTGATGTAGATGCACTCGGACGACCTCTTGATTTAACCCTTAACTGTAGGCGCACAACATAAGTCGAGTTAAATAAAGCTGGACTATGTGGCGGCGCTCGACATAGGTCGTGTGGCAATTTCAGCACGTAATGTTGCTGAGAGAGAGAGACAAGTGGTGGCAGGAGAGTAGCGAGCGTATGACTGCTCCAGACCACCGCGGCGAACCTACTGACACGAATCCCACCTCCTCCCTCCCTCTCTCACTCGCTATATACGGAATTGTATGGGGAAAGTGCCTAATTACATGCTTTTTGCACTCGCGTTGCACGGTTGTTGGAAGAAAACTAGCCATCATAAAAGGATCGTTATGGTGTCATTCGAAAGCTTTGTTTATGCCCTTTCAGGGATAGATACTTGTTTTACGTTCTGGGTCTTATTTAGGCATGAAAATGATCACGTAAACAGCCCTATTTTGGCTAAAAACACCCCGCTGGGCGGTACATATAAATAAACCGCCTAGGCCGCTAATAAGGTGTTAATTACTGCTTCGAATGATGTCTCGTCCTCTTCTGGCACCAGATTCACTACATAGCGCATCCCTTGTGGTGCATGCTTTTCTAATTCTCTGATCAGGGATTTTGGGGATGCAAGCAAGTTCACACTAGTAGTGGAGGTGCCTGGGGGGCTGAAGTCCAAACGCCGCTGAACATCTTGTGGCTTGTGTATCGGAGGCATGTCAGGTGTACGGGAGGTGCTGGCTTGTGGCTCCACGGCTAGAGAGAGCTGAGCTTGTACATCAACATGTTCTTCATCTGGTTGTGGGTTAGAGAGAAGAGGCGAGCCATCATCCATGAGTGGCTTGCCAGCTGCAACCCACCTGTTGTATGAGGCTAGTTTTACCTTGTCAGGGCGTTCCAACTTGTATTTTGAGGCATCAACTGGGAACACGCCTGTTGCTCAGAATCCTGACTTTATGTTGTTCTCATTCAATCCCTGTCTCCAAATTTTGGCCAATAAGTTGACAAAAGCGGCCTTCCGCAACGGCTCACGAGTACCTGTTTGGTGAACTCTTGCTGTGAGTTCTTTCTCATAGTAACTCTTCAGTGGATTGAAGCAGGCAACATCGAGCGGCTGCAGGACGTCTGTGCAGTGGGCTGGGAGCTTAATCAAGGTGATGTTTTCTTGCATCGCAAGTTCAATTGTTGCTGCTGATATATGGGTGAGATGACCATCAAAAAGCACCAACAGTGGACGTATGTCTTTAGTCTCCTTAACGAACTCCTCCATCCAGCCATGGAATATAGCGGTGGTCATCCACCCATTGTCACTGACTGCATAGTATGTTTTGGGAAGCGCGTCATCGCCATGCCAGTTGGACATCAGGTTTTTACCCTTAAACACTACTAGTGGGTCAAGTGCTGTCCCATCAGCACAACACACTGCCAGCACTGTGGTGTTCTCTCTGTTCGCCCCACATGACACTCGTATGGTCTTTTGACCAATTACACCTACTGTTTTGCAATGGGATGGGTCGGTTGGGAAGCCACTTTCATATAAATTCCAAACACACTCTGGTCTATTTGCTATGCCCAGTCTTTCTATCTCCTTTTCCAACATTGAATAAAAACCATAAATGACAAAGGGGTCAGAGGTCACCTTTTTGCGCGCTATTTGCATCAACCCTGCCTTTTTCAGCGACAGCCTGTGCCTTCCCATAAAGTTAGCAATCCAGTCATCTCCCGGCGGTTTGTCATTAAACAGATGCCCTAGTTCATTGGCCTCCAGATATTCAAACACAATTGCTTGTAATTCTTGTTTGGTGGGTCCAAAGCCGAGCTCGGACATGCGTTTAATGTACGAGGCCAATTTTTGTTCTAGATGTAAGGATAATATTGTTTTACGCCCCCTGGATTTCATTTCAAACAGTCCAATATTATGTAGGCATCTTTTACGCATCTTTTACGAAGCATCGATGTTGACACGTGGTACTTCTTGGCGGTGGATCTCACTGATGCTCCATGATTCACCTCCTCTATGGCCACCTGAATCGATGCCTCAGTGTAGAGCTTGGGCTTCTTGGTGTATGTCCTAGGCATCGTTACTCTGTTAGAGAAAGACAAGAAGATCATTAGATATCGGTTATTATTATTTATTTTTCAAAGGTCACTTTAAATTGTACAATATATGACAAAAGACAATATGGGGGAAAAAGAAACATAAGGGGGTAATAAAAAACATGTTTTGTATTACCCCAATGTGCATGTCAATAGTCCGGGTAAAAAAAAAATACCTGTGTGTCGGATACTGGAGTTGACAGGAGAATCACTGCAGGGGAGTGAAGAAACAAACATCAGTGTAACACCTGAAAGCAGAAAAAAGAAGCGCTGCATACAAACCATTCCAGGTATTGAACATTAAACAAAAATAATAAAAAAGTTGAACGGACAAAAAAAAAAATATTCTGTCGCGTAGCGATACAGCTTTCCACAATTTTTGTATCGAAAAAAGCCGTTCGCATAAAATGTTGCTTATATTGAGGGCAATCTGTAGGACACAAGCGCAGATTTTTTTATTCTATAAACCTAACATAGGAGGACCTATGTTTTTTTTTTTCCCAGTTTTTTTTTTACCCCGATTGATTAGTGGATGCACTGTGACACTAACACGGTCAAATAACACGTCAATTCGGGGGTTTTTGAGGTCGCTGAGTCCGAAAATGGAATTATTTTTATCATTTAACACCTTACAAGCGGCCTAGGCAGTAATTTATATGTACCGCCCAGCGGGGTGTTTTTACCCTAAATAGGGTTGTTTACGTGATAATTTTCATGCCTAAATAAGACCCAATGCGTAAAACAAGTATCTATCCCTGAAAGGGCATAAACAGAGCTTTCCAATGACACCCCAACCATCCTTGTACGACCGCTGGTTTTCTTGCAATGATCGCGCAACACGAGTGCAAAAACCATGTAATTAGAAAGTTTCCCTACATAATTCCCTATGTAGCGAGTGCATGAGGGTGGGATTCATGTCAGTAGGTCCGCCGCGGTGGTCTGGAGCTGTCATACGCTTGCTACTCTCCTCCCACCACTTATCTCTCTCTCTCAGCAACATTACGTGGTGAAAATGGCACACGACATAAGTTGTGAACCGCCACTTAGTCCATATTTATTTCACACGACATAAGTTGCGCGCCGCCAAAGAAGGGTTAATGGTTTATTTACTTAACAGGTTTTATCACGGAAAAATAATGTCGTTATTGAAATTAATGAGTAACATAACTTTTCATTTTCGTAATTTTTGTCAGTTTGCATTTGGGGGATAATAGATTTTTGTTTTACATCTGAATGTTTTATTAGCATGCTAATTTAAGGTTTTTCTTATTTCAGATTGAAATGAGTTAAGCACAGCATCATACCAAAACGAAAGCGTAACCAAAGCAATAATCCAGTGATTCCTGAATCAACACAACAATTATGTATTCTTCACACCCAAGCAATTTCAGACCATGGTAGCTTTACATCCCTGAGTAGCATAAAAGGAAGTGCTAATGAAAGACTGGCACAACTTCATAAGATCCGTGAACGACGTCTACTCCAATCACATGACTCGACATCGTATGCAGTCTGTTTGTGATCAAATACCCCAGAATCTTCCAACTGACTGTAATGTTGGGTATCACCGTCAGTGCTATCAGCGCTTCACAGCAAACCTCCATCATCTGGAAGATGAAACAGCAGAAGCATCAACATCAGAACGACATCACTCTCCTCGTAAGTCATGTGCAGCGAGTGGGCCCCTCTTTCCACCGGAGTGCATTTTCTGCGAAAAAGTTGAAATCAAAGTACATAAAAAAACTGAGAGACCAGAAAAGTTCCCATCATTCAAAAACAAACCAAATACATGGCAGCAAATCGCACCGAGGGCTGAGAAAATTGGCCTTGATGGACTATATCGGAGAGTTAAAGACAGAGATCTCTTTGCTGGTGAGGCAAAACATCATCCATCATGCTTAAAATCTTTTCGTACAGCCTTTGCCAATTACGAACGTGGTATTCTTAGAACAGTAGCCTCCCAGGAATCTGAACACAATCATTTGTCAGATGCCCACAAGCAAGCTTTTACCTGTGTATTAAATCACATGCAAACCCACGTGGTCCTGCAGAATGAGGTGCTACAACTCTCTGCCCTGCGTTTGATCTATGTTCAAGAGCTGAGACAAAATGGATATGAAAATCCGAATTACCGATCAGAGAAGCTGTTAAAACATCTACAAAATGACCCAATAAATGACCATATATCCTTCACCAAGATTAACAGAGACATAGATGGTGCGATATCATTCTGGCTTGTATACAGCTCAAAGATCACCGTTTCTGATGCTCTGGCACAAGCTTACCTCAATAGGACAGATAAGTACGAAGATGTAGCACTCCTTCTTCGAGCACATATTCTACGCGTTTTCAGAGAGTCCAAACCTCTGCCATGGCCACGTGTAGCAAACGACATGGACCTCAATGCAGAAAAACTTCTACCTCCAGTCCTCGTTAGGTTTCTCAGCATTCTAATGACTGCCCAAGAAGGCGGGGAATTAAGCGAAAAAAATAAACGTCTTGTATTCTCCATCGGGCATGATCTGTGTCGAGTGATCTCAGAGGGTGAATGGAAGCTGCCTAAACACATACTTCTATGCGAGACTGTCAGGCACTTGTTCAGAAGCAAGAAGCTCACAACTATACTGCATAGGCTTGGTCATTCAGAGAGCTATGACTTTGGATTAGAGATTGAAACTGCCTTAGTAAAGGCTCTGGATGAAGCCTCTACCCATCTCACACCACAAATTGTTACAGGGGATGCTAATTTGGTCTTTCACAGTGAGTGGGACAACTTGAATAAAACCAGAACAAGTGTTCATGGAAATAACATTGTTAACCCAGCTAGTTATTAATAAATGTACCACCATGGCCCAGCAGGTTTTGATTTTTTTTTTTTATTCCAGAAACAATAGCGAATGGGTTAGGAATGAAGGAAAAAACAAAAATTGGTTATAAAGTGCAAAAAATGGTCCTACAGAGCCCCAGAAAACGGATTTTACAAGAGTAAAAAATTGAAGGCAATTTCCCCCAAAAAACATGTTTTTGCGCGCACACGCGGTTGGACTTTGAGAGTTTTCAACCATCGGCATAGGTGCGTGGGATACGTACACAGTTCCCATACAAATCTGAGCCCTCGGGGTGCCATAGGACCGGAGTAATTAGGACCGGACCGGCCAGGACGCAAACGTTGCGTCGCAACACGTGCGACGCTGGGTCTCGGCGGGTTAACAGTGCGGGTGGAATTATGGTACAAGAAATAAAACCTGAATTTGACAACCCTAACTGTCGAATACTGCCTCTCATTGAATAATCAAAGCAGCGTTCCCTAGTGGTAAGCATCCCAGAATCTCTACCTTTAAACAGAAATGCACTTTACTCGTGTAGGCCCAAAATTTCCAGAGGATGCATCATTCACGCCTCCAGCTGAAAACGACACCGTCTACGCTGCTCAAATGCAAAAGTACTATGTATGGCTATTCACCAGTTATATTGGAAGTGGTGGCATACAGCCCGTGCCTGGATTGGGGGGCTTCACCTCAGCAACTGAAACTCCTCCTCCAAGAAAATCAACAGTAGATTACTTCACTCCCATCCATCAACCAATCACTGAAAATGCAGTGGTGTATGAGCTTCTGAAGCGCTCAGAGGCAGCCACAGCAGAAGTGGGTCAAACATGGGTGCTTAACACATTTGACTTGGGAGTCTGTATGAAGACACTACCAATAATTTGGCGATGGCCTGAAAAATTTACCAATCATGTGATTACAATCGGACCCTTCCATACTTCAATGAACTATATCGGGATGATCACAAACCATGTGGTTCTGGATACGAAGAAATTTTACTTGAAGCGCAACTAGTATCTTCTGGTATCAAAGGTGTTCTCAATGGAAAAGCATATGCCAAGTTTCTCTTTTGCCTTAAATCTGTGTGTGAGGCAATGGAGAGACTGCTACTGGAACAATTCATCTTGAACAAGGACGTCCAGGTTACTGATCCTGCTGCACTAATTGCCATGACCCAGTCTTGCGATAGAGAGAACCTTGTCGCAGCTCTCAACGATCACTCCACCTAGGCACTCATTGGGCATTATACTGATTATGAGGAAAAAGTGCGTAACGGGCTCCTGGGGAAAACAGCAGCTTTCTGGGTTACCTTCATTGATCACTGTCATCTTGTCTTCATGTTACTCCACTCTGTCAAGACCAACAACTTGGACCTCTTCCACAAATGCAATGGATGGATGGCTGAGCTCTTCTTTGCATATGATGGACACAACTACAGCAGGTTGGTAACCAGTTGATTATTTCCCTGAAATTTAGTGTATTAACCCTTCTTTAGCGGCTCACCACATAAGTCGAGTTAAAAAAAGCTGGACTAACTGGCGGCGCTCGACATAGGTCGAGTGGCAATTTCAGCACGTAATGTTGCTGAGAGAGAGAGACAAGTGGTGGCAGGAGACTAGCGAGCGTATGACTGCTCCAGACCACCGCGGCGAACCTACTGACACGAATCTCAGCTCCCTCCTCCCTCTCTCACTCGCTACATACTCAATTATATGGGGAAAGTACCGAATTACCTGCTTTTTGCACTCGCGTTGCACGGTTATTGCAAGAAAACTATCCATCATACAAGGATCGTTATGGTGTCATTCGAAAGCTCTGTTCATGCCCTTTCAGGGATAGATACTTGTTTTACGTTCTGGGTCTTATTTAGGCATGAAAATGATCACGTAAACAGCCCTATTTTGGCTAAAAACACCCCGCTGGGCGGTACATATAAATAAACCGCAGAGGCCGCTCGTTATGTGTTAAAGAAAGTTTTGAACTTAATGATACCAGAGAGAGAGAGAGAGAGAGAGAGAGAGAGAGAGCAAGCAAGTGCGTAAGTGCATGTATGTTAATTTTATTATGTTTTTCTCCCTATCTGCAGGTACCTGACATGGCTAGAGGTGCACATGACAAACCTAGAGAAGACTCACCCAGGAGCAAAGGACCTTCTCGCCAAGGGTGCGATTGCAGTGGCTCGCTCAATAATCCCAGGGGCTCTCAGTGCCGTTGACAAGACCATGGAAGAAACGTTCATGCGCTTTGCCAAATCATCAGGTACATAATAAATATATACAGTAGTCCTAACTATATAGTCACCAACATAGTCAAATGGCGTCATAGTCAATAAAGTAAAAATCAATTTATTCGTTCCATACAGTATAAATATATACTATAATACGGAGATAAATAAACTATAGTATCTTTCCAAGGGGGTTCACTGGATTATACAGTCAATTTGGAAAGTACCAGAGATGGTGTCGTGCATCTGGTGCCCCAGTCCCCAGAGATGTAGAGAAGGAGTTGCTTGAAGTAGAAGATGTGGGAAAAGTAGCCAAAAAAAGACTTCATTTGCCGTCTACAAAGTGGAGTGCCAAGTTTTTTGGACCCAGTAAAAAGGAAAAAACTTAAGACAATGAAAGTTTGTAACAAGAAAGTCACTCTTACATCATCACAAGGAAAGGCCATCCAATATCAGGCACTGAGCAATCTCGCCTTAATGCTACTTCTGAAATCGCAATGTATAGATGAGCCTCTGGACTTGGATAAAGTTATGTCATACTGCCTGATGCCTGTGCCCCCCAGCCTTTGGACCAGGGGCGTATCTAGGGTAGATAGCGCCTAGTGCAAGGACTGGAATTGCGCCCCCCGGTGGCATGGGGCGAGCGCAGCGATCCTTTCCAGCTGGGGTGTTCGGGGGGGCGCTGTAGGCCCCCCCCCCCCCCCCCCCGAGATTTTTTTTAAAATATGAGCAATTCTAGGAGCATGATATACCAGTAGGCTATATATATATATATATATATATATATATATATATATATATATAGTGTGTGTGTGTGTGTTTGTTAGGTTCATTGTTTGGTTTAGGTTAATGATACCTATTTTGAGTTTGGATTGTATTATACTTTTTTTAAGACCCTGTTCAATCATCTGACACCTATCTTTTAGATTTCATAAATCCATATAATCACTGAATCAGGATAAAAAATCGAATAAGTCAATCTCGTTAACAGTTTAATTAACAAATTATTGCACTACATCTGACATCTGACAGACTGATATCTACTGATACTGTATATGAAAATCACAACTGCACTTTCCTTGGTTTTACTGATGCAAATTGGTCTATGATGTCCTCAAAGTCAGTTGTTTCAGTTTTTTCTCTTTCTACACTCAGCAGAGCAAGATCACAAAGTCTGCCTTGACCCATGGAGGCTTTCAAGTAAGAAAGTATTAACTTTAATTTGCTGAATGATCTCTCACACCTGGCGATGGAAATGGCGATGGTTAGCATTATCTGCATAGCAATGCGAAGATTGGGGAAGACACTCTCATCTCCATACTGAACAATACATTCAAGAAGCTCTTCAGGTCTTGATATTTTCATGTTGGCCCGACTTGATAGCAACATTCTGCAGTCAAAAATGTCTTCATATAGCTGCTGTCCATCAACATCCTTTTCTCTGTGAAGACGGTCGAGTGTTCCCTTCATGACTCTTTCCATTTCCTCCTTGGCTGTTAATCCAGCATCTCTTGCATTCTCACCAGCCATTTGTTTCTTTCGTCTCCGACGTCTTTCAGGTTCAACATTCCATTCTTGACAGAGACCAAGTCCTTCTTCGAGTGAATCACAGACTAACACTTTCCTTTCATTATCAAAATTATCTCGGAGGGCTTTCAAATCTAGGGCAGCATCATGGAAGTTCATGTTAGGATCCTGCAGTCTCTTTTGAATACGGTCAATGCGAATGAGTACTTTGTTCCAAAATCCTAGCAAAGTTAGAAAATCGAAACTCAACATGCGGTTGTATAGCTGCTTTGCATCACTTCTTGTTTCACTGGTCTCGTTTCCATTGTCTGTCATGTCCAGAAGAACTTGAAGTATCTCCTCAAGGTACTTGTTGATGGGTTTAACTGCTTCCATCCTTGCACTCCACCTGGTTTCGGACTCTGACTTAACAACCAGAGGCACAGTGTTTTTCAGTTTTTCCCAGCGTTGTGTTGAATGAGAGAAGAACACATAGAGAGCTTCGATGGTTCCGAAGAACGTGACCATCATTGTATCTTGCTTGGCGGCATGCACACCCACCAAGTTGAGTGAGTGATTGTCGCAATTCACAAACATTGCCAGGTTGTTTTTCTCACTTATTCTTTGCTGAACACCACTTCTGTGTCCAGCCATCACAGCAGCGTTGTCATAGCACTGTGACCGACAATCTTGTAGCTCCATATCGTCCTCCTCTAGCTGTTTCAAGATGTATCCAACCAAGCTCTCAGCATCCTTCTGGCTTATCTGGATAAAACCAAGGAAGGACTCTCTAACACGGACTGTTTTCTTCTCAAAATCAACTTCCACGTGCCTCACTACTTCTGACATCTGCTCACGGTGTGCTTGATCAAGAGTTGAGTCAAACATGAGACCATAGTACTTGGCTTTACGAATGCTTCTCAGTAAACTCTGGCAAACAGTGGATGCCATCATGTGGATGAATTCGTTCTGGACAGCCGGTGAAAGATAAGACGTGGATCCAGGATGACGTTCCACATGAATAAGGTGTTCTTTGATGACAGGGTCAAAGATGGTCAGTAGTTTCATTAAGCCAAGGAAATTTCCCACATTGGAGTCATTGTCTAGTTGAAGTGACTCCCTATGTCCTCGCAAAGCCAGGTTGTGAGTCGCAAGGAATTTTATGCAGTGAAGGATTCTTGTCAAGATATCACACCACTTTTGCTTTTCCTTCTGAACCTGTGACTTAAGTTCTGCATCAATAATTCCTCTGTTTTCAGCTAAATTTCTTTCCATTTCTTTCCACTGTGTGAAGCACACCCGATTATTCTTTGCATTTTCATGAACACTAATCCTTTCAGGTGATTTCCAATGGTTGAATCCACTCTCATGCTCCAATGAGGATTGATGATCTGACTGGGAAAAGAGAAGGTAACAGATACAAAACGCAGACTTTTTAGAATGGGAATAGACCAGCCAAGAGCGAGTCACTTCCTCGCCACGACCATTTCCCAATTTCCTCATGAACCAAGTTTTGTTCATCGAGAGTTTATTTGTTGGTAGGAAAGGCCCCTCACTGTTCTGGAAATACTTTGAACCCAGCTTTATTATTTCTGTTCTCAGCACGTCCTTGATTAGATTACCTTGTTGCCACTCCAGACAGGAGGAAAAAGAACCAGTTATGTCACGTGAACCTTATTAAAGAGTATGTGAGGCGCCCCTCTGAGCCTCTCACTGTCCCTGTGTTGGCTTGTTGTGGCCGTGGTGGAGAAGGAGAGGGGGGCAGTCAAGCTTCAGAGGAGGATAGCTGGGATCAACATGTTTCAGCGGATCAGTGGGCGGGGAACTCGAGCCTAAGGGCTGACGAGGCTATAGCTCATTTGCCTGAGCCGCAGTTTGATGCTATCCGTCAGTTGTTCGGTTCATACCCCACTGTATTTGCTGAACACCCAGGCCTCACTACTCAAGCTAGGCATGATGTTGACGTGGGGGACCATATACCCTTTAAGTCAATCCCGTACCGTGTGCCCCCCATAAAACTACCAGCTCTGAGGGATGAGTTGGAGTATATGCTCGGTAGAGGGTTGATAGAGAAAGGCACAGTTAAGTGGACTTCCCCCGTAACACTGCAGCCTAAGCCAGATGGCAAGGTACGCTTTTGTATTGATTTCCGTAGGTTAAACGGTTTGACTCTAACTAACCCATATCCTCTTCCTCGGGTTGATGATAGTGTTGACAAAATTGGTAATGCTCGTTTTTTGTCTAAAGTAGATTTAGTAAAAGGTTACTGGCAAGTACCTTTGTCCGAGCGTGCTAAAGAGGTATGTGGTTTTGTTGTGGCGGGAGTACCTACCGGTGCAATGTTATGCCTTACGGACTTAAGAATGCACCAGCAACGTTTAAGAACCTGACGAATGAAATTGTAAAGGACATTCCGAATTGCACCGTATATTTGGACGATGTAATCATTTATGATGACGACTTTGAGAGCCATTGTGAGCACCTTGAGACCTTGTTCCGGAAACTTAGTGAAGCAGGTCTGGTAGTAAATTTGGCAAAGTGTGACTTCGTAAAAGCCACTGTGCAGTACCTTGGGTTTGTAGTGGGAAGGGGACAGGTGTGCCCTCCTCAGAACAAGTTACAGGCTATCAATAAATTTCCGCACCCAACAACCAAGAAGCAGATTATGAGATTCTTGGGTATGATAGGCTACTACAGACGCTTCATAAAAGGTTACTCAACGGTATTGGCACCTCTCACAGATTTGTTATCTAAAGACAAAAAGTTTTTGTGGGCACCTGAGTGTGAAAAGGCTTTCACTTTGGTGAAACATTTGCTATGTACTCACCCGATACTCAGGGCCCCAGACTTTAACAGGCCTTTTCAGCTGGCAACAGATGCTAGTGGTGTAGGGGCTGGTGCCGTCTTGCTACAGACAGACAATGAAGGTGTGGAACACCCAGTAAGTTTCTTTTCTAAGAAGTTCAATGCTGCACAAAAGAACTATTCTACAATAGAAAAGGAATTACTGGCGATTGTGCTGTCGCTCAGGCACTTCGAGGTGTATGTTCCAGCCTATGGCCCAGTCGTGGTTATCTACACTGATCATCACCCTTTGAGATTCCTGAATCAATTCCACAATTGCAATATGAGACTGACCAGGTGGTCTTTGATGTTGCAGGAGTATAACCTGGACATCCGTCATATTGCTGGATGTGACAATGTGATCGCGGATTGTTTATCAAGGGTGGATGATCAGTCGTAGGCTATCACAGGTGTGTGGGTTTGAGTGGAGGAAAATAGGCTGCCCTTTTAGTGCAGCCAGGAAAAACATATTAAAATATAAAAATCATATAAAAACTCTTTCTTTTGATATAGGTAATCGTATAAGTTTGTCATAGCCTATAGAGTTTGAGTAGTCCACGAACTATCAAACGGCTGAGCTGCTGTAAGCTCGCTCTGGGAGCATGATATTGAGTCTTTTTGCTATTGTTGGGAAGAGTTATAAAATATAATTTTTTTTTTTTTAATAATAAGATGTGTTTTGGTGATAAACTCGGTTTGTTTTAGTGCCATGCGGTCGCTGGGTGTGAGGGGTTTCTGTGTTTGTCAGATTTTAGCTCAGGGTTGAGCGAGTAAAATCTTGGGGGAGGTGTGACGCATGTCCACGTGTGAGCATGCTGTACAGAACGCCTAGTCATGCCCCACTCTCGCTAGGATCGTCAGGGCAGGAACTTTGGCTGTAGTCTATGTAGAGTTTCCTAACTCAGTTCATGTGAGCCGTTGTACTATAAGTATTATGAATATGTATTTTGTTTTCATCTGAGTCAACGAGTTCTATTTTATATCATTAGTTATAAGTATTGTGTGTAAAACTTATTTGTAATGATGGGAAGAGAAACAGCCACAGTTAGGGGTCAGTGGGTACACCAGGCAGGAGGTAGGCCTAACTCACTAGCACTCCTCCCCCCCTCAGTGCTAGGGGAGCCTTTGTGTATCCCAGAGGTGAGAGAGAAATTACGTAATGGTTGTCAGTGGGCGGTCCTTAGTAGTTCACGTTGGGCTCACTAGAGGGCCGGGTATAAAAGGGAAGTCTAGCCATTTTTTCATCAGAACTCATTAGGCAGAGCGACTTCTCATTTCCCTTGCTAACTATATATTCTTCTGACTGATGGGAACTTTCTCTACTACCTTACATTCTTATCTCCACTTTTCCCTGCCCTCTTTAACTTCCATGGTCCCGTTGGTGCAGAGCTAGTCAGCCAACGTATTATCGCTTGAGTTCTCACGAGATACTTGCCTATTAGATAGCCTATTTTGGAGGGGTTGACTTAAAATAGGATTGATTTATGTTTGTTGCACTTGTATATGCATTTCCCTGTGTGTTATTATTATTATTCCTGTTTTCTGCTAGTCTAGGTAATGCTAGACTGGGGTAAGGCTTTTCTGTGTTACGAGTTGTTGTTTGATGCAGTGGTTAAGCGATAAACCTGCATACTCGTTTCGGTTCAGTGAAACCTAGGTTGTCTTCGCGGCTGACCGTGTTGAGTTAATAATTTACAGTGCGTGAGGGCAAGAGCCTAACCACCCTGTATTTTATTAACAGTTTGTTTTTACTTTGTCAAGGAGCCGGGAGAAAACCAGATACAAGGGATCTGGATTTCTCAAAGTGCACTTGTTAGTTTTAACGTAATACTTTAAACAGTCGTGAGGACTTCGCTAGGCTACGAGACGTTTTTGCTCAGTCACTGCTACCTTTTTGCCTACAGTACCCCAGCTAGACTTTACTCGATTAGTAGATACAGAATAGTATTGAAGCTTTCCTTATGTATGATATTGTTTATGCACTATTGATTTCATGTGTTGCAAGCTTGGCTACTTTAGTGATTAGTGGCCCACGAGCACAATCCGAGTAGGCTATTGCCGTTGCATTTGCGGAGTACTTCCTTTTAATGTTTGCCATTTACTATTGCATATTCTTTTAATTATTCTTATGCCAATTTAAGCCTTTAATAGTATTTAATTGCCAGTGTTTTTGCTTATTGAATTAATGTTCAAAATCCGATACGTACTTCTTACGAGCATCCGAGAAGCATCTAACTATTTCAGAAGATTTCTTGCTCGATGCTTAAGGACTATTAATTAACGTAACGTAATAGTGCCGATCCGAAGTAGAGGGTGGTGGACTTCTTAAGTTCATAGTCAAGGGTGGATTACTTCGGCTTCGGCCAACACTATTCTTTGGTGTTGTTGTTTCTTACTTCATTGTTTGATTGTTGACCAGACTAGATAATTCCTGTCTCTTTATTAGTCTGTTGTTGAACACTAGTACCGAGTTCTTGTATACCCCGTTATAGCAGATTGAACTCTGGAGGGTATTGGTGTTTTTTGTTCGGCTGGCAGTACTCAGGGGTTGGGATCGTGTGTTTCCGTTGTGGCAGCGAGCCGTATTCGAGTCCTGATTGAGAGCCCTTGTGTACCCGAGTGCCAGTTCGTAACATAGGTGTGGCTATTTGAGGGTTAATATAAAAGCTTGAGTGAAGAGAGACATTCACGTTTGATTAAGATATTATAAATTACGACCGAGGGAGAGCAAGTGTGTGTGTCGGAGTCTACTGTTTATGCGCGCGCGCGTGTGTGTGTGTTAGAAACAAAATGTATACTAGATAAAACACTATATTAAAGGAGTAGTGTCGTAGGGATCCGGATTGCAAAATGTCAGGATTGCACGTTATTAAGAAAAGGAGAGAGTATGTGATTGTGTGTGATAAATGTTTAACGACTGTGTATTTTATATGTATGTGTGTGTGTGTGCTTTTGTTTGAACACAACCAACTATGTTAAAGTCACTTATAACAATAGTCTTTGGGAAATAATGTTATTGACCGCTTAAATATCTGTATTTGAGGTGATATAATAGTATATAGATGCACCAAACTAATTAAAAAAAAAAACATGTAATAAATGCCTTGGCATAAGGAAAAGTTATTGGACTATCACAATCCAGGATCGTGAGATAAGTCTGGGTTGCATGTTCCTGAACTCTCTCTCTCTCTCTCTCTCTCTCTCTCTCTCTCTCTCTCTCTCTCTCATTAGGCACCACCATTCATCTCCCTGCCTCCTCTAACTTAGTCCATTAAACAACTTTCATTTGTTTCCCTTCCTTTCAGTTCGCCCTGCCCTTTAATTATCTGGTCTATTATTTCCCACCCATCGATCTTGTTACTTCCTTCACTTCTCTTTTTGTCCTGTTAAAATATATTCTTCTACAGTATCTGCTGTTTTATACGGTACTATTCCTTATACTCAACTAACTTTTCAATGTGCTACATATATTTGATATTACGGAAAAAACCACTTCCAAAATCAGAGAGAGAGAGAGAGGAAGGGGGGATGCAGAACAAAATGTAAATAACAAAAAACACTTCCAAATTCAGAGAGAGAGAGAGAGAGAGAGAGAGGAAGGGATGGATGCAGAACAAAATGTAGATACAGTAGTCCTAAAAGGCAAGAGGGAGAGAAAGAGGTGAATACATTGCTATGAAGAAAGAATTGCAAAACTTTGAAATGGGAAGAGAGTAAAGGATGGAGAAAATGAAAGATATACGTAGATTTACATAGATACACTGGCCACACAGATCTTGCTATCCCAACAAGGTTACTATTACCTAATAATAGTACAAATAAAGAAAATCCAGAATAATAGACTGTGAAAAAATCGAGAGACCAGACACACCAAGTACGACCACGGACCAGACACACCAAGTACGACCATGGCCCAGACACACCACGTACGACCATGGACCAGCCGCACCAAGTACGACCACGGACCAGACACACCAAGTACAACCATGGACCAGACACACCAAGTACGACCACGGACCAGACACACCAAGTACGACCACTTACCAGACACACCAAGTACGACCACGGACCAGACACACCAAGTACAACCACGGACCAGACACATAAGTACAACCACGGACCAGACACACCAAGTACAACCACGGACCAGACACACCAAGTATGACCATGGACCAGACACATGAAGTACAACCACGGACTAGACACACCAAGTACGACCACGGAGCAGACACACCAAGTACAACCACGGACCAGACACATAAGTACAACCACGGACCAGACACACCAAGTACAACCACGGACCAGACACACCAAGTACAACCACGGACCAGACACACCAAGTACGACCATGGACCAGACACACCAAGTACAACCACGGACCAGACACACCAAGTACGACCATGGACCAGACACACCAATTACAACCACGGACAAGACACACCAAGTACGACCATGGGCCATATACACCAAGTATGGCCATGGACCAGACACACCAATTACAACCACGGACCAGACACACCAAGTACGACCACGGACCAGACACACCAAGTACGACCACGGACCAGACACACCAAGTACGACCACGGACCAGACACACCAAGTACAACCATGGACCAGACATACCAAGTACGACCACGGACCAGACACACCAAGCACGACCACGGACCAGACACGCCAAGTACAACCATGAACCAGCCACACCAAGAACGACCATGGACCAGACAAACCAAGTACAACCACAGACCAGACACACCAAGTACAACCACAGACCACACACCAAGTACGACCATGGACCAGACACACCAATTACAACCACGGACAAGACACGCCAAGTACGACCATGGGCCAGACACACAAAGTATGGCCATGGACCAGACACACCAATTACAACCACGGACCAGACACACCAAGTACGACCACGGACCAGACACACCAAGTACGACTATGGGCCAGACACAACAAGTACAACCATGGACCAGACACACCAAGTACGACCATGGGCCAGACACACAAAGTATGGCCATGGACCAGACACACCAATTACAACCACGGACCAGACACACCAAGTATGACCACGGACCAGACACACCAAGTACGACCATTGACCAGACACACCAAGTACGACCATGGGCCAGACAGACCAAGTACAACCACGGACCAGACACACCAAGTACAACCATGAACCAGCCACACCAAGTGCAACCATGAACCAGCCACACCAAGTACAATCATGAACCAGACACACCAAGAACGACCATGGACAACACACACCAAGAACGACCATGAATCAGCCACAGCAAGTACAACCATGAACCAGACACACCAAGAACGATCATGGACAAGACACACCAAGAACGACCATGAACCAGACACGCCAAGTACAACCATGGACCAGACACACCAAGTACGACCATGAACCAGACACACCAAGTACAACCATGAACCAGACACACTAAGTACAACCAAGAACCAGACACACCAAGAATGACCATGGACAAGACACACCAAGAACAACCATGAACCAGACACACCAAGTACGACCATGGACCAGACACACCAAGTACGACCATGGACCAGACACTCAAATACGACCATGGACCAGACACAACAAGTACGACCATGGACCAGACACACCAAGTACCACCATGGACCAGACACACTAAGTACGACCATGGACCAGACACACCAAGTACAACCATGGACCAGACACACCCGGTACGACCAAGGACCAGACGCACCAAGTACGACCATGGACCAGACACACCAAGTACGACCATTGATCAGAGACACCAAGTATGACCATGGACCAAACACATCAAGTACGACCATGGACCAGACACACCAATACGACCATGGACCAGACACACCAAGTACGACCACGGACCAAACACGCCAGTACGACCAAGGACCAGACACACCAAGTACGACCATGGACCAGACACGCAAAGTACGACCATGGACCAAACATACCAAGTACGACCACGGACCAAACGCGCCAAGTACGACCAAGGACCAAGCACGGAAGTACAACCATGAACCAGACACAGAAGTACAATCATGGACCAGAAAGCAAGTACAGACATGGACCAGACACGGAAGTACGACCATGGACGAGACACAGAAGTACGACCATGGACCAGACACGGACGTACGATCATGGACCAGAAAGGAAGTCCGACCATGGCCCAAACACGGAAGTACGACCATGGACCAGACACGCAAGTACGACCATTGACCAGACACGGAAATACGACCATGGACCAGACACGGAAGTAGGACCATGGACCAGACACGGAAGTACGACCATGGACCAGACACGGAAGTAGAAATACGACCATGGACCAAACACGGAAGTACAACCATGGACCAGACATGGAAATGCGACCATGGACCAGACACGGAAGTACGACCTTGGACCAGACACTCAGTAGTCTCAGGCAGCGGAAAATTAAGTAAAAGAACGACCGGCTGTCTGGCATCTGAGAGTAATTATTTCGTTGGTGATGGTGGAAGGAAAAGGAGAGGGGAAGGAAGGGAAGAAAAGGGAGAGAGGAAGGGAGTGGATAAAAGTAAAGAGAAAGGAAATAAAAGAAACAATTATTTATGGGAAACGTTATGAGTAAATATATACAAATTAACCCTCTGAGGCGTATACAGTAGATGCCAATGTTCTACATATTTTTTATTTATATGCACGTAGGAAAGAATAATCAAGTTAACCATCTGGCACAAGTATGGAAACCATGGCGTCCTGAGCTATTTTTACCCTGGCGCACGTATGGACGCCATGGCATCCATTTCGGACTCGATATATCTGGTCTACTAGTCCATATGTGGAGGTATCTAGCAAAAATTCATAACTGGGTGAGCTGGGTGAACGGGAACAATGAAAACATGTTAGCAGCACCAGACCGTGTGTCGCCTGTCCATGGAAAATTAAGAGGGTTAATCTTCTAAAATTATCTTTCTTTCAAACCACCATTGAAGAAAACTGAAGATGTTAGGGGTATCTAAATTGCAATTTCCAAGGTGCATCTGAGGTATTTCAAGGTTTAAAATATGCTACAAACCACGCAAATTGTGTTCCGTGCCTCAGGGAGTTTATGGAGTATGAGGAGCAATATATAGGCAAAAATTAGTATAAGGAGAAAAGATAAAATAAAACAAAAATAAATAATTATCTTCCTATCAACACATTATTTAACCAATTGAAGCTAAACATTAAAATACTGTTAAAGTTGTGATGACCAGATGTTGATGGCTTAGGGCTCCCTTAACCCTTGTCTAGCAGGGGGGGGGGATACTTGATAAATCAAGTATCTGCATGAAATGAAATGTATTCAGCAAAAAACTAGGCGCTAAAAACTTCAAAACGAGACCAGAACGAGCTACGTAGCACTCGTGGTTCTCATACACTGGTAGCAGTAACATGGGAGTTTAGCATATAGCGGCATATTTTTCCCAGCTATGCTCACTACTGGCTACACTGCCGGCCTCTCGAGAACACAGGGAACATGAGTTAATGGGCGGCGGTAAGCCCTGGGAGTCGGCTGTCTGGCCCGCTGCGCTCCCGGTCATTTGCACTCGATTTTAACCCTTTAAAAGCCTTAATAATGCTCCTAACTGCTGCAAATTGGAGGCGGACTTAAGTCCGCCCCCGATCTTTAAGGGTTAAGGTCTGACGTTCAGTTCGGTCTGTCAAGTCTCAGTACTATACAGATGCCAGTTTGAGTGTGTGTCTATGTGAATAGTTTAATGGTTTGTGCATGTCTTACATATCTGCTCAAACTCTCTAGCCACCCACACACATGCTCAAATTTGCTTATACCTGGCCTGTACATTACTGTGCATTTCATGTTGAATTAAATGTATGTGACTGCTTTAGCTGTTACTATAAATGTATTCGTCTATTCTTCTCATGTAGTTTACCTTAATTTTCCATCAGTATATCATGTTGACCCTTCCAGATCTACCAATAATTTAAAAGCATGATTATTCCTAGTCATAAACAAACACTGGGACCTACGAAACCATTAACCCCTGTCAACAGGGATGTTTGTAACTTCTACTACCTGGCAGGCTTTATTTTTACCCTAAACGAGCTTCATTCTATGCTCTTCTTCATTTATAAACAAGAGCCAGAGCGTAATACAATTATGTAACCGTGAAAGGGCGATAATAGAACTTTCCAATGACATCTGAATCATCCTTGTACGACCACGGGTTCTCTTGCAAAGACCGCGCAACACGAAGGCAAAAACCCTAAAATACGGTAATTACTAAGTTTTTTCTTGGTCTCGCGAGGCCGGTGGTGTGGAATGGCGCAGAGGTTACGTCAGTCGCGGCACTCGGTCCATGCCGAGCGGTCAGAGCCCGCCTATTGTCCTCCCAACACGTGGACTCTCTCTCTCTCACACGACATATGTCGGACCCCGCGGCTTGAGTGTTAAACAGCTACAGAATACAACTTATGTTATCATGTACGCAACTTTAAATTCTACTTAATTTGAATGTTATATATTTTATTTTACAAGACGTCACAGCTTATTGTATATTACCTATCCTGTATTACTGAATGTCCAACTGTAAATAAATCTAATGCATCTTGAATTTGGCTCTATAATTCCTTCCATATTTTCTGGGGAACACTTGTTACAGGCAGTTTTACTTTTGCCTCCTTCATGCACACTACAAAATAATAATAAATTAAACACACAAACATGCACACTAACACATAACACCATGGTGACCACCATCCAAATTTGTATGCCATCACTTACAACTCTAACACCACCTTCACTTCTACTACCATATAAGCACCATCACCATATCGCCCACCACTTCGGTAGTGTAATCAACCTCTGTAGCAGTTTAATGTGTTTGAGTCTGGCTGAGACACTGTTAGCGCTATACCAACATCGGCCGCTGCGATGACATGATGAAGCTGAGTTGCGGCAAATCTGTATTGCACTGTACTACAGTAAAGAGATTAAAACCACATTCTTTGTGGATGAAGCGGTCTTTAAACTTGTTTGCATGTATGTACAGGTATGTATATATGTATGTATGTATGTATTATATGTATGTATGTATGTATGTATGTTTACTATATTAATATTATTCTACAACTTACCTTTTTATTATAACATCTGTAGTACCGATTCATCATTTCCCTTTCCCATGTCAGGTGGTTTGCAACACTTCATCACTCTTGTATGTATTCAAGTGCTGTGATAACCTTTGGTGTACCGACGTCTCTCTCTCCCTCCCTCCACAACTTGTATGTTTCGTCAACTGTCTAATTCTTGCGGGGTCCGTTAGCACTATAAAACCACCAGATGTTTCAAACATATCTTTATCATGTCAACTATCGTATAAATACGATAGGGTATGACTCTTTTGTGATACCGTACGTCTCTGTGACGTAACGGTCGTTCCCGCTGAACGGCGTAGGGCGAGTAGATCGTATATTATAAGATTGTAAGTAAGTTAAGATTATAAAAGGCCTAATATGCTATTAAGCAATATTGACATGGTCTTATGTAGTATACTGTATATGAATTTATCGTATATATTGATTTAATTTATCGTACTGAGCAACATAGATACGGTACGATAATTTGGGCGCCGGGCGTTTGCCAAGTCAGCAAGGTGTGACTCTGAGGAAGACAGCTCAGAGCCTTCACCACCACCAACCAGTTAACATCTAATATCCGCCTTCAGTTGATCGAGCTTCTGTGCCTCTAATCACAATACACTGACAGTAATACATACATCTACACCATCACGATGCTCTCATCGACGCCATGAGTGACTGACAGATAAGCATAGTATTCATGTCCCTTCCCATATAATCATTTGATCCTTTCTTTCAATTGACTCGAGCCTTAGGGCCGGTGTCTAGCTTCCCCATTGTCCGCCATATTGGGTAAAACGTTCTCCTTTGTTTCGTTGCCACGTGGAACTATTGGTGAGTTAATTCCTGGCTAATATTAACCCTTATAACCTTACCCTATATATAATTTATTATGTGAGACCTTTGAATAAAAATTAGCTTGTTTCAGATTGAATTCAATTTAGATATGGAGTAATTTGATTTAGATTGAATTTGTTTGGATTATAGCTTATAGATATTTAACTTCCATTGATAGCATACCACATTGGTGTCCAGACCCGGGAATTAGCTACCAGTAAGGAATTTTTTAGGCAATGAGCAAGGAATTAGCCCAGGGATGCAGGAGCAAGGACCCCGGAGGGGTAGGGCTTGGATATATTCCTGTACATCCGGCGCCAGTACCTCAGAGAATAGCGGTTGTAGGGCATTTGTATGCCACTAGGCTTAGGGCAGCCGACCAAGGATCTGTGTGGTATCGGGCGTCGGAGGGGGATAGAGAGTTTGAGCTGTCCTACTTTGGGGTGCCTGGAGCCACCGTCGACAGCCTGAGAGCCTCCCCACAGTGGGAGCAGGTGGTCTATTTAAGGCCTCACATGATTTTTTTGTTCCTGGGTGGCAACGATATTCGCCCCGATACCGTTCCCTGAGAGTTAGCCAACGTCATCAAAGAGGTGGCGCTGGATCTGGAGCGAGAGACCGGGGGGAGCTGCAAGATTGTAGCAATTGAGAGCCGGACTAGGGTCCGAGGCGTTACAGCGGAGGAGTACCACGCCATAAAAAACTCTGTCAACCGCACCCTGAGGTGTCGGCTGGCAGAGACACGGCACCGCTTTGTCTCAATTACCCTCAGCACACGGGACCTCGACCAGGACGGCGTCCACCTCGATTTGGACACAAATCAAGTCCTATATAATAAAATTGTAGAGCTAACATTGCGTTGGTTGGAGAGGGACGCCGGGGTGATATCGTTGCGCCTGCCTAAGTCCTGCATCCCACCCATCATCTTCCCCCAATAAGCTTCTTTTTCATTTCAGACTTCCTGTGACTCATGACCTGACCTAACATTTTTTCTTGTTCAATATGACCCTTTGGTAGGTATTGCTATTTTGTGTGCTATTTTTTCTCCATAACACAGAAGTCTGCCGGTCGGCGTCTCTTAACTAGACTACTATTTTGCCGTTGTATTTGTAACATTTTAGATAAATAGCCTACAGGCTTACATGTAAAATGAGTAAACAGGAAGAGACACCGTCTAGTGGGGTGCTGAGCAAAGCCCCTAAAAATCAGAGGGCAGGACTTTGGGGAGGCTAATTATAGATGTCAACTCTTTCATCACTACTGCTGACCTCGGAGAATTAGAGGCTAGGTTAGACAATGTCCAGGCTACCCATGGTCGTATTGTTGCTCTGAGTGAGGTGATGTGGCAGGCATGACAGAGGAGGAAGAGATAATTGCAGAGTGTGATAATCGCGCCCTCTATGATGAACCTGTCTTTAAAGCGAAGCACCTATTACAGCGCGCTGTCGCAAATAAGAAGAGAGGCGAGAACGAAGCCCATAGAAGGGTTGACCCGAAACACACTGTGCACCTCCCAAAGCTCAATCTTCCTACATTTGGGCGCAAATTGACTGATGAGTGGTTAGCTTTTGAGGATGTATTTCGGTCTACAGTTCATGAATCCTCTTTGGATAATGTCCATAAGTTTCACTATCTGAAAGAACAAATGGAAGGAGAGGCCTTACATTTGATAGAGGGTTTTGCGGTAGTAGGTGATAGCTATCTGGAGGCAGTACAATTATTAAAGTCCACATACAGGGATCAAGAGCAGTTGAAGATGGCCCATGTCGTTGCCTTGTTAAAGCTCGCAGAACCACAGTATAAGGTTGAGGAGTTAGCAAATTTTAGGGCAAATATGGAGTGCCATACTCGATTGCTAGACACCTAAGGGCTCACCACACAGGAAATGATAGTCATTATCTTACATCAGAAGCTTCCTATGGCAATACTTGACAAGGTTAGATCATTTGATCTGGGGGAGTTCAAAACTCAGTTCAGTAAAGAAATTAGTAATCTACAGTTAAACAATGGGAGAATGTATGTGTCGGGAGGGAGTGGGAATGTGGAGATGAGGGGAACTGTAAGCATGACAGTGGGGACTAAAGTAAAGAAAGAGGGTACATATAAGAAACCTGCTCAGATTCTATGTAAGCTATGTATTAACAAACATAAATGGAGTTTCTGTGTAAAATACCCAACAAATGAGACAAAACTAGCACAGGCAAAGAAGTTGAAGCTATGTGTAGGTTGTCTAAGTAAGGAACATAGTAAGCAGGGACAATGTACTGCTACATACTTCAGGCCCTGTCGCCACTGTAAAGGATATCACTTTGACAAGTTGTGTCCTACAGCAGACAAAGTCAAAGATGTCAAACCAGAGGGTACTACAACTTTGACACTAGGTACCACGCAAGACACCACTATATTGCCCACAATACAGATTCCCATGGAAGGTAATGACAGTAACAAGGTTTGTCGGGTACTTCTTGATCAAGGGTCTCAACGGTCCTTTATAAAAAGGTCCGTATTAATGGGACTTAAGCACCGAATCGTAGGGGCTGAGACTCTTCAATTGCAGGGATTCACAGGGGTTACTGACAAACAAGTCTACGAGATAGCGGAGATTTCATATTTCTACCGTAAAAACAAGTACTTTATGTCATGTATCGTAGTAGACACCCTACCAGAATATGTATCTGTAGGAGTGAAGAAGGTGGAACACACATTACGTAGCAAAGGGGTTAACTTATCAGATCCCATGGGAGATCAGAGTGAGGTGCATATTCTACTTGGTGTGGTTCATTATTATGATGTAGTATATCCTGGATTTAAAAGAATGTGTGGTGTAATTTTAATCCCCACTAAATTTGGCTATTGCATGAGCGGAAAGGTGCATACTACACAGTCAAATATCCTGGTCGACACGGTTTCGATATTAAGAGTGAATGTAACCGCAGCCGAGGAGTTGGAAAGGGAGGATTCCCAACCTAGTGAAACAAAAATGACTGCCGAGTTCGACCTAGAACGACTGTGGAGATTGGATCACATAGGCATTAATCCTATGGAGACCGATTATGACTCGGAAATTGCGCTAAAGAAGTTTGAAGAGTCTGTGAGCTACTGTGCCTCAGACAAGCAATACAAGGTTAGTCTACCCTGGACGAACAGTGAGATGAACCTGCCAACCAACTATGGGATTGGCATTAGGTCGCTTGCGCGCATTGCAGCGTAAATTACCAAATGAACCGAGCACGCGCCAGGCGTATGACGATGTTTTTCGGAGTTATGAAGATAGGGGCTTCATTGAAAGAGTCTATGTAAAAGAACCGAGTAGGAAGGGAAGGGTTCACTATCTGGCCCATCATGGGGTGAGGAAAGACAGCGTCACCACAGCAATACGGGTGGTCTATGACTGCTCTGCCCACCAAGGTCAACAACCCAGTCTAAATGACTGCCTACTGACAGGTCTGTCCTTGGTGTCCGATCTGTCCTAACATCTATTGCGGTTTAGGCTGGGGCAGTATGCATTTACTAGTGACATCGAGAAAGCATTCTTGATGGTCAAACTAAAAGAGGAAGATAGATATGTTACCCGCTTTCTTTGGTTCAAAGACATTAGCGACTCTGAAAGTCCAGTCGTAATCTACCGTTTTCGGGTCGAAATCTTTGGTGCTACATGTTCACAGTTTTTGTTGAATGCCACAATAAAAAAACATCTATCAGATACTCATGAGGACACAAGTAAACTATCTCGCGGGTTGTATATAGACAATTTGCAGGGTTCTAGCGATAGTCAGGATGATTTGTTACATACCTACTGGCAAGCACATACAGTAGATTGTTTACAGAAGCACATTTATTTCTCCGTGAGTGGGTAACTAATAGTGAAGATCTTCAGAGTTTGATACAGGTGGACGGTACGGCATCTCATAACCAGGAAAAGTCCAGAAATTTGGGGATGATCTGGCAACCTAAACAAGACATACTAACTTTTCAAACAAGATCTTTTGCTCAGCAGACAGGAGCGCACTCAAAAAGAAGTCTGTTGAGCAAAGTTGCGCAATATTTTGATCCTTTGGGTCTAGCATTACCCGTTACCATAAGAGCTAGGATTCTGATGTAGGAAATTTGGAGAAGCAAACTAGGATGGGATGACAGTTTGCCCGAGGACTTCAATGACCAAGGGACATTGTTGTTGAATGAGTATGACATCCTATCGATATCCAATATCGAGTAACCTAAAACCGAGTCAACAATGTTCAGAAGTTGTTAAGAAGGCAAACAAAATAATTGGCTTTATAGGCAGGTCATTTGAGCATAAATCCAAAGACATTATCCTAACCCTTTACAATTCCTTAGTCCGCCCTCCTCTGGAATACTGCGTTCAATGCTGGTGCCCTTATTACCAAAAAGACATAAACAAGCTAGAACGAGTTCAACGTAGAGTTACCAAAATGATACCTAGCTTAAAGAACAAACCATACGAAGAGCGTCTTAGAGAATTAAATCTATTTCCTTTAACCCAGCGCAGATTAAGAGGTGACTTTATTCAAGTGTTCAAAATCATCAAAGGCATCGACAATATAATAATTAATAATAATAATAATATTTATTCAGTTAGCAATTTACAGAGTTGGTACCACATAGTTTGTTACAAATATGACATGTACCAGCCCTGCATAATTCCAACTAAGAATAGCCCAATAAGGCCGTTAGGCGTATTTCCATTGGGGTCCTTGTGGGATTAGGTTAGCTGGGGAAAATGGGGAGGATAAAGAAATAGATACTTTAGAGAAAGTATTTCTAGGGGGTTATTTTAAGATACCTTACATCCTATAGTAAATATCAGTAATCCGTAATCAGTAATCATTTCAGTTTGGTTTGTCTATCTCTTATGTCGCATTTAGGAGTAGACATAAGCTTGGTGCTCCCTTCTCGCAGCTGTCCGGTTCAGGTGTTCCTTCAGGCTACGTCTGAAGGAATACAGTGTTCTCTTTTCACGGACTGACTGGGGTAGGTCGTTCCAGTCTTTGATGGCGGTGAAGAAGAATGTTTGCTTACCCTGTCCTTGGATTCTCGGGACCTTAAAATTAAACATCCTGTTTCTTGTATTATGTCCACTCCTCTCATTTGCTTTAACAAAATCATTCTTTAGGTACTCTGGAGCTCTGTCATAGAACATTTGAAGGCATTAGTGAGCCTAATTTGTTTGGCCCTGTCAGCGACATTGAGCATACCTAGTGACTGAAGTTGTTCCTGGCCAACATGTGATCTGGGTCCTAGGTTCAGCATGAACCTAACCATTTTATTTTGAGTGACCTGAAGTTTGTGCTGTGCTGATTTAGATGATGCAGAGTACCAGGATGACACAGAATAGTCAAAATGAAATGGAACAGGCGTTGGGGAGGGGTCTTTTTGTTCGCCGCGGGCAAGCATCCACCTGTCTATACAGGTATTTTATACGTGCTCTACACTTACTCAGGATAGATTCCAAAATTGTTTCACCTGACAAACTCGCGTCCAGTTTTAGTCCGAGATATTTAACTTGTGACACTGTGTTATAGGAATATCATTACAGTTGACCGAGAAGCCCACAATGTCTTTCAGTTTGCGTTTTGTTCCACATAAGATGGCTTCCGTCTTGCCCAGGTGAAGAGATAGTCTATTGTCCACTAGCCATTCACTACATGATTCTAGTTCTTTGGAAAGTGAAGCGGCAATACTTATTGGGTCTTTTCCTGAAACCAGGAGCACGCTGTCGTCTGCATACAGTAATAATTTACATGAGACGCTCAGTTCCATGTCGTTCACATAACAGAGAAAGAGTAAGGGACCAAGGATGCTTCCCTGCGGGACCCCACAGTTAATTGGCATAGGATCAGATATATTATCGTCAATTTTGACTCTTTGGTTTCTACCACTAAGATAAGATTTAAACCAGTTCACAGATCCTATGCCCATTGCTTGTAGTTTATTACATAGGATATCATGGTCTACTGTGTCAAACGCTTTTGTAGATCAAGAAGAACCATACCGGTGTAGTTACCTTTAGACATTTCTTTACGAATGTGATCCGTTAAGTGGATGAGACAGGAGTCTGTCGAGTACATGCATCTGAAACCTGATTGAAACTTATAGAATAGATCATTTTGTTTGAGGTAGTGTTCAATTTGGGTGTATACCGCTCTTTCAAGGATTTTAGATACAATACATAATATGCTAACTGGTCTGTAGTTACCAACTTCTAGTTTATTTCCTTTCTTGAATAGAGGGGTTACAATAGCTTCCTTCAGTTCAGCAGGTACAGTGTTGGTGTTAATTGACAAGTTGATGATGTGGGTTAGGGGGCCTGCTATACCAATGGCTCCATCTCGTAGAAAGGTGTAACATTTTGCAATCCAAATGTGTTTGGGTGTATGTCTTTATCTCTGTAGAAATTTCGAAAGGTGGCCGTTGTTGTCGTGTATTTATTGAGAGGTTGAGGTAGGTTCTGTGCAAGTGTGTTTGCTATGGAGGTGAAGAAGGAGTTGAAGTAGGTTGAAATTTGTCGTTTATCGTGGCAAATCTGATCATAGTTTCTTTGGGTTATTCTGATATTCCTCTGCCTTATTGTGAAAATAATTAGTTTTCGCTGATTTTATTTTCCTACTTATTTATTCCTTATTTATTCCTGGCCCTGTTGAACTCATGTTTCAGACCTTGATCCTGTCTATGTTTCGCTAGACTTTTTAACAGATTGTCTCTGTGTTCCAGATGGTGTAGTATGTCATTGTTGATCCATGGGTCTGACCTTGCTTTAATTTGTATGTCTTTCAGAGGACCTATTTCGTCTAGAATGTTTGTGATGATGGTTCTGAAGCCAACCCATGCGTCATTAACGTTTGTACTTCCAAACACTGGAGACCAGTCTGTATTCCATAAAATGTCCAGAAATGTTTCTTTATTGTAGTTTCTGAGTGACCTTGTTTTGATAATCTTGTGATTCTCTCGGGTAATTTTGTGTTTTTTCGTGTGCAATATGTGACGAAGTGATCACTTATCCCAGTCTGTATAACCCCTGATTGGGATATTTTGTCCTCTCTGTTACAGTTTATGTGGTCTATTATTGTGGCAGTGTTCTCAGAGATACGTGTGGGGGTTGTGATGAGTTGTTTGTAATTGTGCATTGTCAGTATATGCCTATATTCTCGTACAAGCCTATCATGTCGTTGTTTGTAACACAGGTTAAAATCCCCTAGTATGATGGATTCATTCCGAGGGTCTAGCGATGACAACGTTCGTTCAAATTTGGTCAAGAATTGTGTGTCGTCTGGTGGCCAATAGCATACCCCAATTGTGATGGGTCTTGTCCTCGGCAGGTGTAGATCGATCCACAGAGCTTCGTGATTTTCTACATGGAGGTCGGTCCTGGTTGTGTGTGTGAGGTTGTTTTTTACATACAGACATACTCCTCCCCCATGCCTATTGCGATCATTCCTAACCATATTGAAACCTTGAATGTTTATTTCACCATCGTTTATACTTGAATCCAGCCAGGTTTCTGTGATTGCAATTATTGAAGCTTTGGCCTTATTAGCTAACAAGTTTAATTCTGACAATTTATGGTACATTGATCTGGCGTTAATGTGGATAAGATGGAGCCCTTGTTGGTGAACACTCTGTATTCATCTTTGATTTTGAATGTGTCCTGGCTGGATTCTGAGTTGTTAATACTAATTGGTTCATTTACATTAATATTCGGTAATGAATGCAGGCCACATATGTTGATTGGAATTCCCCGTTCTTCACTGTTGGTCTTCTTAGAGATGCACTTCATGTGAGCTACAGTTTTACACTTAACACAGTTTATGATCCTTTGTTTTCTTGTTATGAGTGATTCACATATTTCACAAATGATTTTAGGACCCTTAATAGCTATTTCCCTACATTTATCGCATTCCACTTCTTTTCTGCTAGTAACGTAAGTACATCGATCGTGTACTGTTTCATTACAACTACTACATTGTGACGTTGTACTCCTTTTGTTGAATCCAATATCGCACACTATACATATTTTCCTGTTACAGTTCATCGTACGTCTGGCGGTGTGGTGATCAGCTGTGCGCCGTGAGCGGCTGATGGTGTGTGAGCGCGTGAGATGAGGACAGGTTGTGGCTCCCCTTGCCCCCCTCCCACCCCTACCTGTATTTGTTGTGTTATGTCCTTGTTCTTGGCCGTTGTTGCTGTTACTTCATTGTCGATGTGTTTGCTAGAGCTTCCTGTTTGTTTGGGTGTTCTGGTTGCATGTTGTGTTACTTGGGTCACCGATATCTGTGGTAGTGATGATACAGTTGAGGGTAATGTTGAGTAGGTAGAATGTTGGCACTGTGCTGGCGGTTGCCCTGCGGTCTTGGTTGTGAGTTGGAGCGTGACGGGAGACTTGGGTGCCTGCTGGCCCAGTTTGTTATAACATTTTTTACTGCTAGGGACTGTTGAAACGTCGGTGTCTGCCATACTTGTTTGGTGGTGAGGTTTCTTCAACGTTGAACTAGGGCCGGGGTTGGTCTCTACATCTCCGCAGCTAATTAGAGTGTAGCACAATAGGTGTTGTAGCGAGGTTGTGCCAGAGTATTTGCCCAGTCGCGGCGTCTTCCCGATATATGATATAGACCAGGCAGGAATGGTGACAGAAATTTCACTCGTGTGTGATTTCTGTGTGACGAGGTCCCTCAATACTTGTTTAGTGTTGACCTGGTACACTACCGGTCCCCTCTAATTACACGCGGGGAAACGGTTGCAAAATTATTGGTAAATCTTTTAACTCACACGAATCTAAGAATTTCTTCTTCAATCGAGTTGTCAACTTGTGGAATGGGCTTCCCCGAGACGTTATAGACTGCAGCACCGTTGATTCATTTAAACTCCGCATAGACAAATATCTCGCATCAAACCCGCGACTGACTGCGTTTGTAAATGAATAACTTTATTTTATCCTCCCCTCAGTTACTAACCCATATGTCCCCTACTAACTTCCTAGTACTGCCACGGACATTAGTTCCAGGGCAGTAGTTCCCTTTCCAATGTTCCCTTACCCACTCTAAACCATTGTTTGGACACTTGATCCTCAGTGTTTTGGAGGACAAGCAGCCTAGAAGGGTCACTAGATCTGTTGTTGCTTGATTTCCTTTGTACTCCTTTGTTCTCCTATGTACTAAACCTTTACCTCGTAAAGTGGCGGCGTTCGGTGACGTTACATTACACACGTTTTGAGATGCTAGCGCCACGGCATACGGGGTAGCCATATATGTCGTTACTTCATTTGGGGCACATTTAGCTACCGCCCGGGCTAAAGTAGCCCCGGTTAAAAAGGTAACTATCCCTAAAATGGAATTGACTGCCATGCTGCTATTAGCACGTCTGGTGCAACATGTACGCGCAGCATACGAGAGCGAGTTAAATATTGAAATCGTTCACATTTGGTGCGATAGTCAGGTCGCACTCAACTGGATACATAGCAAGAAGTCTCTGCCAGTTTATGTGAGGAATAGGGTAGATGAGATTAGAGCCCTATTGCCAGACGTTGCATATCATTATGTAAATACAAAAGACAACCCTAGTGATCTCATAACTAGGGGTATAACGGCTAGCCAGTTAGTGAAGTCCGAATTGTGGTGGCATGGTCCAAAGTGGCTGTTCCATGAAAATGAATGGACGATTTGGCATGCTGTTGGTGAGGGACTTCTGCCACTGGAAACAGTGGCAGTTACAGCCCAACCAAATGAGCTACCGGGTCCAATAATAAAGTGGGCAAGATTCAGTGACTATAATAAACTAGTCAGAGTTGTCGCTTGGGTGTTGAGATATATATCCAATATCAAGCTTAAAGTAACGGGCCAGCTCTGCAACAGGGGTCACAACATTGATGCTCGTGAATATAAAGCAGCTGAAGTAACTTTGATCAAGTGGGTTCAAGCAGAAACCTTTTCCAATGAATTAGAATCTTTGCAAAGCTCGAATAAGACATTAATGCCTAATTTAGTGCATCAATTGAGGTTGCACCTAGATAATGACCTCATCAGGTGTGAGGGTCGCCTGAAGTGGTCGGGTGTAACGGACGGCACAAACCGTCCTATGAGTTATCTGCTCAACAGGTGGCGTTGTGTGTGTGTAAGTGTGAGAGTCCGAGTGTAGGGGATAAGACAGTGAAGCACGGGAACGAGATGGCTTCATAGATGGGGTCGTTTCGGGCCATGAGTGAGCACCGTGCCTCATGTGAAGTCAAGATGGCAGGTGCTCGTTGTACTCTACGTGCTTCACATGTCTCACTCCCTAGACTGGAACAAGACCTCACGGGCTTCACTGTTCATTGTAAAGCGGTGAATGTTAAGGCTCTCAGCCTATGCCCGAGAGGAAGTAAGTTGGAATATAAAAAAAAAAAAAAAAAAAAAAAAAAAAAAAAAAAACTTATGCCAACAAGACTTCACGTTACTGATCTATTGATCATACGTGCACATAAGTCAGTAAAACACTACGGGGTATGTCATATTATATCAAATTTGCGTCTCACATGGTGCATACCCAGAGTTCGACAAGTAGCTCGACGCATAGTAAGAAAGTGTGTAATATGCCAGAGACTAAAGGGTAAACCATATGCAACTGGTTCAGCTCCACCTCTACCTGAATGCCGTATAAAGCACGTAGAGCCATTCCAAGCTGTAGGGTTAGATTACACAGGTGCATTGAAGACGAGAGAACATTAGAAGGTTTATATATTATTGTTTACCTGTGCAACATCTCGAGCGGTACACCTAGAACTGTGTGATAATATGTCTAGTGAAGAATTTATGCTGGCGTTTAGACGGTTTTGTGCCCGTCGTTCATTCCCTCAACTCATTCTTAGCGACAATGCTCCTACTTATATCCAGGCATCAAAATATCTAAAGGATATGAGCAGTGATCCTACAATCATCACTTTTATGGGAGAGAGAAAGTGCGAATGGAGGTTCATCCCAGTTAAGGCACCTTGGTTTGGTGGAATGTGGGAACGGTGTGTTGACATAGTAAAGTCAGGACTCCGAGCGGTAGTAGGACGTGCTCTATTAAAGAAGAGTGAGTTGACGACAGTCCTCACAGAGATAGAGGCAGTCGTGAATGATCGTCCGCTCACATATGTGTACACCGACCTGCAAGAACCACTACCATTAACGCCAGCTCACTTGCTATATGGTAAACCATTGACTGCGTTTCCATCTGATTTCCAATCCATAGTAGAGTTAGAGGATCCCTCGTTGTACTCTGAGGCAGCGGTGTCTAAGAGATACCAGTATATATCGAGGGTAATCGAAGATTTTAGAAAACGGTGGATTAATGAATATCTGCTAGCATTGAGGGAAAGGAGTGTTACTCCCTCTGGTAGACCGACGGCACCTACTGTTGGTGAAGTCGTTTTAATTAAAGAAGATAGTTCTCGTTTATATTGGAAATTGGGCCGCGTGTTGGAGGTATACAAGGGGAAGACTGTAGAGTGGGTGGCACTATTGAGGACGGCCACTGGAACTACTGTTCGTCCTATCGCACGTTTGTACGCTTTGGAGCTCGATTCCACTTTACAATCGGAGACTCCACCTGTTATTGCTGGGTCCGAGAATTCTCAAAGTAACGACTCACCTCTTACTGATGGTGATCAATCTCGGACCGGGACGTGTACCAGACGCGCTGCTGTTGGCGCCGTCGACATGTGGCGTCAGAAGATAGCCTCTGGGCAACTTTAAGTTTAAGGTGGGGTTCAGGTATTTTTTGTGGGGGGAGTGTATCGTATAAATACGATAGGGTATGACTCTTTTGTGATACCGTACGTCTCTGTGACGTCACGGTCGTTCCCGCTGCACGGCGTAGGACGAATAGATCGTATATTATAAGATTATAAGAAAGTTAAGATTATAAAAGGCCTAATATGCTATTAAGCAATATTGACATGGTGTTATGTAGTATATATGAATTTATCGTATATATTGATTTACTTTATCGTACTGAGCAACATAGATACGGTACGATAATTTGGGTGCCGGGCGTTTGCCAAGGCAGCAAGGTGTGACTCTGAGGAAGACAGTTCAGAGCCTTCACCACCACCAACCAGTTAACATCTAATTTCCGCCTTCAGTTAATCAAGCTTTTGTGCCTCTAATCACAATACACTGACAGCAATACATACATCTACACCATCACGACGCTCTCATCGACGCCATGACTGACTGACAGATAGTGCATCATAGCATATCGCTAGCATAGTATTCATGTCCCTTCCCATATAATCATTTGATCCTTTCTTTCAATTGACTCGAGCCTTAGGGCCGGTGTCTAGCTTCCCCATTGTCCGCCATATTGGGTAAAACGTTCTCCTTTGTTTCATTGCCACGTGGAACTATTGGTGAGTTAATTCCTGGCTAATATTAACTCTTATAACCTTACCCTATATATAATTTATTATGTGAGACCTTTGGATATAAATTAGCTTGTTTCAGATTTAATTCAATTTAGATATAGAGTAATTTGATTTGATTGATTTTGTTTGGATTATAGCTTATAGATATTTAACTTCCATTGATAGTATACCACATCAACAGATACTGAGGTGTCTTCCTATTTCTGTTACTGTGAACGAACAAGTTTACATTATTTTGCATTATGGTGTTTAGGTGTTCTGGAGGTAGGGATTAGTTCCAACATGTCCAATATATTGATTTGTGGTTGAGGGACATACATACAGCCATATAGATAGTGAGAGGGAGAGGGAGGGGACGAAATGTTTTAGTGAAAGAGAAGTATGCAGGACAAAGGGCAGAAGGTGTTGAAAGGAAGGGGGACAAGAGAGATGAGAATACATTGGTGCAAAGAAAGACCTGGTAAACTTTGAAAAGGAGAGAGATTAATTGTGTGTGTGTGTGTGTGTGTGTGTGTGTGTGTTTGTGTTTGTTTGTGTGAGAGAGAGAGACAGAGAGAGTTGACAGCAAGTGGAACCAAATAAGGAAATAAAGACATACTTTTAGAAAGAAAGTTGTTGAATCAGGTTGAAAGAAGTTGCAGACCTGCGCACACACAGCTTAAACATTTATTTCAGTCTTCCCAATGTCAGGCCCAATTCTAATCTATTATATTATATTATATAAGCTTAACTTAGTATAAACCCAGATCTGTTGAATCTAAAGTCAAACAAACTACACCATTCTACAGATCTACACCAGTGTCTTGGATCTCTCTCTCTCTCTCTCTCTCTCTCTCTCTCTCTCTCTCTCTTTCTCTCTCTCTCTCTCTCTCTCTCTCTCTCTCTCTCTCTCTCTCTCTCTCTCTCTCACACAGACACGAATCTTGCCCCAAGAATATTTAGTGTAACAAATAGAGGAAACGAGAACCCACGAGGAAACCAAATGTAACACAGGTAATCTGCTTATAGTTTCAATAGGAGCGTTCAATCTGTTCAGATGTCACCAGATTCGACAATTATCGTAATAAAATCTGAACAAGACTAAGAAGGGTGTCAGTTTCTAAATGATTTGTCGATTTTTCCTGAAGTTAATAGTCTTATGACGAGCGATTTGAATCTTATATATCCTTCATATATATTATAATAATCACTTATATATTTTAGCTCACTACTCTATTCTATGTTTAAAATTAGAGAGCAGGGAAACATATTGTTGTGAAATAAATACATTACAAAATGGTAAATACTGGCTACAAAAAATAAATAGTATATGATTTACCTTTTCTGTATGCTAATGATATATTTATAATAGTGGTATATAAATTAAACAATATTTTATGATTAAATTGAAATTTCATTCAGTTACTTATTTTTCTCTGAACAGGACTGCCGGACTTGAGAAGCAGCTCATTTTTGATAGAGGCTGTTGATTGGCTAATCACATATACTCAAAAATGGATAGGAGTATTATTAGTAAATCAAGATATCTTCATTATTTCATATCTACTTTTGTAATATTATAATTACGAGTGATTTCCAAACACCGTGGTGTAAAATATGTCACATAAAATACACTATTAACGTAAATATTATAAAATTAACATAGACAAAATAAAACATATGCGAAAAATCACTAAGCGAGAGAGGAGACTGACTGCTGAGACTGCCAAGTTCTGGAGCCTATCAGCCAGTCAAGGGCTGATATCCAACTTAATGACACCGTACTGACTTAACCTGGTGTTAAGGAAACCACTGCATATTTTAAAAATGCAGAGGCTTGTGATTGGCTAAGGTGGGTGAGATGTAAGCCTAGACTCGGTCAGTCTACAAATCTCGCTTACTTGTTGGTTTTATCAATTATTATTTTGTTTGTGTTCACTTTATAATATCTATGTTATTAATGTGTTATATGTGAAATATTTTAGCTCTCAGGGTTCGTATATCACTATAGATTATCACATTATCATTAAAAGTGCTTACCATTTTAGAGTTTTAATAATGTATATGGAATAATGAAGATATCTCTAACTTTATCAACACAAATCAATAAAAAAACAATCAGCATCTTCTATATACAATATTATACTCTACAATGAAAAATAGAAATGTACTTAATAAAATATATTTCCATTAGATGTATCTGTTAAACACCATAATGTAGGAAAAATTAAGCTAAAATTATAGTTGATATTTTGAAATCACAACAAAATAGATATAGTAAGTAGGCCTATTAGCAATGTTCAAATTTTATTATTTTATTCGTGATAAATTTAAGAATCTGGTGAGATTTGGCAACCGTGTCCACAGATTGAACGCTCCTATTCCCATTAACCCTTTCACGTTTTTATGACACAGAGGTTGCCAGATTAGCAATAATAAATAAAGTTCTCTCACTCTTATAATTACCTCTCCAAAATTAGTTTTCTGCCCACAGCTAACTCAAAGACAACTGCAGAGGTTGAAGTAACTAAACTAAAGGTTTCTAAATACCCCTGATGGTAACAAAGGCTTTAAAGTATCCCTAATAGGCTCAAAATTGCGTCAAGAACGTGAGAGGGTTAATTCTCAAAAACCCCTTACAGCCATGGCCAATGCGACCCAATATTGCTCTGTTATCACGATATCCCACTGATCTTGTTCCTTCTCTCCATATTTACGATGTTTCTTCTTGGGGTTGTCGGGGAAGGGGGATTCGGAGAGGTGTGAGGTGGCACAGGAAGAGTCGATTGGTCTGGTTAAGAGAGGAGGATTAGGGGACATTAATAGTAATAAAGGAAGGATTGGATGACGATGGCTAAAGAACGATATAAATGTTTGGGGATAGTGTGTCGAGTTTATTCGTTTAGGGGGATTGTGGTGAAGTTAAAGTTGGTTGAATATGGTAAGATCAAATTTGAATGATTGGGCAAGGGTAGGGGAAAACCAAGTAATTGCTTAGCAATTAATAAAATAGATGTGGAGGGGGAGTTTTAGGAGGGGAGTAGTTAGGTCCATGAATTGCTCAGGGCAGAGGAATGTGTTTGAAATTGCAATGTAAGTGTGAGGGTGTTGAAGATTGTTATATAGGATTATAGTAACATTATAGGGTGGTGAAAACCCTCGGGGAAAGATTCTAGATGGGAGATAGAGGGCATGGGGTGGATACTAAGTGGTCTAGAGAAATCCCAGAGGAGGAAAGTGGATGAGTTGCAGAGGTCACAGGGTAGAGATAGAATAGCAAGTCAGGAGACACTCGGGAGGGGAGGGCAAGACGAAGGTGAGGGGCACGAGAGGGAAAGGTAAAACTGTGAAGGCACGTGATATATTGGTGGGGATGAGTTATGTTGTTACCAGGAGTATGTAACAGTAGGCAAGAGGGCAATCTGGGCAGAGTGTGAGAGAAGAAGAGAGAGAGAGAGAGGGGATGAGTTATGTTGTAACCAGGAGTATGTAGCAGTAGGCAGGAGGGCAATGGGCAGATCATTGAGTAAAAATAGAGTTGAAAGAGTGACGTCACAAATCTGAAAATAGTGATTCGCACGTTCGAGAGATGGCAGCACGATCACAAAGGAAAACGGGAGGGTCCTTATTAATTTGTACTAATCCCTACCTTCTAGTAATAACGCTATTAATAATCAATTCAACGTTATCGAGAGGCTCTATAAACATGACAGAGTTCAATAGACATAGGTAGAGGCTACTGTAAAGGCCAGATCCCTAGATGGCATAAGTATAACCTAAGTACGTACTTCGTCTATATGTCCAGTTGTAGTCCAACTTTACAATTTAACATCTACATATCATGTAACTAGTAATATATATTCAAAATTAAATTTTCATTCTTGTTGTGTTGCTTGGAGTTATACAGCTTGCATCATATAATAGTATTTATTATTTTGTACAGTATATGTATACTTAATGTTTTCTTCTTGGTTATATACAGGTATATCTATTATATTTTACATAATTTACATGTGTTTTTACCCACATTAATTCACTCTTAAAAACGTTCCCTCTTTAATCTAACACCCCCTCATTATGCAAACTTTCCCTAATTGCGGTAACACTGCACGTTAAGTGTTGCTACCCCTAGTTCGCGCGAGGAAATAATCAGTGTCTTCTCTTTCATTCTTTCCTCTTTGGGGCAGACAGTGAGAGAGAGAGAGGAAGAGGGAGAGGGGGGGTGGGGGGGCATGCCTAAAGAATTATATATTTGCATGCCCAGCCCCCCCCCCCCCCCTCCCTCCCTCTCCCTCTTCCTCTCTCACTGTCTGGCACTGTTATTGTCTCCACCAAGGATTTAATTGTTAACATTGGCATTGGTCATAGCACTGTTATTGTCTCCAAGGATTTAATTGTTAAAATTGGCATTGGTCATGGCACTGTTATTGTCTCCACCTAGGTTTTAATTGTTAATATTGGCATTGGTCATGGCACTGTTATTGTCTCCACTAAGGATTTAATTGTTAATATTGGCATTGGTCGTAGCACTGTTATTGTCTCCACCTAGGATTTCATTGTTAATATTGGCATTGGTCATGGTACTGTTATTGTCTCAACCTAACATTTAATTGTTAATATTGGCATTGGTCATAGCACTGCTATTGTCTCCACCGAGGATTTAATTGTTAATATTGGCACTGATCATAGCACTGTTATTGTCTCCACCTAGGATTTAATTGTTGTTGTTGTTGTTGTTGTTGTTCCCTAAGCTGCCTGGCCGAACAGCCCCGAGTCCCTGAGGAAGGCCATGGCCACGATCGGGCTTTCCCACAGAGCTCTCAGTGAGTGTAGGTTGTGTTGTTGGCGTAAGTGGTTGTGTGAAATGCAGTCTTCTATGATGTGTTTAATGGTATGGGGTGCTGTGTTACATCCCGGGCAGGCGTCGACAACGGAGTCATCCAGTCTCTTCTGATAGCTCAGGAGAGCTGGATGGTGTCCGCATCTCAGCCTGGCCAGGTGGACTCTGTCCTCGCGAGGGAGGGAGGATTCGGAAGGATGGATTTCGGGAGGTCGTGCATGCAGCTGCGTGTTGTCTGTGAGTGAGTGGATGGATTGGCGAGAGATATGAGTTTGGATGTGCTTCTGGAAGTTGGTTCGGGGTGGGCAGGGAGGGAGAGAGGACAATAACTGTGAGTGATACCGTGTGCTGGGTGTTGTTTTGATATTTCTTGGTGTCTGTGGGTGTGTTGCCATGTAGTTTAGTGGGTGGTCTTGGTTCGTGGAGGCTGCTGCCAGGAATTGAGTGCCTCTCATGTCCAGATGGTCTTTGACTTTGAGGATTTTGGTTTCTTGATGTAGATGATCTGTGGGTGCAGTAGCTGTGCAGCCTGTAATGATCTTCAGGGCTTTGTTTTGGATAGTCTGTAAGGTCTTATGATGTGTTTCAGCTAGGTTAGAAGCCCAGGCTGGGCCTGCGTATTCCATTACTGATCTTATGTATTGTTTATATACTGTGGTGGTAGTTTCTTTGTTGTGTCCAAATTTTGTGTGAGCAAGTGACCTGAGGGCGTTAAGTCTGGGTGTCAGTTTCTTTTTAATGTTTGTGGTGTGCTGTTTGAATGTCATATGAGTATCATATGTTACTCCTAGGATTTTGGGTGTGTGTGTATGTTAGGGGTGGTGTGTTATGGTGAGTTGAGGGATGTATTCGTGTTCACCTGTCCAGCTTGTGAGCAGGGTTGCGGTGGATTTGGCTGGGGCTAGATTCAGTCTGTTTGTAGTGCACCAGCCATGTAGTGTGTTGAGATAGGGTTGAAGGAGATCTGTTGCTCTTCTTGGGTCATGGTGTGTGCATGTGAGTGTTATGTCATCTGCATAGGAGGCTAAGTTTATTTGGGGAGTATTGGGTGTAGTATATCGTGCATGTACAGATTGAAGAGTGCGGGCGATAGGACGGATCCCTGTGGGACTCCGTTTGGAAAGTTTCTGATTTTAGATGACTGACCGGCAAAAGATACGTGTGCACATCTGCCTGCTAGGAAGTTGGCCAGCCACCGTTTGTGTTGTTGTGTGCATGTTTGTGTTGTAGATTTTGTTTGTTAGATTGTGGCGGGGGATGGCATCGAAGGCTTTACTAATGTCGAGTGTGGCTAATAGTGATCTATGTGGTGGTCTAGCTGAGTTGATGCCGTCAAAAGCTCTTTGTGTAAGGTCTGTGAGAAGAGTGTTTGTGGAGTGCAGTGGCCTAAAGCCATGTTGTGTTGGAGCTAGGGGTAGGTCGGGTGTAATTAGTTGTAATACTAGGCGTTCCATGACTTTGGAGGGGGAGCAAAGGATTTAATTGTTAAAATTGGCATTGGTCATGGTACTGTTATTGTCTCCACCGAGGATTTAATTGTTAATATTGGCAGTGGTCCCGGAGTTTTATGTACTGGCCAGACTGTTGTTAATTAAGCATACACTTCGAGGGAGTGTTTACCAGTAGGTCTATAATGGTTTGATGTGGTGGCTTAGGAGGTAGAGTGAGAGGGACGGATAATAACAAGGAGAGCGAGCAGATGGATGAAAACAGACATACAGAGAGTGTGAGTATTAGAGAAAGAGAACCATGAACACGTATATTCACGTATATGGTGTATAGTTGTTTTTAAAGTGCAATTCTAGTAATAAAACTTCCCATAATATGAACAACTAAAATAATTACGTCGCAAGCTTCAATTTTTCTCTCTTTCTCTCTCTCATCAAAAATACAGAAGCCTAAAACCAAACAATATAAATGTCTACACCAATAGCTACAAAGACAAACACAAAAGAAACCCTGCTCGCTAAACCTTCCTTTTATTTAAGCCCTGGCTTATATACCACTAAGGAGGGGGAGAGAAAGATATCTACACAAATATATGGGCCACACAGACCTTATGATCCCAGCAACGTGGTCAGGTTTTACCTCTAATTAAGAGTAAGGGAAAAGGAGAGAAACGAATAGCAAGAAGTAGAAGAGACACATAGGTAAAAACCACAACCACTCGTTAAAGTATTGAGATTTATCAGAAAATAGAGCTATATAGGGACTCATATTGTGTTGATGTAGACGGAGGTGTACGACCGAGGGTTCCTATTTATATGGTAAAGCAAGAGTGGCAGGCGGTGGTGACGGGTCCTAGCGTGCTGTATAATAAATTGTATAAATTGGGTCAACGGTGGCTTGACCCTATAGGCCTATGTATTGATGGAGAGTATAAGCTTAATATGTGAGGATGGGTAAAACATATATTATAGAAGAAGGATTTGTAGATAGTTGAGTTAGGAAATGATAGTTGAAGTTCAAATGTATAGCAAGGCGTATGATTGGTGGCCGTTGGAGCTTGTCAGGGTCAGTGAAAATTAAGGAGGTGTGATGAAAGAAGGAATGATTAGAATAACATGAGGAATTGAACAAACTTTGGTGAATTGACTGATGAGTGAAAAGAAAGAAGGTAGAATAAAATATAATGTGAGCAAATGAACGTGGAATAAAGTATAAAGACGAATAATTGAAACGAGGACGGGAGAAGGGAAAGATAATACTAAGAGGAAGGGAACTGATAAAATGATGCGCAATATATGCCTACTGTGGATTGAAAGTAGGATGAAGAATATTGAACACATGCATATAAAACAAATATGACAATCATTTGTGAAAGCTTCCCAGTTGACTCTTTTATAATTAGTGTAAGTGTGTCTGTGGCTAGCTGGGGTGAGTCTGGTTTTGGTCGTGATAATGATCGGGAGGTGGTCGGAGCCTAAGCTTTTAACCACCTTTCAGGATGTTTTGGGGGCGACTTTTTTTTTTGGGGGGGGGGGAGGGGGGGGGGGCGATTTTTTTTTTTTTTTTTTTTTTTCTATGTGATTGAGGGAGGCAAAAGGCAGAATTGCCTATAGCGAGTGCCTCCCTCATAGTTGAAAGAGTGACGGCCAAAATCAAGGGACGATCGAGCCAAAATGCCTGGACACACAGAGTTTGAAGCAATTTAAGTCATAGGAAGAGGGAAAGACTGATTCTGGGAGAGAGTTCCAGAGCTCAGCTGTTGAGTAGAAGAAAGTTTGAGAGTTTCACTCTTGGGTTAGAGAGTTGCACAGAGTAGGGGTGGGATTGAGTTGCAAGACGGGTACCACGTGCCCTACGTAAATGAGGTGGTATGCACTGGGAAAGATCTGAGGAACACTGATTATTATAGTAGCGATAGAATAGCGAGAGAGGTGCAACATTGCGGCGGAGAGAGAGAGATTGCAGAGAGTTGGTGAGTGGACGGGAGTTAATGATACGAAAGGCCTTCCTTTCAACTTTGTCTAGGAGAGCGGTGTGAGAGGAACCTACCACACATGTGAACAATACTCAATACAAGGATGCACTATGCCCCTGTACAGAGCAAGAAGCTGTGCTGGGGAAAAGAATCCCCTAAGGCGGTTGAGCACACCCAGCTTCTGGGAGGCTGCCTTAGCAAGACTGGTAATATGGTCCTTCCAAATGAGAGCAGAAGAAAAAGAGACACCAAGAATATTGAGAGAAGATGAAGGGTTGATTTTTGTATTGTTGAAGAATAAGGGATAGTCCGCTGGGAGATCCTGACGGGTAGATAGATGGATAAATTGGGTTTTGGAAGCATTAAAGGTAAGGTTTTCTCTGCCCCAGTTGGAGATAGTATTTAGATCAGAATTTAAGAGTTCTATGGCTTCATTACGTTTTTCGTTAAGGGATTGCTGGCTGGGGCGTTCTGAAAAACTAATGGAGTAGTGTAAGGATGAGTCGTCTGCGTATGAATGGATGGTAATTAAGGTACAGTTAAGGAGATCATTTATAAAAATTAGAAAGAGAATAGGCGATAGGACAGAGCCCTGAGGAACACCAGAGTTTATAGGGTGAAGAAGTGAACAATGGCCGTCCACAACCACGGCTATGGAACGGCCTGAAAGGAAATTAGAGACAAAGGCACAGATGGAGGGATAGAAACCGAAGGAGGATAGTTTAGAAATTAAAGATTTGTGCCAGACTCTATCGAAAGCTTTTGATATGTCTAGTGCAATAGAAAAAGTCTCACCCAAGTCCCGAAAGGAGGATGACCAAGAGTTAGTAAGATATGAAAGAAGATCACCAGTAGAGCGACCCTTAAGGAAGCCATACTGGCGATCTGAGAGCAGAAGATGAGAAGAGAAATGCTTAAGAAATTTGGAAGCAAGAATAGTTTCAAAAACTTTAGAAAGACAAGAGATGAGAGCAATTGGACGATAGTTGGAGGGTTGAGAGCGGTCACCCTTCTTTGGGACAGGTTGAATGTGAGCAAACTTCCAGCATGAAAGGAAGACGTTAGAGGATAGACAGAGACGAAAGAGTTTGCCTAGGCAGGGAGTCAGCACGGAAGCACAGTTTTTGAGAACAACAGGAGGAATACCGTCCGGACCGTACGCCTTATTAGTGTTAAGCCCAGAGAGGGTAGAAAAAGGTGATATCTGGAGATGATGGGTCGTAGAGGGCTTGATAGGGAGTATGGGTACACCCAGGATGATGTGTGGAGTGTTTGTGATATGTTGTTGTGGTCTGTATTCGTTGGGTACTCTGGGGGATGTGACGCTTCTGCATAGTAGCCACGTGCGGGCATGCGCGCGCGTCGCCTGCCCAGCCGTTTAGAAACCGGCTGGCAGCAGCCGGCCGGCCGGCTTTTCCTTAGTATATATCCTACGACAATGTAACTAATGTCTGGGATATTCTTATGTTGTTTCACAGCTTGTAGCTGCCCTTATTCTTAACCAACGCATCTTAGTATATTTTATTCTCGATAGTTGATAGTTTCATTATAATATATAAGATGTAAGTCTAGTGAGAGTGGAAGGAGACGAGCGGGAGAGAGAGACCGGCTGGGGGACGTTGCTTCGCGCGGAGAGTCTAGCTTGGGACGAGGCTGATGTGCCACATGCATTTGATTGCAACGTTAGGCTTAGTTTCGACTCACGCACGGGGTAGACGATTTTGACCCGGCAACTGTGTTGAGTGTTGCCAAGCCTGGGATGTATTCTGCATGCCTAGTGGGGGGGTCCAGACAGATTCAAGACTCAGAGCTCACCTCACTGTCGTACCCTTCGGACCCCCTTGATATCTATCCCTCTCAACCCCACTTAGAAACTTTCTCTCTTACTTTGTATACCTTCTTTCCACTACTTCACCAATCTATTTAATTATCCCATCCCCTTGATAGACCTTATATCTATTATTGTATTAACGACGAGCTCTCAGATAACTAGATAGGATTTTGGGCCTTATGCAGAGATGTAATTGTTAATGAGACCTAGGAAGCTTTTTTGTTGTCTCATATTTGGTGGTTTCATGCTTGCTAGTGTGTTCTTGTGTCAGGTTAGCAGGGGCTAGACCGGAGGGGAGGCTTTTTTCGATCCTTTAAGTAAAGTCTGCTGGTGCGAGTCCTGTGGACCCGCACGACTTTACTAGGATACCCGTGGGAGTCTGGTGGCATTTTCTTGTCTGTGTCCCTGTGTGTCTAGTGTTGTGTTGTGTGAGGGCCCTTGCCTAGTCCACTCAGCACTGCGCTAGCACATCTTGCTTTTGTTTTAGGGTCGCCAGGAGAGAGTCAGATACTTGCGATCTGAGTCTCTCAAGAGAGCACCCTTTCAATTAGAGTAATTTGGCGCACAGACTTGGGAACGTCCCTAGGCTAGAGCAGGTGGCTCAGCCCGGGTATCCGAAGCCTATATCCTTCCAGCTAGACCTCTGCCACCTGGCAGATTAACAGCTAGGGGTTTATTATTTCTGTATGCTTGTTATTGTGCCACAGTTTACCGTTTTTGTGAGCATTGTGAGTCAGGGTGTGGCTTAGAGACTCTGTCCGAGCAGGCTTGCCTGACTAAGAGTGAGAAGCACACCTGTATGTGGTTATGTTGCGAGTTGCTGCCTTCATTTAATTATACCTATGCCATTATACACTGTATGGCCTATCACTAGTATTTATTCCTGCTTATGAGTTAAGAGTTCTCTAAATCCGTAACGTACTTTCTTTGCTAAGCATCAGATCCTACAGTAGCCGCATGCAGTTTAGAAACCCACATCTTGTCTACCGGTACGATGTTTTGAGGACTGTTTGCTTTCACTTTCTTTCACGCAGGGGTGATTAGTTGTATTAATTAACGTAACGTTAAATGTACTTTCTTCTAGTTTGTTATTAAATTGTTTCTGCAATTTAATTCCGTTATCTATCTTTTCCTTGAAGCTTTAAGTCAACTTAATTGTGTGATCTTTTATATAGCCTGCTTGACTATCAGCAGTCTATAGTGCGTGCACCCTGTAACCGAGTCATAGGATACCTCGTTGTCCAGGCAGGACTCTTGACGGTTTAGGGTGGTGGTGGTTTGTTGCATGGGTTTATAGATGAGGGTTGGATCTAGCGTTTTCCGTTGTTGCTTGTTGCTGCATTTTTTTTTTTTTTTTTTTCTATGTGATTGAGCGAGGTAAAAGGCATAACTGCCTATAGCGAGTGCCTCCCCCATAGTTGAAAGAGTGACAGGGCCAAAATCAAGGGACGTTCGAGCCAAAATGCCTGGACACACGGAGTTTGAAGCAATTTAAGTCATAGGAAGAGGGAAAGACTGATTCTGGGAGAGAGTTCCAGAGCTCAGATGTTGAGTAGAAGAAAGTTTGAGAGTAACGTTTCACTCTTGGGATGGAGAGTTGCACAGAGTAGGGGTGGGATTGAGTTGCAAGACGGGTACCACGTGCCCTACGTAAAGGAGGTGGTATGCACTGGGATAGCTCTGAGGAACACTGATTATTATAGTAGCGATAGAATAGCGAGAGAGATGCAACATTGCGGAGAGAGAGAGATTGCAGAGAGTTGGTGAGTGGACGGGAGTTAATGATACGAAAGGCCTTCCTTTCAACCTTGTCTAGGAGAGCGGTGTGAGAGGAACCTCCCCACACATGTGAACAATACTCAATACAAGGGCGCACTATGCCCCTGTACAGAGCAAGAAGCTGTGCAGGGGAAAGAACCCCCTAAGGCGGTTGAGCACACCCAGCTTCTGGGAGGCTGCCTTAGCAAGACTGGTAATATGGTCCTTCCAAATGAGAGCAGAAGAAAAAGAGACACCAAGAATATTGAGAGAAGATGAAGGGTTGATTTTTTGTTGTTGAAGAATAAGGATAGTCCGCTGGGAGATCCTGACGGTAGATAGATGGAGAAATTGGGTTTTGGAAGCATTAAAGTTAACAAGGTTTTCTCTGCCCCAATTGGAAATAGTATTTAGATCAGAATTTAAGAGTTCTATGGCTTCATTACGTTTGTCGTTGAGGGATTGCTGGCTGGGGCGTTCTGAAAAACTAATGGAGTAGTGTAAAGTTGAGTCGTCTGCGTATGAATGGATGGGAATTAAGGTACAGTTAAGGAGATCATTTATAAAAATTAGAAAGAGAATAGGAGATAGGACAGAGCCCTGAGGAACACCGGAGTTTATAGGGTGAGGAAGTGAACAATGGCCGTCCACAACCGCAGCTATGGAACGGCCAGAAAGGAAATTAGAGACAAAGGCACAGATGGAGGGATAGAAACCGAAGGAGGGTAGTTTAGAAATTAAAGATTTATGCCAGACTCTATCGAAGGCTTTCGATATGTCTAGTGCAATAGAAAAAGTCTCACCGAAGTCCCGAAAGGAGGATGACCAAGAGTTAGTAAGATATGAAAGAAGATCACCAGTAGAGCGACCCTTAAGGAAGCCATACTGGCGATCTGAGAGCAGATTATGAGAAGAGAAATGCTTAAGAAATTTGGAAGCAAGAATAGTTTCAAAAACTTTAGAAAGACAAGAGATAAGAGCAATTGGACGATAGTAGGAGTCCAATAGAAAGAGCCCAGTGTTTATATATCCCAGGACGTAACAAATGGCGACCTTGCATAGGATTTACTGAACAGAGGAATATAGTGGTCATTTGTTTTGAGATTCCTTATGATTAGAAGAATACAGTGGACATAGAGTTTTTTTTTGGAGCAACCAATATAACACATTAAAGACTTTAAATAACATTAGTATATACATACTTGCATAGGAGATAAGGCACATTCTATAACCGTGATAATTACTGCAGTACACAAGCATGTCTAATACATCAGAACACAGTGATGGGTCAGGTCACGATACGGGCTCGGAGGGAGAAAGACCTGTGGAGTGGCTAGTCGATAGCGAGGAGGGTGCTAGAAATTTTTTAGAGGTGCCCCTTACCGCTGCCAGGGTGTTGAAGCTGAATAAGTATGGCTTAAAGTGTGTGGCAGGTCTTCAGGGTCACCAGGGTTTAAGTGGCATGAGGAAAGATCAGCTGAGGACTTTGTTTGGGTTTAGAAGGGAGAGACCTGGGTGGAGAGGCGACTGGGGGCCCCGGTCCCCAGCCCCCCCTCCACTCTACCCCCGTATCAAACGTCAGGGTGCCTGAATTTAGTACATACCCCCAAGTTGATGGTCAATGGCAGCGTGGAATTCAATCACAGGGACCCTCTCCATTAAATGCACCTTCTCCTCCTCAAGGGTTGACTCCAGATTTGTTGTTTCGGCTTGAGATGGCCAAGGTTGAGGTTGCTAGAGCCAAGGTTGAGGCTACCGAAAGACAGGCTAGAGCTCAGGTTGAGGCTACCGAAAGACAGGCTAGAGCTCAGGTTGAGGCTGCCGAGAGACAGGCTAGTGTGCAGGCTGAGGCTGCAGAGAGAACAGCTATACGAGAGGCTGAACTGCAGGCAGAGTCTACTAGGTATCAGGCTGACAGGGACATAACGACTTACCTCCTATTAGACCTTAATAACCAATCTTCATCTTACCTATTTACTTACCCTCAAAACACTTTCTAGTCCTTAATGACCTTGACCTATAGTTAAAACTATGTAGGGTACAATACTTGTACTCACTATTTAGACATCCTATCTTTAGATCCCTTTCAACTAACAAACTTCCCTTCCCCTCAGCAAGCAACTCTATGCCTGTGCAGTAATCTGGAGATCTGAAATACTCCGAGCAAACTGCACATATAAATATCAAGAAGAAGAAGACAGGGAGCTGGAGATCTCTCGAGTGGAGGTAACAGGGCGAAATATTGGGGGAGGTAACAGACATCGGGACCAATCATTGTCGCACCTGCTTAAACTAGTTCCTGTGTTCGATGAATTAGGTGTGACTGAGTTTTTTATGCGATTTGAGAAGTGTCAGGAACACCAGTGGCCTCAGGAAAAGTGGGCAGCATTAGTTTCATCAAGACTCTTAGGAAAGGGGCTAAAAGCGTATGATGCACTACCTTTAGAGTCCTGTGTAGTTTATGATGAGCTAAAGAAGGCTGTGCTACGGGCCTATGAGTTACAACCAGAAACTTACCGCTTGAAGTTTCGGGGTTTTACTAAGGGCAAGGATAGTACCTTCCTAGAACACACCCGGGACTTGTCTGATGCACTACGACATTGGCTGCGTTCTGAGAGAGCAGCTACTTTTGAGGAGTTGAGTGAGCTGGTTCTCTTGGAGCAGTTCTTTAAGTGCACAGGCGGGGACTTAACATTAAATATAAAGGAAAAAAAATCCTAGAACTCTCCAGGAGGCAGCAGAAATGGCTGACCGCCGACTGTCATTAATTCGAGGGTGCGGAGCAGCAGCTAGGAGTGAGTCGGGTGCAAAGGATCGTACCCCTCCCCCTCCCAAGAATTTTGATACACATAAATACACAAAACCATCTAGCACTGACAATAAAACTGAACATAAACCAAATACCGTCCCGTATAAGAAGTCTAATGGTACCTCCCACTCCCAAGGGAAACCAAAGAGTAAAGAGTGCTTCGCATGTCACAAGGAGGGTCACTTTGCAAATGCTTGTCCGAACAAGCCACCAAACAAGGTTGTGTCATTGGCCCGCAGCATAGGGGTGTCGCCTATATCTTCTGAGTTTGCCAAGGGTAGTTCGTCAGAGGTTGGGACACAGCCTGTGTTCAAGAGTCCGGAAGGTTCGAACCCTGTCCGCGACGTCTTTGGGGGTCATAGATGGCATGGTTTTGTGAGGTGGGCTGGCGAAAGGCGAGGAGTTAAGCTATTGCGTGATACTGGGGCTTCTCAGACCTTGTTAAGGAACTTTACTGGTAGACCGATTAACGCTGCTCGGGTGGTGGTAGTTCAGGGGATCAATGCTACGAAGTCCTACCCGCTGGTGCGAATGGAGCTGGAGGTGGGTGGTGTGGCGAAGAAGCTGGATGTAGGAATTGTAGAGAACTTGCCTGTTGGGGGTGTCGACCTCCTCCTCGGCAACGACTTTGCGGTGCCTGCTTCTAAGGTTTCACCCTGGGTCGTTGCCGAGAAGGCGGCCGACGTTAGTAGGGAGGAACAGGAGTGGGTTGAGAAGTGTAGCGTACAAACCATGGCGTGTGTTGTGACGCGTTCTCAGACATCCGGAGCCTTGCAGCCACTACCTCAGTCTATCAAACCGTGGAGGAAAGGTCACAAGAAAACGGGAAGTGTTGGTCAATTGGAGAATTTTGAGCCGGCAGTGTTTCTTGGTGACTCATTATTGGCACCTATGTTAGAGTTTGGAGAGGCCCCGGGGCCTGTCACCGCTAGTGCAGGTGCAGGGCAGGAAGAGACTCTGCGACAGCATCGTTATGAGCAGCGTGAGGAAAGGATGGCTCAGCGGGACATTGGAGGTGGAAATAAATTATTTAAGATGAACTTGGATAATCTCGCACCTGCTGATATATGTTCCTTGCAGCTGGAAGATCCTGAAGTCAGGGCGTGTGGTAATGGTGCTGTCGAACTGGAGAGCGATGGGGATGCGCAGCCTGGTGATTTTTTCTTGTCCGAGGGGATCTTGTATCAGAGACATCAGGATCCCAAGAAAAAGTGGGATGGCGGGTCAGGATTAGTGGACCAGTTAGTAGTACCGAGGGTGTGCCGTGAGAGCTTATTGAGATTAGCTCATGATGTGCCTTTGGCAGGGCACCTGGGGGCACGTAAGACGGAGGCAGCTCTGAGCACGCTTTTCTGGTGGCCTGGGTTAAATGCGAATGTCGTGTCATGGGTGTCACAGTGTCACACTTGTCAAGTTGTTGGGAAACCCAATCAGGTCATCCCGAGAGCCCCATTACAACCCATCCCTGTCATTGGGCCGCCCTTCAGCAAAGTAGTTATCGATATGGTTGGCCCATTGCCCCCCACTAGTGCCGGCAATACATTTTTACTAACTGTAATGGATGTAGCAACACGGTATCCAGATGCTTACCCCATGCGCAACGGGATGGCTAAGACTGTAGTCAAAAACCTACTTGTCTATTTCTCTCGTTATGGCTACCCTCAGGAGATCCAGTCTGATCAGGGATCCAATTTTACTTCTGCTCTGTTTAAGCGGACCATGCAGCAACATGGGATAGTGTCTGTGGTGTCATCTGCCTACCATCCCGAGAGTCAGGGAGTTTTGGAAAGGTGGCACTCGACTCTCAAGAGTATGTTGCGGTGTTATTGCATGGAACATGGGAAGGACTGGGATCTAGGTCTCCCATACGTTTTATTTGCTGCGAGAGAAGTACCTGGGAAGAGCTTGGGATTTAGTCCGAACGAGTTGGTTTTTGGACACAGGGTCAGGGGGCCCCTCCACATAGTCAAGGAGATCTGGGAGGGAGTCACAAAGCCATGCTCGCTTCTAAAGTATGTAGTTGAAAGCCGTGAGAGAATGCTAAAGAGCTTGGAGGTAGCAGGTCGGAACCTAAGAGTTCACAAGCTCAGATGAAGGACAGATACGACCAGAAGGTGAAGCTGAGGGAGTTTGAAGTAGATCAGGATGTACTGATACTACTGCCTCTGGTGGGACACCCCTTGTCTGCCAAGTATTCTGGTCCGTATCGGGTTGTAAGGAAGGTTTCTGATCTAGACTATTTAGTAGCTACTCCTGATCGTAAGAAAAAGAACCAACTTTGCCATGTAAATCTGATGAAAGAGTATGTGAGGCGCCCCACCGAGCCTCTCACTGTCCCGGTGTTGATCTGCAGCGATCGTGGTGGAGAAGGAGGAAGGGACAGTCAAGCTGCGGGGGAGGATAATTGGGATTGTCATGTTTTCCGCGGATCAGTGGGCGGGGAATTCTAGACAAGTGGCTCACGAGTTGATATTGCACCTGCCTGAGCAACAGCGTGTAGCTGTGGCAGCACTTGTTTGATTCAAACCCAGCTGTTTTCGCGGAGCATCCTGGCCTCACTACTCAAGCAGTGCACGATGTCGATGTTGGGGAACACCCGCCCTTTAAATCAGTGCCATACCGTGTTCCCCCTATTAAATTACCAGCACTTAGGGAAGAGCTGGATTATATGCTGAAACGTGGGCTGATTTCTGAGGGTGCAGTAAGGTGGACTTCCCCAGTCACACTGCAGCCCAAACCAGATGGCAACGTGCGGTTTTGTATAGATTTCCGCAGGTTGAATGGTTTAACCCCCACAAATGCCTACCCTCTCCCTCGCGTGGACGACTGTGTGGATAAGATAGGAAAAGCCAAGTTCCTCACTAAGATAGACGTTGTTAAGGGTTATTGGCAAGTGCCCTTGTCTGAGCGAGCACGAGAGGTGTGTGGGTTTGTGGTGGACGGTGCCACATATCGTTGCCATGTTATGCCATACGGGCTGAAAAATGCCCCTGCAACGTTTCAGAAATTAATGAACGACATTGTAGCCGACATTCCCAACTGTACGGTGTACCTAGATGATGTCATAATATACGACGATGATTTTAACAGTCACTGTGCTCACATCGGACAGCTTTTTAATAAACTGAATGAAGCAGGTTTGGTGGTAAACCTGGGTAAGTGCGATTTTGTCAAAAGCCACAGTTTTGTACCTGGGGTTCGAGGTGGGGATGGGTCAGGTGTGCCCTCCACAGCCAAAGATCAAACCCATCGATCAGTTTCCCCAGCCTACGACTAAGAAACAAATCATGCGGTTTCTAGGTATGATAGGCTATTATCGTCGCTTCATCAAAGGCTATTCGACTGTACTTGCACCTTTAACTGACTTATTATCTAAGGACAAGAAGTTCCGGTGGTCTCCTGAGTGTGCAGAGGCGTTTTCCTTGGTGAAATACCTGTTATGTACCCACCCCATACTCAGGGCCCCGGACTTCAGCTGACCTTTTCAGCTGGTGACTGATGCCAGTGGCGTAGGGGCTGGGGCTGTCTTGATACAGACAGATGATGAAGGTATCGAACATCCAGTGAGTTTTTACAGTAAAAAATTAAATAGTGCACAAAGGAATTACTCTGTAATTGAAAAAGAACTCCTGGCAATAGTGCTGGCGCTCAGGCACTTCGATGTATATGTTCCTGCTTTCGGACCAGTCGTAGTGGTTTATACCGATCATCACCCTCTGAAATTCTTGAATCAGTTTCATAACCGGAATATGAGGCTGACCAGGTGGTCACTCATGCTTCAGGAGTATAATCTGGACATACGCCATATTGCCGGTTCTGATAACGTGATAGCGGATTGTCTATCAAGGGTGGATGATGTTGGTTAGACTGCCACAGGATTGAGGGTTGAGTGTGGAGGAAAATAGGCTGTCACTGTAGTTCAGCCAAAAAAAAACAAATTAAAAAAGCAAAAACCTTATAAAAACTCTTTATTTTTATAACGTGTAGAATTTTGTATAAGATGTTGTAGCAGTATCTTAGTTGAATGTTTTCGCTTATTGTCGCTAAGTTAGTTGAACTTGCTCGGTGGAGCGCAACAGTCTTTATTTTTTTTATATATAGTGCCTTGTGTCGCAACAGTGTGTGGTACTATGAGAAGCTTTCTGTTAGATATGAAGAACTTAGTCAAGGGTCTTATATCTTGGGGGAGGTGTGACGCTTCTGCATAGTAGCCACATGCGGGCATGCGCGCGCGTCGGCTGCCCAGCCGTTTAGAAACCGGCAGCCGGCCGGCCGGATTTTCCTTAGTATATAATCCTACGACAATGTAACTAATGTCTGGGATATTCTTATGTTGTTTCACAGCTTGTAGCTGCCCTTATTCTTAACCAACGTATCTTAGTATATTTTATTCTCGATAGTTGATTGTTTCATTATAATATATAAGATGTAAGTCTAGTGAGAGTGGGAGGAGACGAGCGGGAGAGAGAGACCGGCTGGGGGACGTTGCTTCGCGCGGAGAGTCTAGCTTGGGACGAGCCTGATGTGCCACATGCATTTGATTGCAACGTTAGGCTTAGTTTCGACTCACGCAAGGGGTAGACGATTTTGACCCGACAACTGTGTTGAGTGTTGCCAAGCCTGGGATGTATTCTGCATGCCTAGTGGGGGGTCCAGACAGATTCAAGACTCAGAGCTCACCTCACTGTCGTACCCTTCGGACCCCCTTGATATCTATCCCTCTCAACCCCACTTAGAAACTTTCTCTCTTACTTTGTATACCTTCTTTCCACTACTTCACCAATCTATTTAATTATCCCATCCCCTTGATAGACCTTATATCTATTATTGTATTAACGACGAGCTCTCAGATAACTAGATAGGATTTTGGGCCTTATGCAGAGATGTAATTGTTAATGAGACCTAGGAAGCTTTTTTGTTGTCTCATATTTGGTGGTTTCATGCTTGCTAGTGTGTTCTTGTGTCAGGTTAGCAGGGGCTAGACCGGAGGGGAGGCTTTTTGCGATCCTTTAAGTAAAGTCTGCTGGTGCGAGTCCTGTGGACCCGCACGACTTTACTAGGATACCCGTGGGAGTCTGGAGGCATTTTCTTGTCTGTGTCCCTGTGTGTCTAGTGTTGTGTTGTGTGAGGGCCCTTGCCTAGTCCACTCAGCACTGCGCTAGCACGTCTTGCTTTTGTTTTAGGGTCGCCAGGAGAGAGTCGGATACTTGCGATCTGAGTCTCTCAAGAGAGCACCCTTTCAATTAGAGTAATTTGGCGCACAGACTTGGGAACGTCCCTAGGCTAGAGCAGGTGGCTCAGCCCGGGTATCCGATGCCTATATCCTTCCAGCTAGACCTCTGCCACCTGGCAGATTAACAGCTAGGGGTTTATTTATGTATGCTTGTTATTGTGCCACAGTTTACCGTTTTTGTGAGCATTGTGAGTAAGGGTGTGGCTTAGAGACTCTGTCCGAGCAGGCTTGCCTGACTAAGAGTGAGAAGCACACCTGTATGTGGTTATGTTGCGAGTTGTTGCCTTTATTTAATTATACCTATGCCATTATACACTGTATGGCCTATCACTAGTATTTATTCCTGCTTATGAGTTAAGAGTTCTCTAAATCCGTAACGTACTTTCTTTGCTAAGCATCAGATCCTACAGTAGCCGCATGCAGTTTAGAAACCCGCATCTTGTCTACCGGTACGATGTTTTGAGGACTGTTTGCTTTCACCTTCTTTCACGCAGGGGTGATTAGTTGTATTAATTAACGTAACGTTAAATGTACTTTCTTCTAGTTTGTTATTAAATTGTTTCTGCAATTTAATTCCGTTATCTATCTTTTCCTTGAAGCTTTAAGTCAACTTAATTGTGTGATCTTTTATATAGCCTGCTTGACTATCAGCAGTCTATAGTGCGTGCACCCTGTAACCGAGTCATAGGATACCTCGTTGTCCAGGCAGGACTCTTGACGGTTTAGGGTGGTTTGTTGCCTGGGTTTATAGATAAGGGTTGGATCTAGCGTTTTCCGTTGTTGCTTGTTGCCGCATACCTAATCCAATAGAAAGGGCCCAGTGTTTATATATCCCAGGACGTAACAGGGATGTTTGGGGAGGGATGTATTTGTTTATGATTGTTATGTTGGATGTGTTGCCAGTGCATATTTTAATGGAATGTATTTCTGTTGTGTTATCATTTGGGGGGAGGAGGGATTTTGTATGTGCAGTGGTGACTATATAATTATGTTATGTCTTTGTGTACCAGGGTGATGAGGCCACCGCACCGCCACCGCCGACGGCCGGTCTTGTCGAATGGTGGTAAACTCTTGAAATGTAGGTGTTTTTTGTGTTGTGCGGAGTGTTGTTCCTATATGATGGCAATGTGTATGTTGTGTTGTTTGATTAAGTGTGAGAGTTTGTGTTTCATGTGTTAATGCCATCAATGTTTAGTTGGAGAATATTAATGTTGTGTATGCGGTGTATGTTGGGTGCTATTGCATGAGGATGGGGTGGGGGTGAGAGAGGGGGTGATGGCGGTGGGAAGGATTGAGGTGGGTGAGGTGGTGGGGGGGGGGGATTTCTGTGCAGGATATGAGGGTAGGAATGGGTTAGGTTGGGGTGTGGTGTGTGGAGTTGAGGATGTGGATGGTATGGGAAGGTTAGGTGGGTTGGGGAGAAGAGGTGAACGGGTTTTATGGGAGGGAGTGGATGGTATGGGAGGGATAGGTGGGTTGGGGAGGAGAGGTGGACGGGTTTTTAGGGGAGGGATTTGACTGGGAAGGGAGGGGCACGAAGAAAAGGTCCAGGTGTTTGTGTAGTGTTTCATGGAGGCAAGTGTTGTGCAGGTGAATTGGGTCCAGTTCCCGCATGAATTGAAGAGAGCTTAACCCTTAGTTTGGCGACTCAAAGTGATGGGTTTTGAGGAAGTTGGACATGTGTATGTGGAGGTGGGTCCTGGGTTGCTTTCAAAGTCTCTGGCTAGAAGGAGTCTTCGAGGAATGACAGCCGGAGAGTCATTTATCGGTGTAGGAAAAACAGTGTAATGTGTGTGAGAGGTGTGATAGTTGCCCACCGCGACCGAAGCCGCTTCAAGGACTCATGCCCCCAGGGAGGGGGCAGGGGATGGTTGTGACGGTTTGGCTCCCGGAAACTGCTCCCCACGGCCGGCAGGTTGCTGTCCTCCACTGGTTGGTGATCTTGTCCCCAGCCGGGAGGGTCGGCAGCCATCCATGTTCAGCAGCTCCGGGAGGTGGTCCCACAGCATAGACGCCGCCACTACAGGACCCGTAGTAGGTGGTAAGTGTTGTAGGTTTGTGGGTAATCCATATTTCCATAATAATCATTCATTTATATACATCACAAAACTTGTATTCTACTTTCAATGGACATTCCATAGAATCAATGTCAATAATGTCAATTCAATAAGAATAAAATACGAAAACAGTAAGCTATAGTAACAGAATGGGGGATGACTTCCGTAATTTTTAACCAAATTTCCACCTATATATAGTTCAAGGTCATCCCCCCCCCCCCTCTTTCCTTCACTTCTATATTCATAGTACATTTGATAAAATCGTAATTGCCTTTATAATTATATATGAATTATCACCATCAGTATTATTCATACCTATATTCTTCATTTGCTCTGCCATCATCTTTCTCCTTGTTTTCCTCCTCTTCATTATGTGTTCCCTTCCTCCTGCTCCATTTTCCTCCTCCACCATAGTTCTCACAATCTCCTCCCCTTTTCACCATCTATCGCACCAACCAATTCCCTTCTCTTAAGTTATCCATCATCTTCCTGTCCCCTTCTTCGTCACTCCTTCTTTCTTTTGTCTCCCCTTTTGCTTTCTCCATATATATTTTTTATTTTGTTCCTCCTTTATTGTGTATACTAGCTGGGGTACCCGGCGTTGCCCGGGTAATCACCATCACTACTACCACCACTACTACTACTATAATCACCATCATCAATCACTACTACCACAATCATCACAATACTACTACTACCATAATCACCGGCCTCTGTGCCTCATTAAACGGCGACCTCGATTTCGGCCGCTAAATGATCTCCGATTTTGGATCTGACCTCATCCGTACTCCCATTTTGGGGGGCTGCGAACAACTTTCGTTCCATACACCTTTTCGATCGGAGGTCTCCTTCTGCCCCAAACGGCAATTTTTTTTCGCAATTTTTTCGCTCCCGTATACTACATATGTTCTGCCGAACATTTTATTAAACAAAAGTGTCCCTGATTTCCACTAAGGTCACCTAAAACCATCTCCAAAGCCTGGGTTTTCAAACGGTGCCCCACACTCCCACCTGGCACCAAAACTGTGGAAGGAGTTTAGTAACAAAGGTCGGGTAACTGACAAACAGACAAACATTGACCTTTATTTATTAAGATTTTACTTTGAGTCAATTTCCTTTCAATCCTCTTTCTATCTCACTTTCACAACTTGTTTTAATTATCCAAACTACCCTTCTTCTCTTTCTATCCCGCCATCTATGCCTTTAATGTTCCTTTCTGACCGTTCCATAGTTGCAGTTGTGGACGCCCATCGCTCGCGTCATCAGCCTATCTACTCCGGTGTTCGTCTGGGTTCTGTCCTATCTTCAGTTATCTTTCTAATATTAATTAATGATCTCCTCAACTGCACCTCTAGGCCTATCCATTCATATGCTGATGACTCAACTAGTTTTTCACAACACATCAGCATGCAATCACTCCAAATTTCCTGTGTCAAGGCCATAGAGCCCCTATCTGTTGACCAATCAATTATTTTAGATTTGGGCAGAGGAAATCGTGTTACTTTCAATGCCTCCAAGACCCAATTTTTCCATCTATCTACCCATCGTAATCTTTAAAATATTCTTCAACAATACACAAATTAACCCTTCATCTTCTCTCAATATTTTAGTTGTATCTTTTTCATCCGGCCTGTCTTGGAAAGATCATACTACCACTCTTGCTCGAACATTTTCCCAATGGTTAGATGTGCACAACCGTCTCCTTGCGTTCTGCACCCCCACACAGCTTCTTGCACTGTATCGGGGCACAGTGCCTTCCTGTATTGAGCATTGTTCACATGGGTGGGGAGGTTCCACCCATACTGCACTTCTCGAAAGAGTAAAATCAAAAGCATTTCGTCTCATCAAGACACTTACTCTTAATAGTTCCCTACAATCTCTTTTTTACATGCCGCAATGTTGTACATCTTTCACTTTTCTATAGATATCACAAAAATCAGTGTTCTTCAGAGCCCTCTCACTGCATACGCCCTTCCTTGTGGCGAGTGTGAGGCACCTGCCTTTCAACACAGTCCCACTCCTATTTTGTCCAGCTCTCCAACCCAAGAATGGCAAATTTTCTGTCTTTCTTCTACTCAACAAGTGAACTATGAAACTCTCCCCCTCATTCATTATTTTTGTGTCACCCTATGACTTATACTACTTTAAGTTTCGTGTCTCTAGGCATTTTGACCCAAAGGGCCCTTGAATTTGGCTCTGTCACTCTTTTGACTTTTGGAGGAGACACTTGATACAGGCAACCTGCCTTTTGTCTCCTGCATGCAAATAAAAATATATAGTAAAATAAACACATTTTGTATACTCACAGTTTGTGTGCGTTTTTGTGTGTGCATTTGTAAAACAGGCTGTTGCAATTATGTCTGTCTGTGTGTTTGTGTATGCGAGATACATTGTAAAGGATCCAGTTAATTTCGGAAAAATATACAGTATATGTATTAGGACCAGGTAGTCTGTATATCCTCATGAATGTATTCAGTAGGGTCACAGCACTGTGTGTATTATGTAAATATTACCATGTATTACGTTGGGCAAGCAGTATATGTACTACTAGCAGGGGTACCTGGCGTTGCTCGCGTAATCACCATAATCACCATCACTACTACCACCACTACTACTACCATAATCACCATCATCAATCACTACTACCACAATCATCACAATACTACTACCATAATCACCGGCCTCGACCTCCCTGTGCCTCATTAAACGGCGACCTCGATTTCGGCCGCTAAATGACCTCCGATTTTGGATCTGACCTCATCCGTCCCCCCATTTTGGGGGGCTGCGAACAACTTTCGTTCCATACACCTTTTCGATCGGAGGCCTCCTTCTGCCCCAAACGGCAATTTTTTCGCATGTTTTTCGCTCCCGTATACTACATATGTTCTGCCGAAAATTGTATTAAACAAAAGTGTCTCTGATTTCCACTAAACTCGCCTAAAACCATCTCCAAAGCCTGGGCTTTCCAATGGTGCCCCACACTCCCACCTGGCACCAAAACTGTGGGAGGAGTTTAGTAACAAAGGTCGGGTAACTGACAAACAGACAAACATTGACCTTTATTTATTAAGATGTATAGGCTATATCACCAATTTGCAGCCGGTACATATTTTGTTTTAATTTTCAGAGAAAATAAGACTCCAATATGTTGACAAACCTGGCAGTCTAGTGTGCTCCTCCATCTGCCCATTACTTATTTCTCCATTTCCCTTTTCGTCTAACAATTTTCATATTCATCAACATCGCCATCTATAACCTCACTTCCCTTGCCTCTCTCTTTATTATTTGTCATCGACCACACAACACAAATCTGTCATCAACTTAATTCCATAATTTTCTTGATATCAATCTATTTTTCTTAGTGACAGTTTCCTTCACCTAGGGTTTCCATATATTATCTCGTTCTCTCTAATGTTTTCTATTTAACTCCCAATTCACTAACAATATGTTGTCATATATATCTCATTTCCCCTAAATCCAAATGTGTATATTACTGTTTTATCTTCGCCTTATCTTATTGTTCAAATTGTCATGACTTTTTCATTTTAAAGGTTTTCTCTAACATTGTCCGAGCTCTTCACTCCACTCGAAGATTTCCTCCCTCCATCCCAATCGCTCACTCAAAATATCCACCTCTTATCTCACGTCCAACTCTGATCTAACATCAAAGACCTTCTGTGATCTTGTTTTTCCTATTTGCTTTCCGTTTACTTGTTTACTATACTCATCATACTGTGTGTACTGTATGTGAAAACAAAAACATTATTTTTATCACCATTGAATATAAAAAATGTAAGCGGGATTAATTCTATTGACACTTAAAAGGTTTCTTGTGTTGGTATTTCCAATTTAATATCGGTAACCCAAGACAGTGTCATGTAGTTTGGGAAGAACATTTAGCTACAAGAGGGGGAAGAGGGGAGTGGGGGGGGGGGGGCTTCCTAAACTGAATACAGTCGGCTGGAGGTAGTTAGCAATGGCGGTATCTGATTGGAAGGATTAGAAAGGTTAATAGGGGTAATATATATATATATATATATATATATATATATACAGGTATATATATATATATATATAATGTGTGTATCTATTAGTTATTACTGATGGGTAATATAATACATGGGAAATTTAAAATTATTTTTCTTGAAACACTGATGTAAAGTAAAAAGTGAAAGCAAGTTAATCCTCCTAGTTTATAAACAAACTTTTCCCATCACAGCAAAGTCCAAAAATCCCAATACGGATTACGATGTTTTCGTTCGCAGTTATTTCGTCTACAGTCACTGCGTCAACACTAAGACTATGTTCATCCATACCTTACCTAACTTTACCTGCCCCAAACTATTCTTATTGTATTATTAGTCTAAAATCACCTACAGTTTCCTAATCTTAACCTATCCTAAACCTAACCTAACCTATGTTATCCATATTTAATATAACATAGCCTAAGCTCACCTACCCTACTCTAATCTAACCAGACGTAACCGTAACTTACCTTACTAACTCTAACCCAGTGTAACTTAACGTAACAGCCTCAACATGTAAAGTTGTAAACAAAACAACACGAGTGTGAACCAAATTTCTGTGCGAAGTTAAATGTGGGCGAAAAGACCGGGACCACACCACAATAACAATAAACCCTATTCATTTACAAACGCAGTCAGTCGCGGGTTTGATGAGAGATATTTGTCTAGGCGGAGTTTAAATGAATCAACGGTGATGCAGTCAATAACGTTTCGGGGAAGCCCATTCCACAAGTTGACAACTCTATTGAAGAAGAAATTCTTAGATTCGTGCGAGTTAAAAGATTTACCAATAATTTTGCAACCGTTTCCCCGCGTGTAATTAGATTGGTCGATAGTGACGTACTTACTACAGTTCATATTGTCGATGCCTTTGATGATTTTGAACACTTGAATTAAGTCACCTCTTAATCTGCGCTGGGTTAAAGGAAATAGATTTAATTCTCTAAGACGCTCTTCGTATGGTTTGTTCTTTAGGCTAGGTATCATTTTGATAACTCTACGTTGAACTCGTTCTAGCTTGTTTATATCTTTACCAGGAATGAACGCAGTATTCCAGAAGAGGGCGGACTAAGGAATTGTAAAGGGTTAGGATAACTTCTTTGGATTTATGCTCAAATGACCTGCCTATATAGCCAATTATTTTGTTTGCCTTCTTAACAACTTCTGAACATTGTTGACTCGGTTTTAGGTTACTCGATATTGTTACTCCCAGATCGGTTTCTCTGTTTACATTCTTAAGCTGAGTGCCATTCATCGAATAGTTTGCTTTTTCATTTAGGTATCCGACATGTAGTACTTTACATTTATCCGCATTGAAACTCATTTGCCAAATTTGGGCCCAACATGACAATTTATCTAGATTGTGTGCATATCGTCAACTTGTTCTTTTGAGAGTATGCTATTTGCAATTTTTGTATCGTCAGCAAATTTTGAGATTGTACAGGTGAGACCCTCATCTATGTCGTTGATGTAAATTAGAAAGAGAATTGGTCCTAGTACCGATCCCTGGGGTACCCCGCTACTTACATTGGTCCATTTAGATGCCTTACCGTTTATGACTACCCTTTGCTTTCTGTTGCTGAGCCAATTTTCTATCCATTTCAACACACCGTCTTGTATTCCATGCGCTTTTAGTTTTAGCAGTAAACGTTTGTGGGGAACTTTGTCAAAGGCCTTTTGAAAATCAAGGTATATAATATCTACAGCTTTACTCTCATCGTAGAGGTTGAGGATATCGTGGAAGAAGTCTAAGAGGTTTGTTAAACAGGAACGTTTTTTACGAAAGCCGTGTTGAGTATCTTTAAGTATGTTATTTTCCTCTAAGTGATTTACGAGTCTGTCTCGTATGACCGTTTCTAGCATTTTACATACAACTGAGGTTAAGCTAATTGGACGATAGTTACTGGGTAGGGATTTGCTGCCTTTTTTGAATATCGGTGTTACGTTGGCTAGCTTCCACTGATCAGGCATAGTTCCAGACTGCAAGGATTTATTGAATAGTAATGTCAGTGGTTTGGAGAGTTCATCCTTAGCTTCCTTTAGAACTCTAGGCGAGATTGTATCAGGTCCTGGCGTTTTATTTACCTTGAGTTTATCTAAACAATTCAATACTTCTCTCTCTGTAACGGTGATATTGCTTAGAACATCTGAATTATCAATCTGAATCGGCGATGGTGTAGGGATATCATTGAGGTCTTCTGTTGTAAAAACTGATGCAAAGAAGGTATTGAGGGCATTACTCATTTGTACTTCGTGTTTGGTGTATTCTCCATTTTCATCGACTAACGGTCCAACAGTTGAAGTAACTACTTTTTCTTTCTGATATAACTATAGAATTCTTTCGGGTTTGTTTTACTTTGATTCGCAATATGTAACTCTAAGGTCTTTTTACTTTGCTTAATTAACTTTTTGGCTTTGCGCCGTAGCTCTACAAATTTCACCCGTTCTTCGTCATTTTGTGAGGATTTTAATCTATGATTAGCAAATTTTTTAGCAAGCAGGCAGTTTGAAATATCTTTATTCCACCATTTGGGCTTATTATTATGGCCTGGACGCCGTATTTTCGATGGTATGCAGTCTTGCACTGCTTTTAGGTATGTGGTTTCGAATAACTTCCAAGATGTATTTATGTCGTTATTGTTAATTAAAAAGCTCCAGTCAGTTTCTTTAACACTAGATTAGCGGGCTAGCGGTTTATTTATATGTACCGCCCAGCGGGGTGTTTTTAGCCAAAATAGGGCTGTTTACGTGATCATTTTCATGCCTAAATAAGACCCAGAGCGTAAAACAAGTATCTATCCCTGAAAGGGCATAAACAGAGCTTTCCAATGACACCACAACGATCCATTTATGATGGCTAGTTTTCTTGCAATAACCGCGCAACGCGAGTTTTTTTGCATGTAATTCGGCACTTTCCCCATACAATTCCGTATGTAGCGAGTGAGAGAGGGAGGTAGGAGGTGGGATTCATGTCGGTAGGTTCGCCGCGGTGGTCTGGAGCAGTCATACGCTCGCTACTCTACTGCCACCACTTGTCTCACTCTCTCAGCAACATTACGTGCTGAAATTGCCACACGACCTATGTCGAGCGCCGCCAGATAGTCCAGATTTATTATACTCGACTTATGTTGCGCGCCGCCAGTTAAGGGTTAAACATAGCTCTAAGTTTATGGAAGTTTGCTTTCTTGAAATTAGGGACTTTTTCGATGCTACTATTTGGTTCGTTACTAGTAAACTTTAAAGTGAAAGTTATCGTACGATGGTCGCTGTTACTGAATTCATCACCAACATTCAAATTCTCTATCAATTCTTCTTTTGTTGCAGTACAATGTCAAGAACGTTATTACCACGGGTCGGCGTTCGAACAAATTGATAAAGCAAACTCCCTTGCAAGTTCGTATACAAGTCATGTCCGGAGTGTGAAGTAAGAGTATCGCCCCACTTGGTCACAGGTAAATTAAAGTCGCCAAAAATGACGGTATCTTGTGAGTTACTTACATCTGCAATTTGTTCGTAAATTTCTCGGTCAGTTTGCACTGATTGAGCTGGAGGTCTGTATATTAACGCAAGTATTATTTTTGTACCTTTATTATTCTTTATTAGCACAAAAGATGTGTCGACGTTCACAATTTGAGGTTTTGACACGATTAAGTCGGGTTAAGACTTTCTTTGATATAAAATAAAACGCCACCTCCATTTTTATTTATTCGGCTGTTCTCAAACATTACATAACCGGGAAGTGAATACTCTGCTAAAAAGTCTCTATCTTCTGTATTGAGCCAAGATTCTGTTATGCCAATCACATCATAATTTTCTGTAAACACTAGCTCCTCTAAATCTGAAAATTTATTGCATATGCTACGAGCGTTGCATAGAAACCTTTAAAGTTGCGGTTTTAGAACTCACAGAACGTTCTTTCATCGAATTTTGGTTCTGGTCGGATCTACATTTACATTCATGGCTGTCCTCGGTACTCGGTCGTTATCCCTGGCGGTTTTGAATTTGGGTCGTGTTGGTGGAGCTTTATCCAAATTCGCGGTTCTTGACGGATTAGTATTTAATTCCTTTGTAGGTTGCCGTCCTCGCTGTCTTCGGTCCTCCTTCCTGGTTGTCCTGTGCTGAGTCAATTTCTTCTCCGAAAATCCTTCACCGCATCGTTGAGAAGACGCCCAAAACGTGCTGCTCCCACCAGGTTCAGATGAACTCCATCGTCCGAAAACAAATAGTCATCGTAGTAGAAATTGTCCCAGGTGTCGACGAATCCCACGTTCTCCTTCCTGCAGAGGTTTGCTAGACAACGATTTGTGCTGGTGGCTATGTTGTAAAATCGGCTCTCTACACCGAGCCGGGGGACGATTCCTGAGACGATGATCCTTGATGACTTCTCCTTAAACGACTTGATCAGCTGCTGGTACTTTAAAAGCAAATCTTCCGACCGGGTTCGCTGTACATCGTTGAATCCAACGTGGATGACGTACATTGTATTAGCAGGGGCCAGCTTTGATACTTCGTCAACTGCTGCAACTACGTCGTCCACACCACCACCAGGGATACAAAAACGCTTCCTGGTCTTAGGTGCCCTGGCGCAAAACTCTGTGAGCTGACCACGTATCATCGAGTCTCCCACGAGCCGGACTTCTTCTATTTCCTCTTCGTCATCCGAGTCTGTGAGTATCTGGAAACGGTTTTGACACTCGGTAATCGGTATGTGTTTCCTGATCTCGCGGCAAATGTTGTTCCTCACGACACGGAAGTTGTCTTTAGGGGGAAGAGAGTCACTATTTGTATCTTGAGTATCGGAAACATCAGCTGAAGTGGCTACTGTAGGCGTTGAATTGTTGGCAGTTGACGTTGGGGCGTTGGTGGCTGCTGGAGTTGCGGTGACAATTGAAGTTTTTGGTACTCCAACGTTGAGTGTTACAAACTCTTGGAGTGATTCCAGCTTCATGGTGAGGACGTTGATCTTGTTGTAGGCTTAATCTAATTTCACTGTAAAATTCTCTCGTTGCTGGCAGAGCCGGCAGACTTGAAGATCGACAGTAGCAAACATGGACTCACCAAACCTACCGGCGCAGTTCGCACAAGCGCGAGGCATGGTGACAGTCACTTTCTTCTTCAGATCACTTCACTCACTTAAAAAACACTTCACTCACTTTAAAACACTTCACTCACTTTAAAAACACTTCAATCACTTCAACCGAAAACAAATATGCTGAAATACGCAGAAATAGGTTATCAGGGGTGATAGCCTAACCGAAAACAAAAATGTTGAGATACGCAGAATTAGGCTTCCAGGGGCGATAGCCTAACCAAAATTTTTTTTTTAAATTGAAATACGCAATAATAGGCTACCAGCGTTGAATAGCCTAACCGAAAATAATAAAATTTAAATTCGCAGAAATAGGCTACCAGGTGTGATAACCTAACCTTAAACAAATATATGTATAACAGAATATGTAACTAAATATACAATTCACCAAATAGAGATTATATAAAATCTCTATATTTTATATAGAGATATTTTTGTGTGTGAATGCACACAAGGGGTTAATATACTGTGTCAACAGATGGCCCTGGTGTCGCTGTAGCCTAGTAAAGCAGTAGCCTACTCTTTTTAGATAAAACAATGTATCAGTCAAAGGTTATTACAAGATCGTGCAAGCAACAACTAAAATTACAGATATATACTGTATAGCTACAGTAGGATACTAAATACAATATCTACAAGAGTTAATAATAAAACAGATTGGCTGGCTATAGGCTAGGCTAGGTTTGGGTTAGGTTAAAAGCTTGGCAGGTTGGGTTAGGCTAGGTTAGTTTGTACAAATACCACCCTTAGCTTAAAGTAAAATCAGTCTGAGGAGAAAAAGTCAAGAATATATCTAGGGGGAAAAAATAAATGAATGCACTTAAATTTGGTACACAATTTGCTGGAATTTAATATGTATAATCCCCCAAAAAAAGTTTGTTTACAAAATGGCGTCGACGTTAGTCCCTGTAGGCAGGTTAGTTAGTAAACAATATTGTTTATTAGCAAATTAATATGCAAAGCTTTACTTACATACAAGGCAGTTAAATAGATACTTACTACAGTAGGTAATGGGTAAAATTAGGGGCTACGATTTAAAATAGTAATAAGAGAGCGTTTGTTTACAAAGCAAAACAAAACAATAGATGGCGCTAGTGGCGCCCTGTCCGAGCAAGAGTCTTGTGATAAACACAAAGTTTATCAGTCAATACACAGCGAAATATCGTGCAGTGTTACTTACTAAGCTACAGGATGGTTAAACGTGCTCTTAACCACCTTTCATGCACAAGAATACACATACACAAATTATGATCGATATGGTGAGAGCGTTGACAGAGCGTCTGCAGCGTCTGGCGGTAGCACGGGTAGTGAAAGAGAGGGAGAGAGATAGTTACACAGACCACACAGACCTTCGCGGTCCCTACTAGGTTGTCCGGCCTTAATACTACTAGAGACAGGAATAGTTTATAGTAGAAAAATTGGACAGCAAAGTAGAAGACTCTCCTCCCACCCTCTGCTTCCTCCGGCTAAAATGCCGCACCGGGAAAACAAAATGAAGTGTAACATGGGTCAGGTAATGCCCATAAGGAATGTTTTCATATCGCATTTATATAGGATAGAGACATTAGTCTGAAAAGGAAATTACAATTACATACCTACTGTGAGAGATAGTTACAAGGAATAGTTAGTCTCTCGGAGACCTTGCAGTCCATTCCGTGGAGATAATCGAAGTGGAAGGAGAGAGACTGTTTAGTGCACTACACTCGTTACGGAGTGTGCACAAAATACTATGTACTCTCTGCTTGAACTGCTCTACCTAAGAACTATTTACAACTTCGGTGGGAAATTTGTTCCAGGTAGAACAGATCTTATATGTTAAAAAGTGTCCACAAATACTAGTGCTGAACCTTTTCAATTATAATTTCCAGCCATGGTTGTGTGTTGTTTTGAGGCTAAATATTTTGCTATAATCCACATTGTCAAACCCATTTAGTATTTTAAAAACTTCAATGAGCTGATCTCGTTGTCTGCGTGTCTCCAATGGGAAGAGATCAGGAGCTCTCAACCGGTCCTCGTAGCTCATTCTTCTAAGCCATGGAATAAGTTTTGTAGCCCTAGCTTGTTTTATTTATTTATTTTTTTTTTTATTTTTTTTTAAGATTTATTAGTTTTGAGAACTAATCCGGGTGTTTGTCTTTTGACGACCCTGTTCTCTAAGCTGAATATTGTAGCTAGACGGCAGCCTTGCTCTGGAGCTGGACTAGGTGAGGATTTGAGCTAATCTAGGCTTTCATCTTGGTGGGGGATACTCTTGGACTGTCCTGATGAGGTCTTCTATGTGGTTCCCTGTCATTTCTTGAAAAATGCCGGTCGCTGCTCCTTTCGCTTCTTCACTCTGTGGATGTGTCTCTGGAGTGTTGGTTCTTCTGCGTAGCTCTTCTGTGGTTGGGCACTGGAGAAGATAGTGGAGGAGTGGCTCAGTTGTGGATACCTAGCAGTGCTCGCATGTCCTCTCGGTTCTTGCCTTGATCTCGGTGAGGCACGGGTAGCCCAGCCGAAGGTGGTGTAAGTTAACCCTGGTATCCCTTCTGACTGTGCGAGGCAATTGGACCTAAGAGCTTGTTCACTTTCCAGTCGCTCTATATATTTCCTGAGTGCTGGAGACCAGAATTGAACAGCATACTCCAGGAGAGGCTGTATCAGAGCGTTGTAAAGTGTGAGGACTATTTCATTATATCTATACTTAAATTGTCTCTTTATATAGCCCAATCATTTCTGAGCTTTCTTCTCTACTTCAATGCACTGCTTGGAAAACTTTAGGTCACTGCTAATCAGAACACCCAAATCCTTTTCCAAGTCAGTCACTTCCAGAGGCATTCCTGAATTGGGGTTTGCTAGGCCGATATGCATCACCTTGTACTTTTCCAAGTTTAGAGGCATCTGTCATGTCTCCAACCATTCACCCAGTCTGTTGAGGTCCATCCTGAGCTGTTCAACCCGTCTGGGGTCTTCACATTCATTCCAAGGTTTATATCATCTGCAAACATGAAGATCACACTCAACAGATCAATATCGATGTCATTGACATATATGATAAACAGTAGTGGGCCAAGGACAGAACCCTGTGGAACTCCAGAAGTGACTGGAATCCACTTAGAAGAAACACCATTGATTACAACTCATTGATGTCTACATGTTAGCCAACTTTCAATCCAAATTGTGATCTCTGCATTGATACCTAGTGCACTCACTTTTGACATTAGCCTGCAATGAGGCACTTTGTCAAAACCTTTTTGAAAATCTAAGAAAAGGATGTCTATGGCACTAATTTTGTCATACTCACTCAGCATTTCATGGAAAAATACCAGGAAATTAGTAAGACATGATCAGTGTCACCTGGATCCATGTTGGGAATCTGTAATTAAATTGTGGCGCTCCCTGCTGAAGTGAGGCAAACGACGGGCCGGATGAAATTGAGTTAACACTTGCCTTGGATAGGCAAAGGCATCCTTGAGCCTGTGGAAGAAGCATTTGCCTCAAATCGACATGGAAGTGTCTATAAGGACGATCTTCCTGCAATTATTGCAGGATTTTTTTCCCAGCTAACGCATGACTGAAAAGTCCGTGCTGAACTGAGTCATAAGTCCCGAGACAAAACCCGCCACCAATCATCGGGCGCCATGATGATGAGTCATCGCCCGCCAACCAATCAGCGTCCACCATCTCCCTCCACCCTCCTCAGTTTTCGCGCCAGCTCGTATCGATCGCATACCATCCACATTTTTTTATTTTTTTGTGCTTTTTTCTGTGCTATTATTTTCCACCATGGGTGATTGCGAGGCAAGTGACCAACCAGAGATACAGTCACCCTCTGGAGTACGAAGGAGGCCGAGAAACAAACGAAAGTGGAAGAAAAATGCAGCAAAAATAAATAGGAACTTAGGCCTTGAGTATACGTCTGCTTATACAGGGAGGAAAATACCAGAGCGAAAAGTGGGGCCTCCCTGTACCTGTGCTGCGAAATGTTATGATATTGAAAGTGCCTTGTGCGATATAAATAAGTGTGTGAAGCCAACACAAGTGTATATTCAGTTATTATTTTTACATATAAGTGTATGAAGCCAACACAAGTGTATATTCAGTTATTATGTTTACATATAATGTGGTAAAGTGTTTATCAATAAGTTCAAGTGCCTATTATACATAATGGGTTTAAGTGAATGGTCAGGGTCACATCAGTCTCGTCACTCAGCCTCTCAGCACTCATATCCCAGTATCTCCGCACTCATCTCCCAGTATCTCCGCACTCATCTCCCAGTATCTCCGCACTCATCTCCCAGTATCTCCGCACTCATCTCCCAGTATCTCCGCACTCATCTCCCAGTATCTCTGTACTGCACTCATCGCCCAGACTTCCTAACCAACAACAGTAAGTGAATACATTTTCATCGTGGTACAATAAATTAAAATATAATATATTATATTAATATTTGTACCACAAAACGTTACTATTACTATTACTATCATTATTTACATTATAATACCTATTATGTATTACGGTATTTTTTAAATGTACTGTATATTATTATCCTTGACTAACACATTTGTTCAGCTTAGGAAGGATACACTGTGGACGAGAGAGAGAGGGCAGCATAATACACAGTACCTTTTTAATTATTATAACCATTAAGTATTATTTTGTGTACGGTAATCTACTATTTTTGCTTGGGAAACAAATTATCATTATTACCATTATAGCTCCTATTGTGTATCACGTTTTTTTTAAATGTATATTATTTTCCAGACTAACACACTTTTTTCAGCTTAGGAAGGATGCACAGTGCGCGAGAGAGAGCAGCGTAATACACTTTACCTATCTTATTATTATAACCATTAAGTATTTTTGTGTAATATACTATTTTCATGGCAAACCAAAATCATTATTCAATTTGGAGAAAACAGCGTTTGACAGTTCGTAGCGAGGCAACCGTCCCCCTTACCGTCACCTGCCTCCCTCCCTCCCTGGTGGAGGGAGGGAGGCAAGTCTCGTGGGTTGAGAGGGAGCGCGGGAACTCTCAAACGCTGTTTTCTCATTTCTTTATGCTCTTCGTTTGCCTCACTTCAGCAGGGGGCGCCACAATTGTGGATTTCTAAATAGTCAACTATATTGTCTACTAGTATCCCTTTTGAGAGTTTTACTATGATAGAAGTAAAGCTAATTGGCCGATAATTCTTGGCACACTCGTGATCCCCTTTCTTAAAGATTGGGGTCACATTGGCCAGTTTCCAGTTGTCAGGGACTTCTCTATTTTCTAGTGATTTATTGAAGATGTCTGCCAAGAAGGGTGTGATTTCATCTCGCACTTCTCGTACAACTCGGGATAGAAATTTATCTGGGCTGGATGACTTGAACCTATATAACTTGTCTATTATGTTTGCTACCTACTCTGGGGTACATCTAATTCCGCTAAGAATTTCACCCTCAAGCAAAATCCTGGAATTGGCATGTGACTGGTATTTTCCCTTGTGAATACCGAGACAAAATAGTCGTTTAGGGGTTTATCTATATCAGTGTCAGAAGTTTGAAGTTGGCCTATTGGGTCCTGTAGAGGTCCAATGCTAATTTTGAATGGCTTCCTGCTGTCCACATAGGTGAAGAACTCTTTAGGACTCTCTTTGCAGGGGGCTGCAACCCTTAGTTCTTAATTCCACTTTGCTTACTTTATAAGATAGTCCATTCTTCTACACATATTTGTTGAAGGAATCTATATCACCTTGGTATTTTTTGTTTTGTTTTGGCCTTTCAGTATGCAACCTTTCTCTTTCTAATTGTTGAAGCTATGTCACTTGTGAACCCTTTTGGTTGGGTTGAACCTGATGTGTCAAGCTTAGTAGGACCAATGCAGCTTGTTGATCCATAAACTGCTGTTTGAATGAACACCAAATCGCATTAACATTCTCACCCTCAAGTCTGATCAGGGATAAGCTTCCCCAAAGGCCTTCAAAATTTGCACTACGGAGTCACAAGGCAAATCTTTGTAAGATAAATCACTCTTGATATTCTAGGTAGGTTCCGTGATTTCAGAGTAACTTGATATACACTCGATAAATTAACAACTCATTCTCTTAGCCTACATAAGATAAGGATTAGTGATAGAAAATACATAACCTCAAAAGTATATTATAAAATATATATATTACAAGTAATGAAAAAGAAACCCATAACATTTACACACATTCACACCATTCACCCAAATTCACACTACAAGACATTCGCATTATAAAGAAGGGTGCAGTGGTGAATATCTTAGGGTTAATTATTTTGTGGTCAATTAATTAACTTTCAAATAAGAATGACAACTTGAATGACAACTTTAGGTAGACTATGAGAGGGTCCTAAGGTAGGCCAATACTGCTAAGGTCTCCAGAGGGAATGCAAGGTAATGATGAATATAGAAGTCCCCCCCCCCCCCTCTTCACTGGTTGACTTGAACTCCTGGCTGTCCTAAGGCAGGACAATACGGCTTAGGTCTTAAGAGGGAATGCAAGAGAATGACGAATATAGAAGTCCCCCTTCACTGGTTGACTTGAACTCCTGACTGTCTGGGCACACACAGGCTGAGAAACTACAGTACAGCCCCGAGAACTATACGCGAGGGCTCACACAAGGCAACCTGGCGTCACCACACTGTACTTGTACGCCGATCCTGTGATCCTGGACCCGTCAACAGCTACAGGGCTCGAAGTGTAACCCAACGCTCTCCCTCATCCAAGTCGTACACTCGCCTCAGGCCGAACAGGACCAGCCCACACTCGCACACGGATGGATCCACTCGGTCAAAGCACCAGGTAGACCGAAACGGCCACATCAGGACCAGACTAAAGGTTAGATTCTTGACATAGATCATGGGCAAGATCCTGGTCAAAATTCATAAGTAAGAGCTCTGGTGGCAGACCCCCAGCACACACACGCTACACTGCTAGGAAGCAAAGAAAGAAAAACACTTAGAATTTACACCATAAAGACGTAAAGTATTATGATACTGACAAATATTATCACAGAAGAAAATCATCACTGTCAGACACCATCACTAATACTTCACTCTTAAGCAATTCACTATATGTAGCACAAACACTCACTAGTAGCTGGAAGAGACTGTAATCCTCGTGTGCTGGGAATGTACTGACTGACTGAATTAAGTCCTCCACCAAATCACCTCTCAATAATTCATAAAAGAGTCAAAACACATACTGAATCAACATTCGATACCCCAAACACCCACCTCAAAGAAAATTAAGAAATGAATTATAAACTGTCACGTACACTAACAAACCATCTATCTGAAACTCAAATGAATCAATCTACACTAGCGCGCATACCTGTACAGTATCACACAGTCTCGTAAAGCATCAAATCCAAAAATGAAACTCACCAACACATACACACGCACACACAACACTTGCTCTCATGAACGACGCCATCCATGATCAGACAGCCTAATTAGATTATTCACACCTATCAAAGCAATATGACATAATATTCCTGACAATACCCCCTCACCAACTATATTACATGGAATATAGATCAAAATCAGGTATTTAAGTATTGTTTTGATTGGAGGTGAATCATGACCTAGGATCTGCTAAGAAGGTCTGCAAAGACATTATCCTTACCCTTTATATACTCCACTCTGAAGACATAGGACTGAAGAACCAGGGCAAACCTCATTAACCTGTTGTTAGAATTCTGCATGTTTTAATATAGGTCAGTGGCTGATGATCAGTTTGCAGGATGAACTTCGTACCATACAAATACTTACGGAAGTGCTCTATACACCACACCACAGCTAAACTTTCACGCTCAATAGCTGCCTCCTGTAGAAGGGCAGCTCCCAGACCTTCACTGCTGGCATCAGTCCTGAGATAAAGTCTTTTCTAAGTTAGGTAGCCTCAGAATAGGCTGGTTAACCAGGGTTTTCTTCAGGGAATGGAACATTTCCTCTAGCTCAAGTGTCCATTGCAGTTTATTAGGACATCCTTTCCTAAGCATATCTGTTGTTGTTGTTGTTGTTGTTCCCCAAGCTGCCTGGCCGAACAGCCCCAAGGCCCCGAGCAATTCCAAGGCCATAACCGAGCGCCCCCACAGAACCCTCCCTGCCGACCACAATAAAGCCTGGGTGACCGAAGCCACTCGATGGCTGGGAGCTGAGGAGGGTGCGGAAACGCCCGGGAAACCAAAGCCCCACCCAGGGCCCTGTGCCCCTCAGCAATTATGAAGAGAAAGTTGAGGGGCAAGGGAAAAATGTGACGCTTTGGCTTCCAATCTTGGTAGATTGGGAGGTCAATCCACGGAAAAGACGCCGTCACTTGAGATCTAGAAAATATATAAGTTAAAGGAACAGTCAGAGTAAGCTATGGGTATGGCAGAGATCGCTCAGTTCTCACTCTGATAGACCAGCCCATCACCACATGACTAGAACCCAATCCTCTCAGCATCAGCTAGGAAAGGCCCTAGAAAGCCGCCTTTGGCGGGGGGATAGCTCCCCTATTTCAACCCCTTTCGGGGTCGGGCACCCGCCCGAGGACTAGCAAGATCTGCAAAATTGGGAACAAACTGGCTATAGAAGTTCATTGTACCCATGAAGGATCTCAGTTGTGACTTAGTAGCAGGTAAGGTTAACTATTGAATGGCCTTCACTCTATCCCCAAGGGGTGACAACTTATTCTCTCCCAAAGAATAGCCTAGACACTTGATGGTAGGAAACCCCAAGAAACACTTCTTCGATCCTACAGTCAATCCATGCTCTCTAAATCTAAGAAGCGCATTACTCAAGTGTTTAAGATGAGAATCCCAGTCTTTGCTATGAATCACAAGGTTGTCGAAATAGCAGGCAGTATTCTCAAGATCCTTAGTAACCTTCCTCATCAGCTTAATGAAAGTTGCACAAGCAGTCTTTAAACCAAAGGGCATACGAGTGAATTGCATTAATCCTTGTTTTGTAGCAAACTTAGTACATATCTTTGAATCAAGGTCCAAGGGAATTTGCCAGTAACCCTTATTCATATCTAATTCAGAGATATACTAGTCTTGTCATCAACAAAGTCAGAAAGGTAATTATCTCTGTGGGGCATAGGCTCTGCATCGAACACGGTTAAGTCATTCAAAGCCCTAAAATCAATGCACAACCTGTAAGAATCATTTCTCTTCACTAGCACAACAGGTGAACAGTATGGTGAGTCTGAAGGCTCTATAACTCCAAGATCCAGCATTCTTTGTACCTCATCATCAAATACTTTCTGGAGATGCTTAGGCATAGGGTAAGGTTTCTTACGGACTGGTACCTGAGAAGTTAGTCTGATACGATGCACTGCAGACTCTGTTCTACCTGGGATAGCTGATACAACATCTGTAAACTGATCCAGTATGGCCTCGAGGTCTGCTTTCTGGGACTCTGAAAGATCAGGATTGATATTAATTTCAGAGTTCTGACCAAGGTTGCAAAGAGGTATACTAGAATAGTCATCATTCTCCTCATCATCATTCGTCTCCACAATACCTGTAGCCACTGCATTACAGAAGAATTCTGGAGAAGAAACAACAGCATGGGAAACTACAGCAACATTATTACAACAGGGTCCTGATGTGGCGGCGTCTACGCCGTAGGACCACCTCCCGGAGCTGCCAACCGCGGATGGCTGCCGACCCTCCACGGCCAGAGGCAAGATCAACGACCAGTGGAGGATAACCGGATGCCGGCCGCGGGGAGCAGTTTCGGGAGCCAAACCATCACAACCATCCCCTGCCCCCTCCCTGGGGGCACGGGTCCTTGGAGCGGCTTCGGTCGCGCCGGGAATTTCCACACCTCTCAAACCACACACACACATCACACAGTTTTTCCTACACCGAGAAATGACTCTCCGGCTGTCATTTCTCGAAGACTTCTTCTAGCCGGAGACATTGAGAGCAACCCAGGATCTACATACACATACATATGTCCAACTTGCTCAAAACCCATCACTTCGAGTCGCCACACTAAGGGTTCAGTTCTCTGCAATTCATGCAGAAACTGGACCCACTTCACCTGTACAACACTTGCCTCCAAGAAACACTACACGAACACCTGGACCTGTTCCTCATGCCCCTCCCTCTGCCAGTCAAATCCCTCGCCTAAAACCCGTCCACCTCTCCTCCCCAACCCACCTAGCCTTCCCATATCATCCACTCCCCCCCTAAAACCCGTCCACCTCTCCTCCCTAACCCACCTAACCTTCCCATACCATCCACATCCTCAACTCAACACACCACACCCCATCCTAATCCATTCCAACCCCCATCTCCTGCTCCCCAATCCCCACCCTCACCTCACCCATCCCAACCTCCAGCCCCTCCCTCACCCCCACCCCATCCTCGTGCAGCAGCACCCAACATACATCGTGCACATAACATTAAAATTCTTCAATTGAACATAGATGGCAGCAACACAAAGAAACAAGAACTCTCACACTTCATCAAACAACACAACATACACATTGCCATCTTACAAGAAAAAAAACTCCGCACAACACAAAAAACACCCACATTTCATAATTTCACCACCATCAGACAAGACCGGGCTGTCGGCGGGGGCGGTGGACTCATCAACCTGGTACACAAAGAAATATCATACATAGTAACCAGTGTACAAACCAAATCCCTCCTCCCCCCAAATGATAACGCAACAGAAATACAATCAATTAAAATACGCACTGGCAACAATGCCAACATAACCATCATAAACACATACATCCCTCCCCAAACATCCCCTATAGTACCAAATGAATACAGACCACACTTACAACACATCACAAACACCCCACACACCCCACACATCATCCTGGGTGGTGACTTCAACGCCAAGACGTCGGCCTGGTTTGTCGACAACCCCGACACAGACAGAGGGCTGGTACTACAAAACCAAACCGATAACCTCATCATCCTTAACGACATCCATCAACATACCCATATTCCTCACCAAGCCCTCTATAACCCATCATCTCCAGACATCACCTTTTGCTCCCCAGAGCTCGCCCCCACAACATCCTGGAGGGTGATCAGAACCTTAGGCTCTGACCACCTCCCGATCATTATCACCACCAAAACCAAATCACCCCAGCTAGCCACAAACACACATACACCAATTATAAAAGAGCTAACTGGGAAGCATTCACACATGAGACAGAACATCACTTCACAACTTTAAACAGTACACCCATCACTAACATCAACAATGCTGTACACATACTCAATAAAACTATCCAAAACGCTGACAAGAAACACATTCCAAGAGGTAACAGAAAAAGACACAACCCCAACTTCACACCAGAAATTCAAAACCTCATCAGACAACGCGACATACTGAAACACTCCCCAGCACCCCACACACAAGACATCACACAACAAATTCAAACACTCAACACCCAAACTAACAACAAAATACAAGAACAACAAAAACTAAATTGGAATAACTTCCTACAAACACTCGATCACAAAACAAACCCCAAAAAACTCTACAAAACACTAAACAGCATCACACTTTCCAACAGCAACACAACACAATCACATGCTGCAATCACAACAACAGACTCTACTCCTTCATGTAAACAACAAGCAAACACTCTCATCAATCACTTCTCACATGTCAGCCACCTAAAACCTCACAAAGACGACCGACGTGTCATCCGACGTAAGAGACAATTCCCCACAGACCCTGACTATACACCCTTCACCAATCACCAGACAAAGCATATCATCAACAATCTCAAGCACTCACCCGCCTGTGGCCTAGACAACATAAGCAACATACACCTCAGACACCTGGGACCACAAGGCATACAAGCACTCACTAACATATCAAACTACAGCTATTCACACAACACAATACCAGACATTTGGAAGCATGGTATCATCATCACAATCCCCAAACCCAACAAAGACCCCACGCTACCCTCCTCGCACCGCCCCATCACACTCCTTTGCTCCCCCTCCAAAGTCATGGAAAGCCTAGTATTACAACTAATTACACCTGATCTACCCCTAGCTCCACCACAACATGGCTTTAGGCCACTGCACTCCACAAACACTCTTCTCACAGACCTTACACAAAGAGCTTTTGACGACATCAACTCAGCTAGACCACCACACAGATCACTATTAGCCACACTCGACATTAGTAAAGCCTTCGATGCCATCCCTAACAAACAAAATCTACAACACAAACATGCACAACAACACAAAAAGGTGGCTGGCCAACTTCCTAGCAGGCAAATGTGCACACGTATCTTTTGCCGGTCAGTCATCTAAAATCAGAAACTTTCCAAACGGAGTCCCACAAGGATCCGTCCTATCGCCCGCACTCTTCAATCTGTACATGCACGATATAACTACACCCAATACGCCCCACATAAACTTAGCCTCCTATGCAGATGACATAACACTCACATGCACACACCATGACCCAAAAAGAGCAACAGATCTCCTTCAACCCTATCTCAACACACTACATGGCTGGTGCACTACAAACAGACTTAATCTAGCCCCAGCCAAATCCACCGCAACCCTGCTCACAAGCTGGACAGGAGAACACGCATACATCCCTCAACTCACCATAAACAACACACCCCTAACACATACACACACACCCAAAATCCTAGGAGTAACATATGATACTCATATGACATTCAAACAGCACACCACAAACATTAAAAAGAAACTGACACCCAGACTTAACGCCCTCAGGTCACTTGCTCACACAAAATTTGGACACAACAAAGAAACTACCACCACAGTATATAAACAATACATAAGATCAGTGATGGAATACGCAAGCCCAGCCTGGGCTTCTAACCTAGCTGAAACACATCATAAGACCTTACAGACTATTCAAAACAAAGCCTTGAAGATCATTACAGGCTGCACAGCTACTGCACCCACAGATCACCTACATCAAGAAACCAAAATCCTCAAAGTCAAAGACCATCTGGACATGAGAGGCACTCAATTCCGGGCAGAAGCCTCCACGAACCAAGACCACCCACTAAACTACATGGCAACACACCCACAGACACCAAGAAATATCAAAACAACACCCAGCACACGGTATCACACACAATTATTGTCCTCTCTCCCTCCCTGCCCACCCCGAACCAATTTCCAGAAGCACATCCATACTCATATCTCTCACTGATCCATCCACTCACTCACAGACAACACGCAGCTGCATGCACGACCTCCCGAAATCCATCCTTCCGAATCCTCCCTTCCTCGCGAGGACAGAGTCCACCTGGCCAGGCTGAGATGCGGACACCATCCAGCTCTCCTGAGCTATCAGAAGAGACTGGATGACTCCGTTGTCGACGCCTGCCCGGGATGAAACACAGCACCCCATACCATTAAACACATCATAGAAGACTGCATTTCACACAACCACTTATGCCAACAACACAATCTACACTCAATGAGAGCTCTGTGGGAAAGCCCGATCGTGGCCATGGCCTTCCTCAGGGACTCGGGGCTATTTGGCCAGGCAGCTTAGGGAACAACAACAACAACAACAACAGCAACATTATTATCATCCTTCGGTCTCCTGTAAAACCTCTTGAGCATGTTGATGTGATACACCTGGATTTACCCCTCACATCAATGACATAATCAACATTGTTCTTTACCTGTAGCACAGCATCGGGACCTTTCCATTGCATCAACAGTTTGTTATTATTAGTAGGCAGCAGCAACAGTACCTCATCACCAACCTTCAGCTTCCTCGGCTTACACTTCCGGTCAAAGTACATCTTATATTGATCACTACTAGCTTCAGAGTGGGTGACTACCAACTCTGCCGACTTCTCCAACCTGTTTCTTAAATCAAGGACATGATGGTAAGAATTTCTAATCTCCTCGTCAAGCTGTTTGTTAGCCCAAAGTTCATGCAATATGCTCAATGGACCTCTCACGTTCCTGCCATAGAGAAGGTCAAAGGGTGAAAATTTGAGAGAATCATTAGGTACAGTCGTCTCCATAAGAAGTTTCACAGGGTACTCCCCCCATCCACCCTCCCAGGGAGGAAGGGATTATTTGGTAATGTTGGTATTCCTACACAAACTACCGGAATCCCCCACTCTCCAATTTCTTCCCTCCCTTTACCCCCAACACTTTCTCTCTCGCTCCCCCACTCACACCCTAAACACCCGGATACCTAAATGAGAAAGCAAACTATTCGATGAATGGCACTCAGCTTAAGAATATAAACAGAAAAACCGATCTGGGAGTAAAAATATCGAGTAATCTAAAACCGAGTCAACAATGTTCAGAAGTTGTTAAGAAGGCAAACAAAATAATTGGCTTTATAGGCAGGTCATTTGAGCATAAATCCAAAGACGTTATCCTAACCCTTTACAATTCCTTAGTCCGCCCTCTTCTGGAATACTGAATTCAATGCTGGTGCCCTTATTACCAAAAAGACATAAACAAGCTAGAACGAGTTCAATGTAGAGTTACCAAAATGATACCTAGCCTAAAGAACAAACCATACGAAGAGCGTCTTAGAGAATTAAATCTATTTCCTTTAACCCAGCTCAGATTAAGAGGTGACTTAATTCAAGTGTTCAAAATCATCAAAGGCATCGACAATATGAACTGTAGTAAGTACTTCACTATCGACCAATCTAATTACACGCGAGGAAACAGTTGCAAAATTATTGGTAAACCTTTTAACTCACACGAATCTAAGAATTTCTTCTTCAATCGAGTTGTCAACTTGTGGAATGGGCTTCCCCGAGACGTTATAGACTGCAGCACCGTTGATTCATTTAAACTCCGCCTAGACAAATATCTCGCATCAAACCCGCGACTGACTGCATTTGTAAATGAATAACTTTATTTTATCCTCCCTTCAGTTACTAACCCATATGTCCCCTACTAACTTCCTAGTCCTGCCACGGACATTAGTTCCAGGGCAGTAGTTCCCTTTCCAATGTTCCCTTACCCACTCTAAACCACTGTTTGGACACTTGATCCTCAGTGTTTTGGAGGACAAGCAGCCTAGAAGGGTCACTAGACCTGTTGTTGCTTGATTTCCTTTGTACTCCTTCCTTTGTACCCTTCATGTAGCGTTCTTTACCCTTAGCGGGTTTTTGTTGTTTACGTGTTTTATTGTAAATCTTGCAAAATTTATTTACACGTGACCATAAATACCCCTTCTTTCTCTTTAAACACTTTAAAACCTTCCACTACAGCCAGGCTATCATTAGAAGAAATTACTCAGGTTAGGAAGGACCTTTACGAATCAAAGGTGTAAACGCGAAGTCAGGTATCCCTCTGACTCTCACATGTGCTTCCTAACTTGAATTAATTCGGTTAGTGATGGCCAACATGAAATCCATAAAGGCATCGTCTTATTGAAGAGGTTTATTTTTATTGCATGTATCCAAGTGTGAAGATGAATAATTACAAACACGTCTTTTGGCTTAAATGTATTCTGTAGTATACTAAATTTCCAATACACAATTAAAATGTCTTGTGCATGATTAATACAGTTACACAATTTTAGTTAATTGGAATAAACATACATACAATACAACAGCATACCGGTTGTGATATCATCTTTTGCAAACAATAGACAACAATAATTCAAGCACACCCACATACACAGCTATATATACAGAAGGTAAATACACAGAAATATAAACCGAGAGTTATATAGACAATACAGAAATAGGATATAAATATTTAAATTTTAATGTTGAAATTGAGTGATTGGTACTAAGTCACAAATATTGACTGTTAGTTAAATAATCAAAGACATGGTAAGCTATTGATAGACAGATATTGTAAGAAGTAATTGTATATAAAACATATAAGCAAACTAATATGGAAATATACAAATGAACGATTGGGTCATATAAAGCAAATCTCTTGTAGATCCAATTCATAGTTTCCAATGCATTTTGAGGAAAATACAGCACTTGATCATTATACCAAATAAAATAAAACTGATGGTAATCATGCGAAACCATTAGTACAGATTTACTAATAATTCGGTAATTCCTTATTGTCCCCTTTATAAACTCCCTTATAGGACTTATCGATCATACTTTATACGCTCTAACTCCGTGTTTTATATTTATAAATGTAAACCGCGCATGTTTAGCCTTTACTTACTGAATATGAGAAGTATCCAATGTCGCTAATAGTTTCGTCATAATTCTTTGGACTGAAATTTGCTAATTCATAATAAACATATAAATATATAAAGATGAAAAGTAAATTATAACCTTGTAAAAAGCAGTCTTAAATAAACTAAGGACAATGCCGGATACGTGTCTTCAATTAATGGGGGAGGTGGGGGGAGGAGACTATAAGCATAATAATTATGACTAAACATAATTTTTTTTTTTTTTTTTTTTTTTTCTATATTCCAACTACTCCTTCTCGGGCATAGGCTGAGAGCCTGTACATTCCACCGCTCAACACGGTGAAGCCCGTGAGGTCTTGTTCCAGTCTGGAGAGTGAGACATGCGAAGCATCCATCATGGCTCGAAGCAGCTCCATTTCTGAAGCGGCTGGTTGCTTCGCTCAAGTGCTTCACTGTCTCACCCTCCAGACTCAGACCCTCACTCTCAGAACGCCACCTATTGAGCAGTGAACTCACTAGGCATTGTCCCCCTGTAACATATTTTGAATATGGGAATATTCATACAGTGTTATTTAATCAGGGAACAATGAGGGTATTTTTTTGGCATTTCGGTGGGCTTTGTGGTAATGGCACTGATACTAGGTACAGCACAAATTCAATCCCAATAATATCTTCCAATTGACATATCGGGATTTGAACCCGGGTCCACTGGATTACCAATCCAGTGGCATGACCACTCCACCACACCTCCCCTTAGATGCATTTAAGCAGGTCATGCATACTAAAGTGCACAATAGGCAGTAAAGCTTACATAGGCAAATAGCTAACCACACATACCAAACCAATAATAGGGTATATTAGATATGACAATATTGGAAGTCCCTAAGGCCAGGATAATAGGTCGGAAAAGAAACTTAAAACAAGCTAGTGAAAACGAATTGGAGTGAAGTAAATTATCATTTAATAAACGAGGCAACTCATGAGATTGGATGAAGAAGAGAAACGCACAAGACAAAGGAAAAACATAATTACAGAAACTATCGTAAGGCAAACCAATGGACAGACAAGAATAAGGACGAGTAGTAAAACATATGAAGACATTTACATAAAAAAATGAGGAAATGTTACGCGAAAAGATTACAAGAGTCGTAAATTATCAATAATAATAAATATTGTGGCCTGCTAATAATGTAATAAACCGATAAACGGGTAGAACAGCTCAGAAGAAAGTCCATTACATAACTAAGAAAAATAACTAGAGGGCACTCTCGGGAGAGCGCATACCTCCCGGGCCGCCGCTTGGCTGAGGTTATGGGGGGGGGGCGCTCTACCATGTACCTTGATGTTAATAACTTCGTCAGTGGCGCATATCCAACTGTGCCACCAAATTTCGAGAACATTGCTGTTGAATAACATTGTGCACCGCCTATGCTGGCAGAGGTATGCACTCTACCGATCACCTCTTAACTGAATCACTTCTTAACTGCGGTGCATCCTATCCGGCCACCAAATTCGGAGAACATCAGTTTCATAACTTTTGAGAACTGGTTTTCCATGCAGACAAACAAAACAGACAGACACAAGGCAAAACATACCTACCGAGCTTCGTTGGATGGAGATACAGATCCAAGGGGTGGTCATTCATAGAACGAAGTCTTCAGGTGGGCAGTGGAAAAAGCCTGATTGACTTAGTTGAAAAACCACAACAAATGTTTTGGGATAGATTAATTATGTAAGCGAAGGAATTAATAAGATGAACACGGATAGCTGAAATGTTTAACAGTTGTTTATTTAAATGCTTTCATCACTGCTACTAAGTGGATATTTTTGTATCTCATACTTTCAAATTCATATGCTTAGGAACTTCGTATTCGGACTACGGATATGAGGAATCCTTATATTCGAATGTAATTCTATCACCAAAGGGGTTAATTACATTCGCCTTTAAATCTACTAACTTCGACAAGACAAATGTCCGTTGGGCTGAAGTATAATTTATTGGTATGTATTCATCCTTTCTCATTCTTGGATGTCAATTATATTTTTACTTAACTACGATTTGTTTTTCATAACTGGGTAACAAAGCGCTTGCTGTTCGCATTTTGGTGTCGTGAATAAGTGCCATGCTATACTTTCTTTATAATCGTGCAGTGATCACTAACTATGTAGTCAGGTTCGCGTGTCATGCCGTGGGAATTGGCGGGGCCAAAGCGATTTTATTATTTAAATTCCCCTCTATAGAGGGTCTAATAACAAAAACTTGGGTGGCATTTAACTTTGTTGTGAATTTGTTATACACCTTATAGATGGCATTAAACAATAAAAATCGCTTTTGGCACGCAATTCCCACGGTCCTGACACGTGAACACCTGACTATTATTTGGCATATACTTTGATATTTACATGATATGATTGTGTCTGTTTTAAATTATATATTAAAAAAAAACGACAAATGGATGTACAACCTGTAATAGTCATGCCATGACTCATAGCCTGATACAAATCAGGCTTATAATATACTTTTCTGTGATCATGACACTTCATACACCCTTACCACCATAATTACACCACTCAACATCTAGTTGAATATGAAGCCTGCCATCAGGACTATTCTTCAGAAGATTCCTATTCGATGCTTTTTAGGACTTTAGTACTTTCTTAATATAGTAATGACAGCTTCTTTTTTTAGAGTAACTTTAATTATCCTTCTCTTTGTTTGCATTAAATCAGTCCCAGTTTGTTTATTAAGCGCGCTATCTTTTTTTCCTTGGATACTTATTACGTAATGGCATGTTGTTTGTGAATCAGCGCTAGTCAGAGATCATCAGCCGTAGTAGGGTAGGCAATTTATACCGGTTAGAGATACCCCGCTATCGCAGATTTAACTCTGGAGGGTCCTAGGTTTTTTGTGGCGCCGTCATTAAATTCGATGGGTTGTATCTAGTGTTCCGTTGGCGGCTGTGAGGCCTTCTAGTCCAATGATTAATCCCCCTTGTTTAATAACGATCCCGTCGTAACATCCAACCTACTTGTGCTTAATACCTTAGTACATTTCATCTGGATATTTGACTAGACCATGCCCCCTTTCTGACGTCATCCCCGTTGTTCTGTTATAGTGTCAAGACTTGGCTGCGTCGGCATATGGTATTTTGGTATAACAGATGATATCTTCACCCAATTTATACATTTCTTTATAATTCCCCATTAAAAGCAATATTTAGAGCGACTTGTTTTTTGCTCCGGTCTGCTGCTGAAGTTGCAGCCTCTCCGGGGGATCTGGACTGGAATCTTGAACTGGGGACCCCCAATGGGCTGGATAGCTGACTATGTCTCCGGTACGATCTAGATTGTGTGGATTTTACTGTTCCGTTTTATTGTAACTATGTTTGAAATGACCTTCTGTGTCTGGGCTCTGAGTCTTGAGTCGTCCCCCCCATAAAACACAACAAATGGTGGGCTGGTATAAATGGTTGTAAAAATAGTTAGTAAAAATGAATTCATATAACGATCCACACGCTAAATTTAAACGACACAGCCGATGGTGATCACGTCATCAGTGGACAGTGGGTGGTTTTAGTCCAGATATCGAACAATGAAGGGTACTTTATTAATTTTATATTTCTATACTTTTTTAAATTCAGGTATGGGACAGTCTCCTAGGCTCTTGTTCACCTGTGTTTGAGGAACCTCGGGACCCTTTCCTTCAAAACCTGCATGCAGGTGGGTGGACCCAGGTGCTCTGTGTGCCACATTACCCCGACCCTGATAAAGTGAGGCTGTGGCCCACTTCCAGACCCGCTTCAGTCAGGAATCTTCATTCCAGCACGAACTTGAAGCCCTGATAATGTCCAGGTGTCCATGGTACTCTTCCGTATACGGACGGGACTGACGCCTGAAGTAAGGGGTTACTCGATGTCCTCCCAAGATACCCCCAGCACCACCGAACAAAGTGCCTATATGCCTGCATACCTGTACGCCTGAAATAAATCACAATTTGTCTTGATACCTAATGATTAGTGCGCAGAATTTTAGGTGGTGAGTATCCTAGGTGCGAGTCCTTGATCACCTATATTCATTAAGTTTCATTAATTTCTTAATTAGGTAGATTTTTTATGTTAATTGGTGTTGGACTATATATCATCTTATGGATTATGTATGTGTGACAAGGGAAAGATTGTGTTAGACTGATAGATGTGCAATGTGCTGGGATGAGGCCTGATCATTATCTATTGAATGGAGAGTGAAGAAATAGAGAAGAATGGGATGAATAGATAACAGTTTTTTAAGGAATGGGGAACAAGCGCAGAGCATTATGTGGACAACGGTAAGTGAATGGCATATGTATCAGGAAGGGGCGAGTGGTTGAATTCTACTGTGAGAAGGCAGTTAACAACGAAGAGACTGGTTTGAGAGGGTTTTACGGGATGGAAATGGAGTGGGGTCAAAGATTGGGAGATTTTGAGGGACGTCAGAAGATGTTCTGGAAGGAGATAATGAGTAAGGCAAGGAGAACAACATAGGGAAGGTCCGGCGCAAGATGCGCAAATGGAGAGTTATTAGTTGAAGGTACGTTTAATGATGAAACGATGTGGTTAGTAGGGGGTACTGTATTTTGAGTCCTTCCGCTAAATGTAACGACGGAAGAGGCAGTGATTGGAGCAGTGGGTGGTTGATGCATGGGAAGATATAGAGAGTATTGAGACAGCAGTAAATGGTGATTAATAGTTATGAATGAAGATGCTTTGACTGAATAGATGAGTGCTGAAACGTGGTTTAAGGATTGGGGTTTGGTGCCACATGGATTAAATATAATTGATGGTATGTCCAATGCACTGTAGCCTACACTTTGTCACTTGTGACGTTAACCACTCTGTTAGAACCGCATGGCTTGTCCTACAGTGACTCGCTCGATCGCCAGCGCAGTGGATGGGGCTACAGTTTGTGTATTAGAGGGTGCTTTATTTCATATGAAAGCTTGTGTCATGGGCAGTCCAGAAAGGGGCTCGTGTTTTCAACCCATGTCAAGGCTTTCTATAGTTTATTGTAAAGTATGTGTTTTATCAGTAACTAGTAATAGATGGGATCGGGGGGAGAGAGAGAGAGTTAGAACAGAGTGAGAGGGAGCGCGTAGTGTTTTTGTCCCGCTTCGATGACGTCACGGCTGGCTGCCCCTCGTTCGCGTGGTTGGTGGAGAGAGGTCCTTACCATGCTGTCAAGCTCTCTTGCTCGTGGTTAGAGATCTTGTAACCGCTTTTTTCCCACGCGGCTCGGGCTTGGTGCGAGTATACTACAGTTACTCGCCACTCTCTCCCTCCGATCTGGTTTCTAGAACACACCCATCTTTTTTTCCCTTGCTATCTGTTCCCGCTCCGTACCTGAGAATCTTTTCCTCTGGCTAACTCTCGCATTTTCCCTATCTTTCACCACCTTTTATTAATATTATGCCCCCTCTGGGTCTAGTCGGTGGCAAAATCAGCTTCATGCTGGCCCGTTGTATTGTGTTTTTAAGGTCTGATATAAGCCTATGTTCTGGTTAGTTGTTAAGATAAGGTGGATCACGAAGCATTGGGTTGGCTTTCATATTGTTTAGTACTGCTGCCTTTAATTATTAGTGTTCTGCTGGATTCGATAAGGCTAGACTAGGAGTCTGATATGATAGGGTATTATTTCCTATGAGTGCTGTCTTTAGTTACAAGCTGCACGACATAACCTGAGAACTGGAGTTGATTGAGGTAATTCTAGTCTGGGTGCATTTGAGAATAGAGCATGCCACGAATGAGGGCTTTTTTGCCTATACCATTCTGCACTGTTCTAGTCTCGGATGTTTGTCTTTGAGGTACACCAAGAGAACGCTTAATACTTCGGGATTAAGGTTTCTCAAGAGAGCTACCCTTCCCTATCCCGTAATATTTGACGCACAGACTTGAGATTTTGGCACTAGGCCTATGCGGCATGCCATGCGGCACCAATTATCCTCGTATCATTGACTCTAGCTAGACGTTATCACTCATAGTAGACATTAAGTATATTAACCTAATTACTCTTTTTATGCAATACCCATTTATGATTACCCAAGCATTTTTCGCAGCCTAGTTTGATGTATTGAGACACAAACGACTTAGGCTCTTTTTGTTGATAGGAAATCTGCATTGTCGTGGCGACTTTTAATTATTGGTTGTATTGTTTAGGATATTCTTGGGCTCCGACGGCCATTAATATATTCTGCCTTTTTGTGTGCCTAGCCTGCCCGCGCATTGTTCCGCTGCCTGCCTTTTTGGTTCCCATTTTTTCGCGATACGAGCATCTTTATAGCATCTCAACATTTAAAGACGATTCCTTGTTTAGTGTTGAAGGACTTTCAGGTGCACTTTCTTTCACTGCAGGAGTGCCTGACATTTAAATTGATTAAAGTAACGTAAGCTGTAACTTCGCTTACCACCTTACTTTGCATACCATAACCAAGCCCCTTCGTTTATAGGTAGTAATAGGCTATTTTCACATAGCAGTAAGCCTAGAGTACCCGCCCATTTATTTAGAGTTTGTTAGCCTATTATTAGCACTAGGAACTCTGTAGAGTATTTGTGTTCTTTTTTCCAACTGGGAATATACATCAGAGGTTGGCGCTAAGCGCTTGTCCGTTGTTACCTTTTATGCCAGTACTAAGTCCAAGGAATAAGAGCCCTGATATATTTTGACCCCCAGTCGTAAACAATGGCGACCTGACCTAGGTTTTGTGTTGACCTAACATTTATTAGCCGGGAACCTTTGTTGTTTTGGAGCTCTTTTGCGGGGATCAGACAAGAAGAATTTGTTTTTCCGCAACATAGTATAGCCCTTGAGTATTTCCTAGAATTTTTGTGTGGTATATTGAGGTATAAGAGTTTGGGGTACTTTCCTTTTCTGAATATTGTTGTGAGAAATTTTTGTCGCATCAATGTCTTATACCGGGTCAGAGAAGAATGGAGACCCAGTACGCTATGTTCGAGACTGAGGAACAGCAGCTATGATGAAAGTGTTAATCGTGTGAACTTTGGAGGAGGCTGCTAGGATATTTTTGCAATGGCCTGTTACTGCCGCGCGGTTTGAGGGTATGGATCGCTACAGTTCTTCAATGCCTTGACACAGCTATCGGTCATGCGGTTACTAGACGGCATGACCAGGGATTAACTTGATAACGTTTGTACTGGGCAGGGTGACTGGATGAGCGAGATGGGTTGAGTGCTCAGAGCCCTTCGGCCGATGCTTCCCCTACACTCGACTCCCAGCCATCCCCGTAGTTTGCCGCGCCCCGGGTACGCTTCCACAGTTGGGTGGTGACTGGCGGGGTCGGTTGCCCCTGGGGGGACCACCGGTAAGTTCAATCAGTGTAGCACGTTCACCGCCTCAAGGGTTAACTCCAGAATTATTGCTGCACAGCTCGAATTAGCTAAGATCCGAAGAGAGAAAGGCTATCAGAGCTTCAGCTTCAGCAGCAATAGAATTAGCCCGATAGAGAGAGCGCAAAACTAGCAGTCATGAGCACATAGAGCTCGCAAAAATCCAAGCTGATTTAGAGTCGACTAAGTACTGGTGCCGACAGGGACGTAGAGAAGTCGCGCGTAGAGACAACGAAACCGCGACTTGGGGCTGGTAACGGCTGGTAAACCGTGCTCATGATCAGTCTCTCTCGCACTTATTGAAACTGGGTCCGGTGTTTGATGAGAGTGGTGTAACAGAATTTTTCACACGCTTTGAGAAGAATTGCCAGGAACACCCGTGGCCAGAGAATAAATGGGCAGCACTTGGTATCCTCTAGATTAATAGGCAAGGGTCTTAACGCCTACCGATGCGGTACCTTTGGATTTATGTCTTGTGGACGAGGATCTCAAGGAGGCTGTCCTGAGGGCTTAACGAACTGCCACCATAAACTTACCGTTTGAAGTTCTGGGGTGTAACTAAGGGAAGAGATAGCACCTTTTTGGAACAACCGCCCGGGACTTGTCCCGATGCTATGGGGAACGGGCTCCGGATCTGAGGAAGGTAACAACGTTTGATTTTGGAGTTCCCGTTAATGAAGGTATGTAGCAGTTCTTTAAGAGCACGGGCGGTGAATCTAACTTTGAATTTAAAGGAGAAAACCCCAAGAACTCTAGTAGAAGCAGCAGAAATGGCTGATCTACGGCTGTCGTTGAGTCGGGGTTGCGGATCCTCACAGAAGTTACGATGCAAGTGCTAGGGACCGTTATCCTCCCCCTCCCCGTAAGCAATGACACATTTAAACCCAAAGAGCAATGAAACTAAAACCGGAGCCAAACCTATACCACCACACCGTATGTTAGCAGTCAGGTGCCTTTTACCTCACAGTATACAGCCGACAACCGAAATTTATGTGTTTTAGGTGCCACTCCAGGAGGGTCATAATGCAAATTAGTGTCCCTAGTCGACCCTCCTCTGGCAGCCGTGTCTTTGCCTCACGGCATCGGAGTGTTCAAGATGACATCGGAGTTTGTTAGAGGCATTTCTTCCGAGGTAACTACACTGCCAGTGCTAAATGATCCGGAAAAATGCTTATTCCCTGTCCGTGATGCCTTTAGTGACCACAGGGGACTCGTTTGGTGTGGAGTTGGTGGGGTAGAAGATCATGAGTTGAGAATTTTGCGTGACACTGGGGCAGCGCACACACTGTTGGGCAATTTCACTGTAAAACCTGTCAATACGGCGCGGGTGGTTGTGGTTTCGGGAGTTAATGCGACAAGGTCCTACCCGCTTGTCAGAATGAAGATGGAAGGTGATGGTGTGACTCTTGTACCCTTGATGTAGGAATTGTGGAGAAGTTACCGGTTGGGGGCGTCGTGCCTACCTTCCTCTGCACCGCCTTTGCGGGGCCTACTTCTGAGGGCTCCACCCCTTGGTCGTTGCCGAGAAGCCGGCCGACGTGATTAGGGAGCAGCAGGAGTGGGTTGAGAAGTTTCCGGTGCAGCCTATGGCGTTGGTTGTCACCGGAGATCCTGCATTCCAGGGAGTCACTTTCTGGTCACCAATCTTTAAGATCAGCGGAGGAAGGGTACCGAGAAGGGGTTTGAAGTTGATTGCGGTTTGAGATTTTAGTAATCCACGGACCATCTCGGGGACTCATTATTAGGACCTACATTTCGAGTCATATAGACCCAGTCAACTGTTCCTGAAGGGGCAGAGGATGGCCATCATAAAAGACGCGAGAGTTGAAGGAGGACAGTGATGCACCGTCCGGAGATGTAGCAACAAGGTACCCTGACGCGTACCCCTATGAGAAATGGGTCGGCGAAAACGGTGGTTCCGAAGCTTGCTAGGGTATTTTTCCCGGTATGGCTTCCCGCAGGGGATTCAGTCATTCCCAGGACCCCACTTCACTTCTGATCCTCTTTGTACAAGCCATGCCGGCAGCATTGGATTGTTTGGGTTGTGTCATCTGCAATATCATCCGGAGAGGCCAGGGTGTATATAGCGATGGCACTCAGCCGTGAAATCTGTTGCTTCGTTGTTGTTGCTGTTGAGAGTGGGAGGGATTGGTATCTTGGCCTTCCCATGTGTTTGTTGTTTGCGTTGTGGGAGGTACCTGGGGAGCGTTTGGGATTCAGCCCTAATGAGCTCGTCTTTGCACACCCGTGTCAGAGGGCCTCTCCATAGGTTTGAAGAAGTATGGGAGGGCGCAGAAAAACCTTGTTCTATGCTCAAGGGTGTCCTCAACAGTCGAGAACGGATGTTGCGCAGTCCTGGAGTTCGGCTGGCCGTAATTTGACTAGCTCTCAGGCCTCCTCAGGAAGGACCAGTACGACCTCAAGGTTTGAACTCAGGGAGTTTCACGTGGGTCATGAGGTGTTGAATTCTACTGCCCCCTTGTAGGTCACCCCTTATCCACGAATTACGCTGGTCCCTTATAGGGTGGTGGAGTAGCTATCGACCCTGGGTTACTTGGTAGCCCCAGCTCCAGACAGACAGAAGCGCAATCAGTTTATGTCATTATAATCCCGTGAAGGAGTATGGGAGGCACCCCCCTGATCCTCTCACTTGTGCCTGTGATGACGTTTATTCAGTCAGGGTGGAGAAAGATAACGGTACAGTCAAGCTCAGGTTGAGGATAACTGGAAGGATCGAAGTTCAATTCGGCGACTGAGTGTTGGAACGTGTTTTATGGAAGTAAAACACCTGTTGTGCATCTCACTCCGCATCCTCCGGGCCCCTGACTTTAGCCTACCTTTCCAACTAGCAACGGAGGGCTAGTGGTGTGGGGGCTGTTGCCAGTCCTTGTGGAAAAGGACGATGATGGGCTGGAGCATCCTGTTAGTTCTTTGCTCGGATAAGTACAAATCGGCCCATGGAGCTGCTCTGTTGTTCAAGGAGGAGCTGCTGGCGGTTTGTACTTGCTCTGCGGCATTTTGAGGTCTATGTTCCAGCCTATTGGTCCGGTTCCGTGTGTAGTTTACCCAGATCATCACCCTCTCAATTTAACTTGGACCAGTTTCACCATCGGAATATGCGGCTGCACAGAGTGGTCACTAAGGTTATTGGTATATAACCTAGGACATACGCCATATTGCCGGTTTTGTGACACTGTGGTTACAGATGGTACGTTCAAGGGTATATGATCCGGGGTAGATTGACACACGGGTAGCCTCCTGCTTTAGTTTGAATAGTATTTTGCGCTTGGTGCTTGTTGGCTCGCGGTTGTTAGCCCAGCGTATGGGGTCGTAATGCAGGAGATTTGACGCTTTGTGGTATAGAAGAAAACACTAGGCTTGCCCCTATAGTGCATCCGAAATAAACAACTTATAAACATACAAATCCATAAAAACTCTTTCTTTGATAGTTGAATTTGTTTAGTATGTTAGGCTAAATTCTGAGTTGCACGTCCTTTCATAATGCTGGGCTAGATAAACTCGCTCTTGAGGAGTAAACATAACTACATATAATTTCAACCTAGTGTGTTTGGGGAGCGGGTTATATTCTTAAAAAAAAATTTGTTGAAGAACTGTGCCAGATACTTTTACTGCCGCTGGGTGATGGGTATTGGAGATATCCATGGTTTCTAACCATCAGAATTTTTTGTGAGCCTTGGGGCCTCTGAGCAAAATCTTGGGGGGGGTGTGACGTTAACCACTTTCTGTTATAACCGCATGGCTTGTCCTACAGTGACTCGCTAGGATCGCCAGGGGAGTGGATGGGGCTACAGTTTATGTATTAGAGGGTGCTTTATTTCATATGAAAGCTGTGTCTTGGGCAGTCCAGAAAGGCTCTTTGTTTTCACCCATGTCAAGGCTTTATATATTTAATTGTAAAGTATATGTTTTATCATTAACTAGTAATGATGGGATCTGGGAGAGAGAGAGAGAGAGTAGAACAGAGTGAGAGGGAGCGCGCAGTGTTTTTGTCCCGCTCGATGACGTCACGGCTGGCTGCCTCGTGGGGGTTGGTTGAGAGAGGTCCTTACCATGCTGCTAGCTCCCTTGCTAGTGGCTAGAGGACTTGTAACCGCTTTTTTTCCCACGCGGCTCGAGCTAGTGCGAGTATATATACAGTTCCTCGCCACTCTCTCCCTCAGATCTGGTTTCTAGAACGCATTCATCTTTATCCCTTGCTACCTGTCTCCCGCTCTGCACCTGAGAATCTTTTCCTCTGCCTACCTTTTTTTCATATCTTTCACCACCTTTTATTAATATTATACCCCCTCTGGTTAACTCTGCAAAATCAGCTTCATGCTGGCCAGTTGTATTGTGCGTTAAGGTCTGATATAACCTATGTATGTTAGTTGTTAAGATAAGTTGATCACGAAGCATTGGTTGGCATTCATATTGTTTAGTACCGCTTCCTATAATTATTAGTGTTCTGCTGGATTAGATAATGCTAGACTAGGATCTGATATATAAGGTATTGTTTCCTATGAGTGCTGGCTTTAGTTAAAAGCTGCACGACATACCTGAGAACTGGAGTTGATTGAGTAAATTCTAGTCTGTGTGCCATTGAGAGTAGAGCATGCACGAATGAGGGCTTTTTGCCTATACCATTCTGCACTGTTCTTAAGCTCGTTGTTTGTCTTTGAGGTACGCCAGGAGAACGCTTAATACTTCGGTATTAAGGTTTCTCAAGAGAGCTACCCTTCCCTATAACGTAATATTTGACGCACAGACTTGAGATTTGCACTAGGCTATGCGGCATGCCATGCGCACCAGTATCTCGTATCATTGACTCTAGCTAGACTTTATCAGTCACAGTAGACATTAAGTATATTAACCAATTACTCTTTTTATGCATACCCTTTTATGATTACACAAGCATTTCGCAGCCTAGTTTGATGTATTGAGACACAAACGACTTAGGCTCTTTTTGTTGATAAGAATACTGCATTGTCGTGGCGATTATTATTGTTGTAGTGTTTAGGATATTCTTGGCCCCGACGGCATTATATATTCTGCCTTTTGTGTGCATAGCCTGCACGAGCATTGTTCCGCTGCCTGCCTTTTTGGGTTCCATTTCCGATACGAGCATCTTTATAGCATCTAACATTTAAAGAAGATTCCTTGTTAGTGTTGAAGGACTTTAGTGCACTTCTTTCATGCAGGAGTGCCTGACATTTATTGATTAAAGTAACGTAAGCTGTAACTTCTCTTACCACCTTACTTTGCATACCATAACCAAGCACCTTCGGTTATAGGTAGTAATAGGCTGTTTTCACATAACATTAAGCCTAGAGTAGACGCACATTTATTGAGAGTTTGATAGCCTATTATTGCATATAGAACTCTGTAGAGTATTTGTGTTCTTTGTTCACTGGGAATATACATCAGAGGTGGAGCTAGCGCTTTCCGTTGTAACATTTATGCCATTACTAGTCCAATGAATAAGAGCCCTGATATTTTAACCCCAGTCGTAACAACGCGAACAACAACGCCAATCGCAAATGTAAACATGACGGAGGCGGGCGGACGTCTGCAGCGGTTTGTTCCCGTCTATTTTGATGCCAAGGATACAATAATTTTTGTAGGGGTGTGCTTTGCCACCCCCCATGTCATGTCATTGTCAATTGCCAGCAGGGGCAAATAGACAAATACACCAAAAATTGGAGTGTGGGGTCTTGGCAGCCCCCCCAATATAATGCCTACTGTATAGGTTAGGGAAGGTTGTTAGGTTATGTTAGGCTAATATCCTTTCAAAGGGGTATAGGCCTAGTAACACTAGGAAGCCTGTGGGGCAGCCCCCACCCATAATAGCCTGCTAGGATATTAGGTAATTGTTAGGTTAGCTGGCTAATGTCCTTTCAAAGGGTATAGCTAGTAAAAGGATACCTATCTCAAAGGTAAGTCCTGCTGTAGTCTCCTTGAATGTTACCTTAAATTGTAATATGTGTGATTAGGCCAGCCTATAAATAAAATGTGCCTATCTCATTATTGTAGCCTATAATATAGGCCTAGCCGGCAGATGTAGAGTTCGGGCGTACCGCCACCAATGTACACTATGCAGAGCGGTAGTGCAAGAAGCTGTGTGTAATCATGTTCCCTTTTCCATTTTGATGACGTGGATACAATAATATGTTGAGGGGGGCAAACACCCATGACATATTGTCATCATCATATAATTTGCCAGCAGGGGGGCAAAATAGGCCTAACCACAACTGCGGTGATCAACCATGTAAACATGACGGCGGCGGTGGACGCTTGCGATCATGTTCCGTCTATTTTGACTGCCATTGGGTATAATAATATGTTGAGGGAAGGCTTTGCGGCAAATTTTGTGGTTGTTTGCCCCTACTGGCAATAATATATGACAGATGATAACATGTCATGGGAGGGGTGAGGGGGGGGCTTTCAACATATTATTGTATCCAATGGCATTCAAAATAGACGGGAACATTATCCCAAGCGTCCAACGCCGACACCGCCGCGGCTGCTGAAGAACAAGGAAGTTAGCAATAGGTTTCATTGTGAACTGGAGGAAATTAATAGAAATAAGGAAGCTAGGCCTAGCGATGTAAATAGTCAATGGAATTTCCTTAATAATGACAATTATATGTATAGGTCTTAAAGTAAAAACAATATATTTTACATAATTTATTGCAATCTTACATATTTAAAACAAATATATATTAAAATATTTGTCCATACTTAGTGTATTCAAATGTATGAACTCTCGATGTTACGTAATCTGGGTTGATGTAGCGTGGTACATTCCGTAGTAGTTGAACGCTCCCTAACCTTGGTCGAACGTTCCATGATTGTAATATATTATTATATAGATGTATATGGGAAAGTATGAGGATTATAATTCCCATGATATATATATATTATATTGGTATTGTATTATTTAAGATTGTTTAAGTAACAGAATTGTAAAAGAAGAGGGGATACTTTAATGTTATGCGCGTGCGCGGTATGCACTGACAGAGACAACATAACGCGTGGCACACTCTCCAACCAACCTCCGTCACAGCTACACACGCTAGTTTCTTTCCATTATGTATAGGTGTTTTCGCTTCCACTTGGGAAATACTACAGTCCTATAACATCATCTTTTGTATAGCACAAATTAACGAAATACTAGCCAACTAGCCTATGTAGCCTCTATTGCTGTTTACTATACTAACCACTTCCAGCAATCTAGCCTATTTTTATACAATTAAGCTGAGTTCATCAAAGGTAAATTTTTACTATATGGAAGTTTGCCTAATATTATATTTACATCCACATCAAAATTTGCCATAATAGTTAGAATGAGTTAAAACTCTATAGGGCTGGCTAAGAATTATCAAGATGGACACCAATAAGACATGATATGTTGGATCAGGTGAACAATCTAGGACGGTGAAGATAGGCAGACATGCGCATCACCAATTCAGCCGCAAACATGAGACAGCAGAACTTAGGGTAGAGCCGAAAGATGAGGCAAGAACTGCTACTATTAACCACACAGCACCAATTAAGAAAAAATCAAAAGATGAGATATCAGGTCTATGGAAAAAATATTATCGCACCAAAATGCACCAAATACACACACCGAGGGATAAAGAATCAGCTCGACCAGATCAGCGACGACACAAATCAGGTTATATATAACCTAGCATCCATTTATAGTGGTCCGTAAAAATACATAGACAGAATAAGACGAAGGGGAAATAATAGAAAGAAATTAAATTTGTCATTCATTATTATTCCACACAAATAGACAAATTAAAAAAATACTGCTTCCCATCTATAATATCCTACA